>JABVXV010000186.1:0-120881 GCA_013365325.1 Dipetalonema caudispina
ATTCGATATACCTATGATCCCAAACAATTTTTATTGAATAAAAGAAGGGAGGGAGAGAAAATGAAGTTTACTACGTTGTACAGGATCAGTCAATCGTCCAGGAATTTCTGCTAAACTGAAATGAAGGTAGTTTTATTGAAATAAAATAACAGTTTCTTGATTTCTAAATTGAAATTTTCAAATTTTAAACTTACAAACATGAGCAATACTTGATCTTTTACAATACTTCCCATTCTTCTCTGGTAATAAAGATGATTAGGGTTCATTAATTTAAGGCTTGTACCGAATGATGAGCATTTTGAGCGTTACTTTGAATGAATAGCGCTTGAACGAAAGGGCTACCTTTATTGATAATAGATGAACTTCAAAACAAACTTCAGATGGACTAGCTAGTCATATGACTATTTGATTTATTCTTGACAACTTAAATTTCACCTGAATTAAATTAATAGTATTTTACTTTTAAAAAATTTTAAAATACTATTAATTTTTGATGTAGTTGTCAAATTGTTGGTTTGTTTCTATTTTGTACTAGCGATGCAGAGCGAAGGAGATAGTTAGTACCGAATGAATTTAACCGGATTACTGGTTTATCGTGTTTGTCACTATTATTTTCAGGATTTCCGGAATAACATGATCACATTGAGGCTATAAACAGTTTCTGCTTCTGCAAAAGTGCTTCGATTTTACAAGTTATAGATGGGACAAAAAGATTGTTGCACTGCAAGCAAGTGGATACTTCTCAAACCGTTTAATATTGTTGATATCGTAATCCAACAAGCACTTCAAGAATTTCAAGAGGACAATTACCGTTTCAATGAAGGATTTAGTTTTTTATCAAAATAAGATCAAAAAACAGAATTTGAAAGTCATCCTTCCCTTCAATTTCATATCGGTTATGAATCAAATATTGCTTAGATTGATTATAATTTCTGGTCGATCAACTGATACAAAACTTAAATATTCCAGCAATTTGATTCCCTGTAACTGTTGCAGCAAAACTTCTAAAGTTATCCAGGAACTTTTCCAATTAATTTCTCGATTGATATAAACTTTCTGATTTCCTCTGTTTTTATTTTATCAGGAATTTTTATTTATCAAAGATACTGACCGTCAAAGATACTTTAATTTTCAATCCGGTTACTGCAAATATTCAGTCCTTCTGTACAATATAACTTCTACCGGATATACAACACTTTTATATTACAACTGTCACACTAATTTATTTGTTGAAATACTTTTAAAACACATTTAATATAGTAATGAATTAATTCTTGAATATTTCAAATTGTTACCTTTGTAAATAAACTGCTAGCAATATCAGAGATAAACATTATTATTTCTCTCTGAAGGAGTTACAACTTTATTTATCGATCAATTGAATCTACCATCATCGAGAATCACTAATAGTGGAGCGGCTAGATCACACATTCCTTGCGTGTAACTTTCGTTTAAATTCCGCCACACATATGTACACATTACCGTTTTCAACTTTTCTAAATTTCCTTTCTTGACAAAATAAGCCAAATTTCAACCAACAACGTCCCCACATCTTTTTCGATACGATGGAGATTAGCACTGAATTTTGTCATCAGATCTTCCTGAACAACAAAATAGGTAATACAATAGGAAATGAGGAGATATCTAGGGAGATGAGAAATAAGATAATATATGGGAGTGGAGAAAGATAGAGGAATAGATGAGATTTCTGAAATATGATATGATAAGAGGATTAGGAATATTCGTCAATGGTTATTTGAATAGTAATGATAGTGACAAAGAGCACTGGAAATTTTTTAATATTATCAAAGAGAGTGCAGAGATTGATGCAATGAGATAGTACATTGAAGAGGTTAAAAAAAAACAGCACAAGAACAGTGATTATATAACGTGTCAATGATAGAGAGAAGAAGAGTATGATGCGAAAAAGACAACCAAACCTATGGGATGTCATTTCCGGATTTCACCGGATAATAGGTTTGTTTTAGGATTGCCAACAGTTTTTATGAAATAAGGGAAGGTTTTCCAGTTAACACGTTGAAGCACAGCATACGTACGTTATTTGCGGTTGTTGGAACGCTAGGAAATTACCGACGTGCAGCATTTCCATGAATTAAACTAAATGCTAGTCGATGAGTAGTCAAAGTTTAAATTGCTTAAAATTCATGAAATAAGGAAAAGGAGGAGAATGATGAAAGACTTGTTTTACATTTATTCAAGTTTGTATTGGTAACTTCCTAGGAAATTCTAATTCAATATAAATTGCAGCATGGAATTGTTGGTAAAATTATTGGAAAATGGGCTTTATCTACGCGTACATAGTATTACATCTAGACGGATGTTTTCCGGATCTGCCGTAGTATGTTCCAGATATGATCCGAAAGTGTTTCGTGAACCAATAGTAGACCTGGAACAGGTTGTATTCATTATATGTGATATTGATAACTATATTGTTTATTAGTAATTCCTTCGTATTATCAAAGTTTAACAATTATTTGCGTAGTGTAAAATACAGATGATATAGTTTTATACGGCTACCAGTGTGTTTCGTTTATGGTGGTTCATGTCGATAGTCAGTCTGCTTTGCTGAATACTATATCTGTCGCTAGGAGAGTTAAGTATTACGACATATTGTAAAGGCCGTAATGAAATGCTAACTAAAGCTTAGCATATCATCCCTTATCAAACGGAAAATAAAGGTCTCGTAGTGTAGTAGTTTTTTTAAAAACGAGTTGTTATTACATGCTGCTAGATAAAAAAAAAAGAGGGACATAACTGAATTTGTTTATTCATTTCAAATTTATCAGAATAGGTTGCTTAACTTTTATTATTTCTTGCACTTTGTTTTTCTTTCCTTTTGGCAGCAGTCTGTTTGGTGGGTTATCTTGGATATGTCATTTTGGTATGAAATGATCCAATTACTACAACATATAAAGAGGCGAAACTACCTTAGAACCTTAAGCTTAGACCATTCTTCATCAAACTGTTTGGAGCAGCGAATTGAAAGGTTTTGACATTTATTTTCATTTGCAGCTTAATCAACCGCTGGACCCAGAAGATGACCGCCGATACTGCTATATAAAAGCAATGAGCAGTGCCCAGACGCCGGTGTTTTATCGAAATGCCGTCATAGATAGATTAATTAATGTGTGTATGCTGTGTGGAATGAAAGGTTAGCCGAAATATTTTATTAATCTGATGGAATTTTTTAATGTTAGTCTGAAATTTCCCATTATACCCTTCCTCGTTTCATATCGAAATCAGAACTTTCTCGAAACTCATCGTTTAAATTTTGGTTAATTTTTTTAAGTCATTGCTGTTTGGCTCTTTGGCAGAACACACTCTGTCTTGGACAGTAATATCTTGATCGATGCCAACATGAGGTCTCTTCTATTGTTTTTGTAGTGTGGGGTAACTATATCAAGCTTGCGAGGTTCAGTAATTTCCGAAATCATGACAGTTTTCTATGAAAGTTTTTGCGAAACAAATCGCTGTTTCTAACAGATTTTATTCTGTAGTTTGTTAGACAGCTTATGATTTACAATGTTTATTCTTAGTGCACCTATACGGCCTTATTTTAAGAATGATCAAAAAAGCTTACGATAGCATGCTTAAACATTGAGGCTTCTCATCATCTCTCCTTAAAAGACCATGTTACCATCCTGAGAGTTATTAGATATTTATTTAAATTGAAAAATTTTTAAATGGGACCAAAATGAATGCATTCTATGCTTTCTTATTACGTTACAGAAAAAATGCAGAACATTGTTTTGGAAGCACTAGAAATAATGAAGAGACGTCAGTATAATTTATGGCGAAATGCTAGTGATGAACAGAAAGGGAAAATAGAGCTTGATCCGGTAGCAATTACTGAAAAAGCTATCAAAAACTGCTGTCCTATAATGATTCTACGTCCGTTTATTCGTGGTAAGTCCTTTTTCTGTTTATTTCCTATTCAAAAATTTCTTTACAGGAATCGATTGCAAATGATATGTAAAATGCATGAGGAAAATGTTTGCCTTCATCAATCACCAAAATTTCTTCATTATCCTTTACAAGATAATTGCTACTTACTTTAGTTAGCATACATCCTGTTAAAGTGATTTATACACTTATCGGGTTTTTATTTATTTGATTTCAACTTAATGTGCTGTTAAATTGCGTTGCGTCAACATTGTTCATGAGTTGTTGTGCAGTTTTTTTATCGGATGGTTTTTATACGGTTTTTCTGGTTGTCAGGAATTTATTTCCCTAGAAACAAATTTTGCTTATGAAAATTTTCTTTTTGCAGGTGGACAAACTTATATGGTACCATGTCCTATATCGGAACACCATGCTGAATTCCGAGCAATGAAAACGATGCGCGATATCTGCCGACAAAAGACTTTTCACGGTGCTACTCATTTTCAACACATACTAGCTGATGAATTGCTTGCTGCATACAAAAATGAAGGCCTGACAGTGCAAGCAAAGCAGGAATTGCATAAACAATGTGAAGCAAATCGAGCTTATGTTCATTATAGGAGAAACTAAAATGCGTGCGATTTTCGATTTGTTGATAGTCAATATATTGTTTAATATGTTAGATATTGTCTAATACTTTTGTTGAAGAGTGATGTAAGCATGATGTTAGTTTGTAATTAGCGAGTAGGTTTATACGATACCGTATTGATGTCGAACTCCTGAATTTTTTATCATCTGTAAATTTCCCGATGTATATACATAACCGGTTTTAATGTATTGGCGCGTCATGAAATTGCTCTGATGCGTACTTTTTGCAGATCTTTAGGTTTTTCTATTGTCAGATGGTGAATTTTAGGTGTTTTAAAAATATTTCTTGCGTATTTCATAAAATAATTCAATATGATATCATGAACACACATTTTTGTGTGTAAATTTTACACGTTTATGCAATGACTTTTTTCTTACAAACAAAATAAATAAATAATTGCACATTGTTCTGAGTACGTTGTTTGGTTTTTCGAACCTGTTTCACATTTTTTTCATGAATTTAAAATTATCATCAATACAACATTGTTTTGTGGTGTGGTGTTGTAGCGGATAGTATCTGCATTGAGCTAAAGCAGCGCCTAGTGTGTTATTTTTTGAAAATCATTCCTCTTTTGCAAATCAACCACAAATTAAGGTATTTTAGGCAATTTTTTGGGATCCATAAGATAACATAAAGCTTGTTACTCTTAAACAGTTTATCTAAATCCCTTCAATTTGATTTGTTCATCCACTGGTTTCTCCTTTTCATTCTGATTTTTATGAATTGGGTTATCGAAAGCTTACTAAATATTTGTTCTTAAAGTTAAATAGGTGGTAGATTAAATCATACAAGAGGACAAGCGGAGAATGCGCCTTAGTTATGTATGAGAAAATCCTGATGTTATGTCATTACTCTTCTGTTTGTCATTAAATTTCCCAGTCTTTCAGGATATTATGGTGTTATCCAAGAACTAATTTACTAAATCATGGCAGCCAATACGTTGTTGTTAAGTGATTTTGAGCATCAATATTCAGTGCAAACTGCTGAAATTACAGCACACATCGGACGTTTGAGAGATTTGGACAAAAATGGGCGAGTTGAAGGGATTCATCAGATTCAACGTTTATTGGTTGATGTTGAAAATCTTCTAGAGCAGATGGAATTAACCGTTAGGGAACTAAAACCATCAAGGTACGATTTTTTATTTTTTGGAAATAGCTGCAGCTTTATTTTCTTTGTAAATCATGGGCTTATGCAAAGTCAAAATACTTTAGTGAGGAAATGCTTAAATGGGATAAAAGTCTGTAATTTCAGAATACTTTTATAAATCATTATTTAATTAAAGAAAGCTTACGGTTTCTTCGGCATGCTGATCTTGGAAAGTCACCCAAATATACGTTCGATTTGCAGTGCTGAACGGTCGAAATATGAGCTAAGAGTTCGCAGCTATCGAAACGACAAAAAACAGTTAGATGCCGAATTGGATAAAGCAGTTCAGCGCTTGAAAGATAACGCTAGTCGGGATGAGCTGATGGCATATGATAATCAAATTTCTTTGAATCAGGTTGGTCTTGTATTTTACCATATCCTACATTCTTCCCCGTTATATATCATTTCTATCAGTCCTTCTCGTTTTATAACGACAGAATCTTCAATTTCCTTTACGGTCCTTCTATTTTCATCTGCGTTATTCCTTTAATAATTAGGTTGGAGGGCAATTTTCAAGCTGAATGGCACTTTAATTTCCTGGATTCGTGCAATTATAAGTCTAAGTTGACATATATGTTGTTTCTTCAAAGTACATGAACTGAAAAATTATTTTAAGGTTGTCATTTTGTTAACAGGATAATACAGTTATGTGAATACGGTGTTTCCTAACGAAATGTATAGGACTATACTTTCCAGATTTTAAATAAATCATAGTTTAATAAGCAGCTTGTCAATAGTAAGGCCTTGTTCTGTCGTTCTTTAATTTCCCAGTGAAACGCATAAATGATTTCATTTTTGGCTAACGGATTATGATTTCATGTTAAGCTCTAATATTCAGTCCTTTTTTGTAGCATGACCAACTGATTGAAAATACGGAAAGGTTGGAGAGAACTTCCAGAAGACTTCAAGACACTTATAGAATGGTGATTGAAACGGATCAGGTTCTTTTATGCTTGAATTTCCTAGTAATCATTAGATCGATACATTTCTTTCTTTTCTTCTAAAATTCATCGCTTTTAGTGAACAGATATTACCGCTGTGACTCTAGCTCTTGTTTGATATTGAAAAATACATTCTTTTCTTCAAAAAAAAGAAAAGAGGAAGGCAGATAAAAGGAAGTAAAAAATAATCTTGTTTTGAATATTTGTTATTCCTTCATTAAATGTAGGGCTAAACGTAGTGAGGCCTGATGAAAATAAAAAAACAGAAACTATGATAAGCGTATAAGCAGCAGTATCTCTCACAGTTCGGCAAAATTCTGTACGCAAGTTATTTGTGGTTGTAGTTGCTATGGTATTAACAAACGGGAACAACGGAGTGTGATCTCTTTAATTATAATTCATAGTGAAGTTTTTTTAGATTGGAACAGAAGTGTTAAACGACCTAAGTTCTCAACGCGAAACAATAATGCGGGCACGTGAACGTATGCGGCAAGCAGACAGAGATTTAAATAGAAGCCATAAAATGTTATCATTGATGATACGCAGGTATTCATCGTTAGAATTTCATTTTCTCATTTATTTCAAATGATTTATGAACTAGAGATTTTTAAATTTTGTTCATTTTTCAGAATAATTCAGAATCGTTTGCTGCTGCTCATTGTCGCTGTGCTACTTTTGTTTTCACTGTTATTCATCGTTTATAAATCGTTGTGATGGTACTGGATACAGCGCGTACCGGATTAGCAGCAATTATTTTCACCTTTTATTTAGTCCGGGATTTGAAACAATTTGATGATTACAGTGAATTTTTGGTTTAGTTCATCTCGAGAAGTAAAAACCTCCAGAATGTTGGAGTTCTTCAACATCTTCTCATGTTGGCCGCTCTTTCTGATCTAAAGTAATCTAAAGTGTACAGGACATTAAATTATGGTTGTTTATATACACTTTATCATTCATAATTTTTTCTGCAAAGCAGGTAGTATAGTAATATTTGCTCATCTGATAAAAAAGCTAGCAGATTTGCATCGGTGGGATTTCAAATTTTCAAATTTCATTAAAATGATATATGTTCTGTTGATCTCTTTTTGTGACTTATATAGTAGTCATTCCAGTCGTTCTTCGATTGTTCCAAAACTTCTCTTGTACAGGACAAGAAAAATTTATTTTGCTTGCGGCTTTCACAAGAGCCACAACCCAACTTAGTTTACACTGTCATATTCAGTCTTATTTGGTGCTGTGATTGTACTAGGATAAGAATTTCGAAGCAAGACAAAAATATTATTTTGTAATTTAATTCAACTATTACGAATTCTCTTGGAAATTCGTCGATGTTTTTTATTGTTCTGGAAAGAAAGACTTTCTTTAATGTCTCATTACAGAACAGAATGTAATTCTCTATATTAATTTCATTCATGGTATTCAAAAAATGATTTCTATCATGTTCAATGTTAATGGATATTTTTTAACTTCTCCTATTCTGAATTGGTAAAGCAGTAGGATTCGTATCTTTATGTATTGTTCAAATATTCATGCACTCATTTGGACTCAGTTCAATAAAAGCTATATATAGTTCACTTAAAATTTCATTTTTGGGAGAGTATTAGAAGTTGAGAACAGTTTAGATATAATGGAAGTTATTTGCATGGAATTAAATGAGACATGCAGATGGGGTTAATTGTTAATACGGTGGTGAGGGGAATGATATTATAAATGATCTGGAATTTTTCAAATGCTCTTTCTTTACACAAATCGGAAATCATTCATCTTGGTGCTACGTTCGTGAAATTTTTTTTTTTTTTTATTGCAGTATCTCTTTTATTCTCGCAAAATTCAAACTTATCTGGTGAAAAGATGAGATCCAAACCGGAAATATAAATAAAATTAGGCCCAGTGAAGTAACCAGATAATTTTCGTTACTTTTCAGCATCCCTTAAATCGAGTTTTTTTTTTTCTTTTCATATCTTCCTCGAAATTACAAACTTCTCAGAATTTCCTGGGCTATCCTATGTTTTGCGATACCTCTCCTGAGCGGTTTTATTCTCTTCGTCATTATGAATTTAAAAATTTGATAGAATATTCGTTAAGGAAATTGAATCAGTTCTCCAACAAATATGTTATCCATCTTCTTCTCTACTGATTGACTGATCCATTCAGAGTCACAACCTGCGAAATGTCTTTGTTATATCTACGATAAGATATGACCAAATTCTAGGGCTGGTCCTCGCAGGTGTTCCCAACATATCAGCGGATAGCGTGGAGTTGAGTGCTGAATTAAAAAAAGAGAATGGTTATTATATCCTCCCGAACCAAAAAAAAAAAAAAAAAAACATAAAGTGACGAGAAAACTCTCCAAAAAAAGTGAAAAATCATGAAATGTCGGAAAAAATTAAAAAATGTAACTATAAATATCTCGGGTATAAAAGGATAAAAAATTGGTGCAATACTAGCAAATTCGACCGCCGATCTTTTGATATTCGAAAAAAAAAAATTAATACATTTCATTTGCTTTTTTCTTATCGACGTGAGATATTACTACGCAGAGTATTAGCTATCTATTAGAAATGTTAAAGAAATAGTTCAGACAAGTCTATTTGCCCTTCCTTCCTTTTTTTTTTTCAACTAACAGAATATATTGACTTCTTAAGTGTAAAACGAATTAAAGCAGTAAAGAACATAACTGCAACTGTAAATTTATTTGGAAAAATCGACCTGGTAAATTTAGAAAGAATTATCATTTGTTAGCTTCTAGAATCACTAAGCAAGCATTCAACCCATTTAGCCAGAATCATTAACAATCAATGTCGATTAAACGAAATGAATCATTGTTTTTCTTCTCAGATTAATTATAAAGTAATTATGAAGTTTATTATATTATGTAGTCACTGTAACCATCAACTGTATCCCAAAATTATGCAAAAATCTTCGTGAAATCAATTGGATAGTTTAAGGAATTAACAAATTTGTTGGCATAAAATGTAGCAAAAGGTTGATTATTTCTGGGAACTTTTTCTTTTGATTCTAATTTGATAACAAAATATTGGTGTAATTCCATTGGATTGCAAAATTAATGATTACTTTTTAGATTCAATCTTTCAAATAAATAATTCTAACTGAGCTGTTGAAAAGAATATATGTAGAGGTCGAAAAAATCTTGCATGCTTATTGCATAATATAGACTTTCATTTTCAGGATGGTAGAAAAAAAAAATTCAAATCTGCAGCCATAGAAATGGATCATATATCTCGTAAATAGTTTGAATGCAGCAGAATCACTTTATAAAAATTCAAAAAATTATGCTGTCGGACAAAACTTCTGAACGAGACTTTGTTTTTTTTTTCCATTAGTTAAATTAAATATTATATTTAAAGTGATTTAATTGCACTTTGCGGATAGACAACTTCAACGCAAAAAAAAAAAAAAAAATGGGTTTGTTAATGGTATTAAATCAATTCAAACGAAACAATTTACATCGTAAATTTAATTTTTAACCCTTTCAATAAGATAAATTCTATTTATTTCAGACAAAATTTATTAAAATTTTTCGAGTTTTACTCTTTAAAACTTCAATGCTTTCTTCACACTTTTTCCTTACATCAACATTTAAAATGCTTTTCCATTAAAATAATTTTTTTTTATTTACCAGTAAGAAATATTCTTGTAATAATATATAATATATTAAAGAATTGTTTCCTTCTCATCTGGCATTTTAGTAATCCAATCAATGCTATCAGATGATCAATACCAAAGTAATATATTAATGGACCATATAACCCACGGCTAGGGAGGTTGGTCCGGCGAAACGTTGCACTACACTGATTGCAAAAAAAAAAAACGAGAAATAATGGAAAAGCAAAAAAAAAAGCCCGCTAAAAAGGATGAAGAAATAATTACTAACAAAGGCATGGGCACAAGCTAACACCATCTAATGTTTGATCAGTTTACAGAAAAAGAGAGAAAAAAAAAAAAGTCTCATCAAATCGATGGGATAAAAAAGAAAAAACACATAGAAAAATCAGTATGGTACACGTCAATACATATGACCACCTCCGATTTTCCTCCTTCTTTTTTTTTTTTGTTTTAATCAAATTTAAAAATGAGTTAACAAAAATAGTTGAGATGCAACAAGTAATTCATAATCTAACCATTAGCCAAGAACGATTAAAAATGATACTTCATTAATTATCATTCGTCGTAATATATGCACGGAAATTGATTATTTGCATGTTTTGTTCGTTCTTCTGTTAAATTAAAAAAAAAAAAAAAAAGAGAAAAAGAAAGGAAAGAAATTAATTAATCATTTAATTTTGTGTATCAGAAAAACGATGGAATTGTACTTATGCATCCGATAACCAGCGATTTGTAATATATTATTCAAACTAGGACTTTACGACAAATTATCTCATTATCCAATTTTTTGGCTAATTGAATATTAGAAAGTGCATTGAGCATAAGCGCTATTATCATTACTTCCACACTACTAAATTAAAAAATCTTAATGCTGTATTGTGTTGTTAATGACAAAAAAATATAAGTGAGAATTTCGAGAAATATTTTTGAAAATTGAAAAAAATTCATTTAAATTTAAAAAATTTTAAAGTCCGCACTCATTCTAAGTCTTTCTAGCCTTTCGATAAATACTATTTCTAACAATAACCATAACTTTTTATGATAATGATCATTTCGATATGGGACAATAAAACGAAATGAAAATTTACATGTGAATTTTTTTTAATCTAAATTATTTGCAAGTTTTTTAATATAATTTTTGGGATGTTTTTATCTTTACAATGCAATACAATTATGGCATAAAAAAATTAACAATCTTCTAAAGATGACTTAAGGTAATATGCTTCTAAAAGGATTTAATCAAAACATATATTCTTGCATTTGTACAATTTTGAAAATTAAGTATTTCAAAGATGAAGATTGTAAATTGCAGTAATTTTGACAGCAATTTAAATATTACGGATCAAATATTCTGTCAAATCCTATGAAAAAATTACAGAATTTTGAATCGAAATATGTCAAATATGGCAACTTTGAGGACTGCTTAAAGAAACAAATTTATTAGTTAAAAGACAATTCAATCGTATAAAAATTATGACAGAATCAAGCAGCATCCATCAATAAACCTGTTGATAGTTTCGTTTCGACGAAAAGCATTTTGTAATAGAGGGAAGTCGAAAAAGGAAGTCGTATTTGTCACTTTCAAAATTACAATTCATTTTGCCCAGAGCAGTAGTATTCAGATTCGGTTTCCATTTTCATCTCCTATCTTGAATCGATACATTCCATCTTGATTTTAATTTAACCTGACCTTTTTGTAGCAATTTTTGAAACTCTAATATTATGTATACAAAAAGAATCAGTGTGTATATTCATTCATTAGTAAGAATCCTTAATTATTTTGTAGAAGAATTTTCCTCCATAATCTTATTTATTTCATTTTTCCTTGAATAATTTAAAATGGAAATATTTGTTTTCTTTTTTTCCTTTTTATTTCCTGGAAGTATATAATCAGATTTTTGTGGTCTCAATTAAATAATTGAAAAACAAATTTCAATAGAAATAGTTAATAATGACAGGTATGACAACCATAGCAGTGCAATCGCTTATATTATAAAAAGCGTAGTTTCTTTCACTCGTATTAAATGTTTACATAAAGCTAAAATCAAAGAAAAAGTATTGTCATATTTAGGATATTCGAAAGGATCAAATTTAATTTTCTCAATTCATTCATTTGTTTATTTAATTAAGATATGAAAATGCCAAGCAGTTTATCAGAGAAAGAATTAGTAATTACAACTGATCCACTCAACAAATAAAAGTTGATTCCTATCAGATTGTTCTGTATCCATTAGAAGATAATCCAAATAATATAGATAGGTATGCATTATATTTCATCTGGAACTTTCATAATTCTTATATTCTTCATAAATGTGACTAGCAAAAAATTGAATTTTTTTTAAAAAAAAGTAACATTCATATCAACAGTTGTTAGGTTGGTTTAACAATGAATAGCAAATATACATTATGCCACAGGTTGTTTGTAATATACGCCATTTATTCATCATTTCTAAAATTTGAATTAAAACTTGAGAATAGCGAATTATAAATTTGCATATTTCCGTTTCTCATGATTATTTCCACTTGTTGATTGCAATGAAAAAGATAAGGATTTGAAACGATTGGCATAATAGAAATCGTTACGTGGTGATCGATCTTCCTCAATCTTTTGACTATAAAAATTATTCGGTGACTTTAATGATTTTGCAGCCAATTTCATCTCGGATGTCATCCCGTTAGGAATATTTTCCACTGCTTGGACAGTATAATTGGCTCCCTGGCTATTGTCCCAATATATGGTACCACCAACTACGTAGCGTATGCAAAATTCACATGTTGCACCAATCTGGAATCATCATTGATTGAAAATAATGGAATCAGTTTTTGATGTTATACTACCATTGGTACCATTACAATTTATTTCAAGCTAGAAAAACAAGGGGAACTAGATTTCTTATTTTGAGGAATGACTTAGTTCTGCAGTCACATATAAGTTGATATTGGTATTAGGTACCATAAAAATCTAGTTGAGGTTATAATTAAACAATACGAACAATTAATTTATTTAATAGGAATAAATGGAAACTCATAATACCGGAAAATCGGTAGGAAGTGAAATGATAAATGTAAATTTATCTATAGCATCATCTTCTCCAGCTGAACTCTTGTATCTTCCTACTGTTTCGGCATTTGTTCGCCAATTATCTATAGTATATCTGATATATACCTGAAAAATAAAATTGAAATTCATAAACAAACTGATCAATACATAAATGTAAGATGAGAGGAAGGACACTAATAAGTAATTTTGATTGTTTATAAAAACTGAAAAATTTAGCTTCAGCATAAATTAGAGCTTGGAAATATAAATTTCAAACGTTATATTTTTTACAATTATTGTTCGATCACGATAAAGTTATCTAATGAAGTTTTCCTGATGATTACTTGCAATCTTCTAGAAACTTTGTACCGTTTGTTCAATTACTAAATAGACCAAATAATCATATTTCTTCTTATCTAAAAAGAAAAAAGAAACCACTTTAAGAATGTTAAAATACTGAAATTTTTTGTAAGATAAGGCATTTATGGGTCTAATTAGCATTAGCAATTGTTGACGTTATAAAGTTTTCTCATCGGATGATGCAGGAAAGAAAACTGCGGCAAACTATGTAATGTTACAATTTGAAATGTTTAATTTATATTATTCTTTTGTTAACACAATGCCAATTATTATCTGTTAATAATGAGTGATTAATAATAATTATAGAATTAAAGTTTAATTCATATACTAAAAGCATAGGCATACATTTCTAGGGTAGGAAAGATTTGCTTGCTAAATAAGATATTTACTAAAATGATTAAAGTAACAGATGCATCATTTATCATCGATTCTATGTAGATAAACTTTAATAATTTATTCAAATCTTCATAGTGAACTATTTCGACAATTGAAAATAAACTAGCTAATCGATAAATTTTAAAGTTGAACATTTTACATATATTAATTAACCTGCTTTTCATATGCGATATTGAGGACATTTATGGTGCCAATGATATTCATATCGACGAATTTAACAAACTGTAAGCAAACGGATTGGGTACGTGTCAAATAATCAATTTCCGCATCAGTATGTTCTTTAAATTTTGCTAAGCTTAGTACGACATTTCGTGGACGTTTGATAATTTTGGTAGATAATGAAGAAAATGTTGCACCGAGCTTTTGTAGCCTGAAAATTGTAATATTTTAAAAATATACAAATTATTATTGGAGGAAAAACGAATAAGCTAAGCGAATCAAATGTCATTTATCAGAAATGAATGCTAACATAGAAAATACTTTCCAATATTTTTAGCACATACTCGATTGAGAAATCATCTGCTTCATAATAATTCTGATGTACAAGATTCAAGCCAAATGAATCCGCAAAATGCACCGTTTTGCGCATTCCTAAATTTGGTGTGCTTGGCGTCCGCAATGCTGATCGAAGCGATTTTGAACGGGTCCTTAACAAGTATAACGTTAGTAATTTTAAAAATCTTATCAATAATTTGTAAAAAGTTATCAATTGGTGGTATTAGTAATAGAATTACTAATTAAAATTCGTTAAAAGATTGAAAAAAAAGTGGTGTTAGATTAGAATTAATTCGTTACAAGTTGTTGCCTTTTGCGATAGTAGCTTTCATCTTATCATCGGACGAAAAACCAGAATCATTATTACGTAAGCATTTGAATGGATTTATCGATGGAGGAAGTGATGTTTCCTCCGGAAGCTGCAAATGTATGGAATTTCTGAAATATTTAATAAATCCAAGACGTAAATTGAATTTTGTAGTTCTAATCAAAAAGGAACAGAAAGAATGGGAAAAGTTATCATGAAAATATAAAGTGGAAAAAAATTTTGATAAAACTAACATCAAGTGTCCAGACTATTTTATCGGCTTCAGCTGGTGGTCTGCTAATTTGTAATTTTAGCTCAAGCAAATTATGATGTTTAATTTTGGTAATGAATGGTTGCAAAGTTGCTTGTTCGGGATATTGTCCAATATCAACGGCTACTGTAGATAGATCCATTTCCACTTCTTTACCATTCGTAATAGTATTTATTGTCTTGTTTTTTTTTTTTTCTTTTTTTTTTTTTTTTTTTTTTTTTTTTTTTTTTTTTTTTTTTTTTTTTTTTTTTTTGTTAAATTATAAAATCATGACTTAAAATTAATGATAAACAAAGGGTTCTATTACTAACATTCTGTTTCTGAAATAAAAGCATTGTGTAATCTTTCGTTTTTATCGCTTCATTAAGCGTAAATCACGTTTGAAATCGAGGCGGTAAAAATTGCGGAATTTCTTAAAACAAAAAGAAAAGAAAAAACAAACAATCATTTAGTGAGACATTAGTGAACCAATGGCATTATATACAATGACGGTTTTCAATCAATAAAAATTCCGAAAAAAAAAAGAAAAACTTTGAAAAAAATGATGTCATAATATATTTTCGAGAGTCGAGAGTCTGCTTCACCAAAGATACCTTTCCTTGCAAACAAAGTGTCTCATTCTGCTTCCTTTCAAAATACAATCATTCCAATCGCTCTTCTCTTTCTTTTTTTTTTTTTTTTTTTTTTTTTTACAACAAACTTCTATCAGGAATATTCCGCAGTGAAAAAAGAAAGAAAAAAATCCGATAAAACTTTCTTTTTTTTTTTGTTCCATATCTAAAAATGACTCATTAAAATAAATGCGCGATCATTACATAATATTATGGATTACTTTTCTAATTCATCATTTTTACTTAGCTTTTTTTTTTTTTTTTTTTTTGTTATTCCAATATATCATTATATAGGAACGAAAGATTATTTTATCGATGTAATCAATTCAATAAATATAATTATTAATAACAATCAACTTTTTCACCACGAATTATTGGCTTCGGTTAATGTTTACTTTATCATTCGTATTATTATCATTGATGAAAATAATAATGAAAATTTGTGATCAACAAGTTATGTTTTATAAAATTATTGGCAAAAGAATATGAATTGAGAGAAAAAAAAAAGTGATAGCATACGTTACGATAATGTTAGATCTTTTAAATTAATGAGTTTCAAAGCACTGAAAATGTTAATCTTATCGTTTTCATTTCATTAACAGCTAAGTTTCTTTTTTTTTTTTCATTTCTTTCGTGCTTTACCAGATTACTTTTTTTGCTATTTTCAAAGCAATTCCTTAGATTTTTTTTCTTGAAAAATTATTTCGTTTAATCTAAGCTTAATACTAATCATCTTTCAATTGCAGCTAGCAGCTGTACTGCACCTCGCAAAAAAGAAAAAAAAAAATTCATTACCACGTCTTTTTTTTTCCCTTTTTCCTTGCTCATTTATTACTCTTAATTAAATGAGTTCAAAAAATAAATGATTCCAAATGTTACAAATTTCAAGCATTTGTAGACGACGAACATCCGGAAAATTAATTTTCATTATGATCAACGCGGCAATATGGACTAGACATGAATGATATCCGAAATATGAAATTAACTAATCCATAAAAAAGTATTAGAATATTGATTGGTACTTTGGAATTTAAGATATTTTAAAATTATCACAGCTTGAAACTTGAATCCAATAATGACAAGAAGCCAAGTGCAAAAAAAAAAAATAAGTAATATGATGATAGGACAGAATGTAACATAATCGATCTATCTAATACTTTCCAATAGTTTTATTTTGAGAATTTCAGTAAAATTTTCTCAATGATTATAGAAATATCTAATACATTTGCAATATTTAGGATCATTTTTCATTCAAAAAAAATTGCAGAATTTAACAAATGGTTTATAATGATCAACTGTGTATATATAAATAGAGATATGTTTTGCTGGACAAATTGAAAAGCTTAAACATACTTTTGTCGGTAAACTGGTTTTCTTTCTCTTTTTTTTTTATCGATAATTTTAACTTACTTTTTTCATCCACTTTTCCTTCTCTTCCCATTTAAAATTTATATTGTAGAGAACTCGAAATTATACTGTGAATATTGAAGTATAAAATTAAGAAATAGTTGGAATTGAATTTTTCAAAATTAATTAAGCAGAAATTATCGCTACAGGTTTTATATTTTACAAAAATTCAATGAGAAGAAGTATGGTTATACAAAAATACCATATGAATATTTTAATAATTTGAAGTAGTACCAACAATATGTTTTGTATTATTCACAAAAAATTAAATTTAGAATAAAAGAAAAAAAGAAGAGGAAGAAAGTTTGATCACTAGGCAGACTACTTGTTTATTCCAATAATTTAACATTTCAGAAAGTTAAAAAAAAAAAAAAAAAAAAGAAGAGAAAGAAAGAGAGGGAAAGATGGAAAAGAAAAATTAATTCTTTGAGATAAAATTGATTATATATATAAGCATTTGGCAAATCTGAAATGCAATAAACAAAACAATTCACTTAACCCTCAATTGAGTTCCAAGAATCTTCAGGAATCTTCATCACGACTAGTTAAAAAATATACGAACAATATCATACACAATTTCAAATGATTTGTGTTAGAGATTCATTAATTTTTTTTTTTTTTTTTTTTTCATTTCCTAGACAAATCTTTTCCAGTAGGAATCTATGTGATAAATTGTTGTTTGCAACGTTTAAAGGTTGATGTGAAACTCATCCGCGTCAAAATTCTGACAGCTAAACAAATAATTTTCACTAGAAATACCTTTCCTATTCAGATATAAAAAAAAAGTGTTCGTATGTCGAAAAAATTTTTATTTCGAACTGATAGTTCATACTTAAGAAAAAAAAAAAGATTGAATTTGAAAATAAGTACTTAGATTTAATGATAAGCTAATAGATTAATTTGATCATTTCTATGTCATACATTTATCAGCTCAATTGCTATGCTTAAACATATATGATATCATACAACAAACTAAATCCAATAATGTAATGTGCTTACAACCAATTAGCTGACATAAATAAGCATAATAACGGCTTAGTAATAATTTTACTGAATTTCTGGAACTTGATAACATTCTTATCTAAAACAAATTTTAAACTCTCAAGAAAAAATATAATTTCGAACGAAATAGAAGCAAAGAAAAAGAGAAGAGATAACGCAATTGTTATTAGTGTGTTCAAATTCGATATATATATAATACGATTTATATGGATTTCCTGTAATGTTGATTAAGTGATACGTGCAAGTTGTCGTCACGTTTAAGTGTGAGAAACGTGGAAATATTTTTTTGTTTTTCTTCTCAAAGAAAAAAAAATGTGAACAAATCATTATTGTAAAATTAAATTATCGATATTATAGTATCAATTTTAAGCAAATAATGAATTAATCAAATTACATAGCAAATAAAATGAAATAAAAGGATGATAAATAGAACAAAAATGATAAAGTGAAAAAAATTGAATTATTGTTGATACAAATAAAAGGAATAATGATAAGAGACTTAATCATTTGTTACCTGTAATTATTTACCGGATGTTAAGTTCATCATTCCGTTCAAGCATGATCACAAAGTGATGAAAGAAGAATGCTAGGTGATGCAGCATAGAAAACATTAGAATATGTGAATTAACAGTGGAACAATTTAACCAAGGAAAAATTGCAAAAGAATGTATGGAAACAATTGATAAAAAGTGATAACAAAATGTTGCTGAAAGCAATTGTTGAAATTTTTTTCATTTCCTTCATAATCCACCCGGAACTTGTTTGAACTTCTTATCCTATACTAAACATCATTTATCAATTTTATCTTTTCACATAAACTAAAAGTAAAATCGCACATTTTTCATGTGAATAATAATAGAAGTCGTATTTTCATGTGAAACTTATGCAGCATTGTTTAATTAATGTCTTTATTTCCCAAATATAATGTTACAAATTTACCAGAAAAATTTTTCATCCCATTTCTTCGTTTCTACCATTTTTTTTTTCCCCTATCAAATCTTTTGAATCTCGAGAAAAGTAAAAAAAAAAAACGTCAAAAAATTTCAACGAAAGATTTGGTCCTATCTTATTTAATGCTAATATTACATTACAGATAATATTATTTCTGATAATTAGAAAAGAAAAAAGTGGAGAAAGATTGTATTAAATGAGAAAATACGACATAAACATTAAATGCTATTGACAGTATAATATTTGTTAACATCAACAGTTAGCAAAAAAAAAAAAAAAAAAAGAAAGAAAAAAGCAATCAGATAATTATTTGTTATATTTTTACAATTTTCATTTTACACAGCATACAGTTGTACGTAATCGTATAGAAAGATCGATTTCGATTCATATACTATTCATAGAATGAAAAGATGCATTTACTACATCATGTAATGTATAATAGATAACTTAATTCTACTATGATAATTCTTAAATTATATTGTTATGATATAACACCGAATAACCTATCATATTACATTCAAATGGATATGAAACAAAAAAGACATATTAGATCTTTGTAAGTATTACTAATATTACAGTTAAATTTAGCAACTTCTAATAGAATAAACGAGTTAAACATTGAGAAAAGGTTGAAGTCCTAGGCTAAGACGTAGAATCACTAAAGCATCAAAAATCACAATGCGGATCATATGTTGAGTTGCTGTTTCATCAACTATCTATTGATGATACTATCAAAGAACATTAATCAGCTGGTTCATGAACGCTTTCACTTCCTTTTCATTGAAGATCTTTGATAAATTGACATTGAAATAAATATTCTTGAGTTTTGCTTTAAATTTCACAAGCACTTTGTCATTTCTTTTCTAGTTTTCTTTTTCGTTTTAAAAAGGTTTTTTTTTCAGAAAAAAAAAATTAATGATTTTTAAATTTATTATGTAAAGTAATAGCTTTACGAAATTGTGAATTGATCAACAGCTGTGCAAATTATTCGTGAATTTTTTTTTTTTTCTATTTTCTGTTTTTTAATTTATCCAATAATGGAGCACTTAGCCTATAATACTATTGCTTCTTTTGCTTTTTCTTTTTTCTTTTTTTTCATTTTCCAAAAAATAATTTTCATTACTTAACCGCTCATCGATCCCGATCAATGTAAGCATTGAATAATAACTGATCAAGGTAAATTAAACTATTAGTTGATAAACATTTACTAGACAAAAATTTGTTGCCATTTATCAGATTATATGATGTATATCACATCGATACTTCAATCATCCATTTTTATTCAATAAAAAAAAATAAAGAAATAAATTTTATGATTTTTCCGGAAATATTTGTAAAAGAAATTCATCTAAATGAAATGACATAGATAGTAGTGATAAGATTTGTTAATTAATTTACTTCTTGTGATATTGCTGTTTTCATATACTAACTGTTAGGAAAAATAAAAATTGTAAACATAAAATATACTTCGCTTTCAATTTTTTTTCCTTTTATCCTTCCTTTTTTTTTTTTTTTTTTTTTCTGAAAAGAAATTGTTTCTTCTCCTTGACTGATATCGTTGAACATAAGAAAAATATTTCAAATTGCATTCTTTCAAATACAAATTCATTGATGACTTAACTATTTTTCAATTAATATCATTCATTTAGATATATACATTTTCAAAATAACAATTACCATTAGCATTTATCAATTGTTGAAATGATACCACAAAATATATTATGCCCCTATTTTATTATTGTAGTTTTGATATTAATTATAATTTTCTTTTTTTTTTTTTGTTTATGTTTCTCATAACAAATTTGAATGAGAAAGATTTTTCGACCTTTATTTTATATTGAAAAAAAAAAGAACATGAAAACAAAACTTAAGCATGCAAAAAAAAGAATAAAAATATTACTTGCCTTTTAAAAAATTTTTTCAGTGGTTATCAAACAGTTAATTATTCAGCAAATTGCTGTCTGATTTAGAAATCATTTAAAAGTGAACAAATTAAAACTTTGAATGCTACAAAAAGTTTACTATTTTAATGAAATGACAAATAATTCTCAACAAGAAATGACGTAATTTGATAATGATTGGAAAGCATTATAAGATCAAAGACTTCATAATATTCTTGAGTCATTTCAAAATAAATTTACTATGCTTTCGAAAATGAAAAGAAAAAAAAAAACACTGCTTACAATGATCTTTTAGTGAAGTCTTCTAAAAAATATTAAAAAAAAAACCATTCCTTATTTAAAAAAATGAAAGAAAACACGACGATTTAGCATGACTCACAGTATTAATTCTTTTAATTGGATTCGATGAAATTAATATAATGAAGAATAAGATGGAAGGTAAAAGGAAAAAAGAAATGAAATAAATAAAGTTTTCCAATTATTGGATATAGTTCATCTTTCAAAATAAACTGCCTCACTAAAACATTTTTTCACTATAAAAACATTAAATTTATTATGGCTATTTAAAATTGAAAGAGTTTGTTTAAAAAGAAGAAAAAAAGCAGAAGATGAAAAGTAACTTAATTAACAGTTAATGATCGAAGTTCAGCCTTCCGCATTTCTTGGATGAAAAATGATTCTTTCAATAAAAAAAGAGTTCTAAAAATTATAATAAAGAAAACAAATTTTAAAGAAGATAGAAATTAATTTCATAATCCTCCAAGTTCATTTGCTACATCCTTTTTTTTTTTTTGTGAAGTTTTCGCATTTAAATAATTCAGATATAAGAGATTTTAACAAACTTCTTATGTTTCATTCATGTTTGGTTTTTTCTTCCCTTTTTTTTTGCTGCAGAGCTGCAGATTCAGAAATTACTGGATAAAAGTGTAACTTTTTGAATTTAACACAGTTTAAGGCGAAGGTTTTCCGGACAAAAACAATTCGTTAAAAAAGTGAAATTTGACGACATAATGTGAGAAATCAACGTTGTAAAACGGAATCACTCCACGTATGGCTATTGGCCATTTTCTGAACCAAAATTAGTTTATTTGGAATAGGTGTAGTTATTTCAATTCGAAGAACTGAAGTGTATTCGGCCATTATGAAACGGTAAAAATTGTGTTTTGCTGAAATTTACAAATCAACAATTCAGTGGGACGTACATCATGACAAACAAAATATTTTTAAATGAACTGATGTATCATATGATAATTTATTGATTCAAATCTCTGGAAGGTTTTTCTGTTTGGGAACATTGCAAACATTAATTAGTAAGAGAAATATTGTAATTACTTCAATTAAACTTCAGAAAATCAATTGTACTTTCTAAAATTTAACCCAATAATTTTTCATGCATTTAGTAGGATTGTTAACAATTTGGAGTTTTTCAAAAAAGAAAAAACTTCCACTTAACAACATGATTCAAATTCATACCTTTTGCTGCTATGATTAATGCTTTTAGAAAGTTCAAAGTATTTAAAGAGATTTGTAAAATATGCTGAGCAGTTTCATGCATAATTTATTTGTAATATAAAAATATATGTTGAATAATAGTAAAGAAAATAATTTAAATTATATTATTGATAAATGATTGATGAAATTAGATGAGAAATTGCGAGAGAAATTTCTCAAAATTTTTTAGATTAAAAATTTACAATTTTATAAGCTAATTGATGAATTTATGTATTGCGCTTGCAAAAGTTATCAGCTCACTACAAATACATCATCTGGTAGGTATTCTTTTAACTAACAAACAGATTGTATGAATAAGATTTCGGAAAAAAAGTTGAACTATATTTAATATTTTTCCAAAAAGTTTTCAGAAATTTTTAAAAAATGTACTTAAAAATTGTACTTTTTCTTGCGTACATCATCATTTAGTGTCACAAAAGATATCACTAAACTTAATGGTGAATTTAAATTGTTGATTCCAGAATCTATTCAACTGGTTCAGGATGAATTGCAATTTTCGAATTTCAATTAAAAAATAACGAACTGAATCATTGTCACTTAACAGTTTCACATTTGTGCATTTGAAATTCCGTTAAAAATTAGCATAATTGAAGTTTGTTATGGAAGCAGTATACATATTTTAGGAATAAATAATAGTATTGGAGGAAGCGGAAACAATTGTTATTGTCATTTTTTTTTTTTTTTTTTTTATGATAGTCAACTTTTTGTGCATTAAAAAAGCAGAAAAATTAAAAAGGATAGTGAGAAGAATCGAAAAAAAAGAATAAAATAATTGAAAAATAAACAGAAATTTATGGTACTTGAATTGTTTATTGAGAAAGGAAACAATCATAAATGTTATTTAATTGTAACAAAATTTTGGGATGATTATCACAAATATTTGAAAATTTCCAACAATTTTGATCTTTCCACTGTTTTGAAAATAATTCACAAAAAATGAAGTTCAACTTTAAACTAAAATTGCTTAATTGAAATAACAATTATTCACTAATTTTTGGTGAAAAAATAAATTAAGGACAATTTTGTAAGAATTCAATTTTCAGATCATTCGTGTTCTTTTTTTTTTTCAATTCATATCAATTTTTAATCTCTTTTCATCTCTTTTTTTTTTTTTTTTTTTTTTTTTTTTTGTTGCAACCAAGCTGTAATATTTTAAATACGAAAAGTTAAATTTGATTTATTAACAAAATATTTTCATTTCTATTGTACTGTACATAAATTTGATTTGGTTGGGCAATACATGGAAGAGGAAGAAGATTGATTGGTCATCGGTTTTGACAATGCTTTTTTTGATGTGGACATTACAATTGCTGATGAATTTGGTACCACACTTCTGCTAGATTTAAGAATCGATTGTAATGGTGTTGATTCCTTTCCACCTGTTTGAACTGTTGACTTACGATAAACACTATTATAATCATTTGTTCGTGATAATGTTCGATCTTTCTTTTCCATTGCTATTCCAACCGTAAGCGAGTTTTTACCAATGCTTTTGCTACCTTAAATATGCAAAAAACTTCATTAATTTCTAATTGTCACAAAATTATCATTTTAAAAGCTTATTCACAATTAATTAAATAACGGTTAAAATATTTCATCTTATTTAACTTTGCCTAACATAACAAAAGATTTAAAAATTTTCAATTATAACCAAATATATCACTTACCGTGTTTCGATGCTGCTTGAGTATAATCGACTGATTTTTTATGTCCACCTGATCCAATCAATTTATTTGCTGGTGTATTATGAAGACAAAGAATTGGTAACTGAGGACAATCAGTAAGTTGAAGTAGAATACGACCGTAATCCCCGGAAGCTACCTTGAAATATCATGAAATACTAGAAGTATTCGAAATCTTTGCAAATTTATTCATTTCTCTATGAATACTTTGAATTTAAATAATCTACTAATAATTTCCAACTTGTAAATGATCTTTTAAAATATTAATTCTATTTTCATTTGGAAGTTTCAAGCCATTAATACTCACAAGTTTTTTAGCAATATTATGTGCATTGAAACATGAAAGCAACTCTCCATCTTCTACATTATATGCTTCAATCCAACCAGTTGAATTTGCTAAAATGTTCCCATCATGATCTAATTTAAATATTTGAAATTACCCTGCTAAATTGGTGCAAAACCAAATTTGAATACAAATTATAAATTTATGTGCATATATATATATGTATTATTACTACAAATAATGATCATCGTGATCGAAGTGTAATAGTTCCCATTGTAAAAAAAACCAAATTTAATCATTTACTTACATTTGATAAAAATTTTAATCAAACTTTTTCCTATCAATTATTTATGTAACCTGAAAGAATAACGGTTGTATCAGCATTAATAGCTAATGCTGTTACAGGTGATTCCGTTTTCAATGAGAGAAGAGCATTTCCGGTAGATGTTGCCCAAACAATAATTTGTGAATCTTTTGCACCACTAACAATGATATTTTCATCAACCGCGATAGCGCAACACATTATTGCCTCCTCATGTCCAACAAGTACCTGTAAGAGTCTTTGGAATTGTAAGTGTATGAACAACTTATAAATGAATTATATGACATTTACTGCTTTATATTCCTTTTTTTTTTTTTTTTTTTTTCTAATTAACCTAAATTTTTCGGAAAAATAAAAATCATTTATTTTTTTAAAAATTGAATTTTATTAATGTCATAATTAAGATATTGCTGTAGTTATTTTACTTCACTTTATTATTATTTTTTTATTTCTAACTCATTATACAAGTAATTATCCATTGAATAGTTCGAAAGTAATTAATTAAATAGTTGTTAGCAGCAGAAATAATGTATTAAATTCTTGTATTAAGTTTGTTCTGTTATAAGCAAAGTGTCTTTTTCTTCATTATATCTTACTTGTTTTTTTTGTTTTTTTTTTTCTTATAATTACAAAGAAGTAATACGAACTAATGGATAATTACTTGATGAATTAAAATATACGATTGTCGTTACCTGCATAAGGAATCCATTATCGATTTGCCAAAGTTTTAAAGATAAATCAGTTGAACCGGTTACAAGCAGATTTCCTTTTGATGAGGTATTAAAGCATGTTATTTCTTCATTATGACAAATTTCCGCTTTCATTACAACACTTTCTTCTTCAATAGCCCATACTCTCAATCTGATAATGATTTTCTTTTTTTTTTTTCAGAGTCTTAAATTAGCAATGAATCGTTTCTTCATCAAAATTACTTCATATTTCTTTCAATATTTTCAAAATCTTTTGACCCTTTTGGAAAATCTTATTTGAAACAATAATGGAACATCAACAACTTTTCAGATTCATCCTATACTGGCTGACAATTTTTTCGAAGCAATCGTTGCGATATACAACGATATACGATCATGTCATCATCATGTTCTTAATTTCAAATGATAGATTTGTGTTATTTGTTTCAAATTGCAATGAAATTTTTCTTACTCATGAGAAAAAGACTAATTTGTCATTTTTCCCGAAATTTCCACTGTTTACTGTTTCTATCAACAGTATGTACAACATGAATAAACAAAGTTTGAAAAAATTCGTTTCTTCCTTAACATTTGAAAAAATAATTTAACTTAATGAAAAAAAGAAGAGAAAGAAATTACTCTTTTTTACTGGTTGGTAGATGTCCGACTATATGAGTATTATTTGGTGGTAAGAAAACTGGTGGTTGAATACCAGTGAATGCGAGGATTCGATCTGCTTGAAATGTTTCATCAGCACCAAATAAATCCCAAATTAGTAAAACATTAGACTGATCAACAGATAATATCCGAAAGCCATCAGATAAGCAAAATATTGATTCTATAGCTTTGCTATGATGCTATAAAAAAAAAAAAAAAAATTGAGAAAGAAAAATTGTATAACGAGAATCTTCGTGCAATCAAATCATATTTTAATTTCATCCTAAAGTAATTTCATTTTCTCAAATTCTTTTTACACTAGTTTATTTTACGAATTATTTACGAATTTGTCTTTCTTAGACAACATTTATTATTTATAAAATAATTTTAAAACCTTAACAAACAAAAAATCTTCAAGAAAGTTTATATGAAAGGTATAGTACTATGATGGATAAGAAATATCCATGGATAAACCTACCCGAACAATTCGTCTCAATTTTCCGTTGCTTGAATTCCAAATATTAATTTGACCTTCAGCATCACCACTTAACAAGTAAACGGAATTGGCGGAAAAATTTACCCGAAGTACTGGTACAGATCGTTGTTGAATCATCTAGAAAACAATACTATAGTCGTCTTTTTTTTCTCCTGGATTTGAATTTTAAATAAATTTGAAGAAAAATTCAAAAATTTTTGGCTTTATAAGTTAATCTATTGCTTTCTACTTGATTCTTTAAAATACTCCTTAAATTTCATAATTTTAAAGGTTTTTTCTAACAAATTTATTTAAAAAACGAACCATACAAATGCATTGACATATTTCTAAATCCCATAATGCCACAACACCGTCACTTGTTGTACAAGCAGCACTTTTTTCATCCGGTGACATGCATATATCGGTTACAATTCCTGCAAAATTATCATAAATCGAAAAGAATTTAACCTTTTTTTTTAACAGATTATTTCAGATCAACTGGTAATTGCTAGTTTTCATTCATAAGGATTTGATAAATAGGCTTATTAAAAGGAGAAAATAATTGTGATGAAAAAAATTCGAAAGAATTTTTTTTTTATTCACTTTTTATGAATTAGCAAATAACCTTTTTCAGGGTTGCTACTTATTTCATGGCATTGATGTTGAATAGTCCAAATACTGATCCGATTACCACATGCTGATAGCAAGAAGTAATTATCATTTGTAATCTGAATAATTTTATTTGAAAAAAATTGTTGTGAAATTTGAGGAAATCTGAGTTTTAAATTTAGAAATTTTGAAGTGATTAAAACATATATTACTTTTCTGCAATTTATATTATTCCATCAGTAGTTTGATTGAAGAATTTTATACAATTAATTTTATTAATATCCAAAATAAATCAAATAGCTGAATACAAAAAAGTACTTTAAGCGATGTAACCGGTTGTCTATTAATACAATTCAGGATATCCAAAAGTTTTCCATTGTGTATGTCAAAAACATAAATCTTTGAAAATGTTGCAACAAAAAGTTGGCAGTCATCATATGCAGCAACCATTGAGAGAACCTTTCCATCATGACCGGATAATTCATGTAATTCTTGACCGGATACTGTTCCGAATACTTTTAGTGTTTCATCTTCACAAGCGACCACCACAAATGCATCATTGCTAAAGAATTGAAAACATTTAATTTAAAAATGACGATTAAATAAGAATAAAATAAATAAGTGGATGCTACTTTGTCAAATTTTCAAATTCTTATAATATATAGCAAACTTTTTAAATATTCAAATTTTTTTATACTTATTCAAAAAAAAAAAAAGGAGAAAGAGATGGTATTTCGGAAACTGAAAACTTTACCTAGTCATTGCAATGCATGATACCGGTGCCATAAGACCAGCCAATCGAACAGCCAATCCACCTGTTGATAAATTCCAAACTATAACGACAAATTCTCCGGATCCTGGAAATAATTATCAATACTGACATATAATTCATCAATGGTTTATATTTTAAACTTTCCTTATATGTCATACACATAGACTACGGCATACCGGTAACCAGAAATTCATCATTTGATGCAAGCGCTAATGATACAACGGTTCCTGTATGATCTTTGAAAGATTGTACGACTTCCCAGTTTTCTACCGAAATTACCTGAAATATTTTAACGATATTTTCAATAAACATTTAATGCTTCAAGTTCAGACCATTACGTTATTGTGTTTGAATGATTTATGGATATGCTTACATTAGCACATGAATCAGTACCACCAGTGATAACATATTTGCAATCAGAAGTTATCAATGAACAAATTACTCGACCTCTATGTGGTTTCATCACATGTATTGCTTTATCCTGTAATTATTCACTGTACTGTTTCCGGTGAATCATGAAGTAGTTATCCTCCCGGAAAGTAATAATAATACACATTTTTTACAAGAAAAAAGAAGAAAAATCCCAGACAACAATCAATTAATTAGCTAATCACTCGTGATATAACAGTACCTTTGTAAAATCCCATACCCTAACAGTACAATCTGTTGATGTTGTTGCAAAAAACGCCCCATTACAGCTAATAGATATTGACGTAACACGTTTTTCATGACCTGAAATAATAATTTCGAACCATTTTTCTTTTTTTTTTTCACTAACCTAACCTTTTTTTTTCATAATCTGAAGTGATTTTTTAAATAAAAACCTAACCGTCTTACTAATTTGTTAGAAAAAGACTACTTTCTATTGATCAGTTAATAAATGTTTGATTCAGAAGTAAGTTATTCACGTATGTTCAATTTAGACGGATTCATTTCTTTAATAATTTTATTCAAAATCTTCAACATACCCCTAAATGTACGAATTAATAATTGTGATGTAATATGATACATATATACTAAACCAATAGATAATTCATTTCCAGCAATTAATAAATGTTGATGATTATATGTTGGTTGTAGAATTGTATGTGATGGACGCCATTCCGGTAGCGTAAATGATAAAATCTTAAAATTGTTTTCTTATTAGAAAAAAATTCAAATCAAATCGATTAGTCTCAGTTTTTTACTAACTTCAATTAGCATTATATAAATGAGCTTATTTCATTTCAAATTAACGTACCCTTTCCACTTTCTTTGGTGGTATCCAACAAGTCAAAGGTACTAACAAGGGTCGATCATGATATCTGTCAACCCACGACATTGCTTGTTCCACCATTACATTCAAAAATCGACTATTTTTTGCTGTTAAAAAAAAAAAAAAAAACATTCACATCATATTATTCATTAATTATCCAGCTTAATTAAAAATATGTTGTAGTTATTTCATCAGAATCGTACCCTTATTTTACTCCCAATGTTTTTTATAAATTAAAATCTAACAAATATTACCATTTTAGCTTCAACAATAATAATAAAAATAATTAGTAATAGTAATAGTAATACTGATAATAATACTAATACTAATACTAATAGTGTATTCAAGTTGCAAATTTTTTCATATGAATAATTAGGAGTTCACCTTGTGTAAATTGTAATCTGTTAATCAATTCAGCAGCCAGCTGATCACGATCACGTAAAATTGTATTTAACGAAGGAAATATAACTTGTTGAAATAGCACCTAAATAAAATGTATAAATCGAAATAATAAAGATGATCAGTTTTTTCTCGCTCTTCCTTTGTGAATATCAAATTTAGCCTATACAAATATAATTGAACTTAAAGATTCAAAGAATTAATAGCAGAAATCAATAGAAAAGACATTAATGGTCGGAAGAATAATCTCAGTAAGAATAAAACTGATGAGATTAAATTTATGAAAATTATTTTACTATTTTTTACTATCATTAGGCTTATAAGCCAGGCCTAAGCTAACAGTAATCTCAAATTTTTCCTTTTTTTTTATTTGATGCTTTCTTTGCTTCTATCACCTTTATCCTGAATGATTACTCGATCAGCGATTCAAGTTTCTCACACTGACAGAATAAAGAAAATTCCAGCTCTATTCTTTTTCCTTGCCTAATTTTTAATCCAAAATATCTGACAAGTTGTTTATAGGCTTTTGATATATTGGCAGTAAAAAGAAATAATTGGCATAATTTATGCATTAATACGATAAGATGATTATTTCTCGACAATCTAATGCAGTACTGAGAAAAATACCTGTATATCATGATGTAGTATTTGCATACAACATTCTTCATAAATACTTAGCAATTGGAAAATCCCGCATGCACGAACACATGCTTCAACATATTCGAAATGACAGAGAGCGAACTTTTTCAGGTTATCCATATTGCCTAATTAAATTTTACCAAAAATTTGAAAATATTTATCAATAAATTAATGCCACAAAATAATGTTATTTTCAACTAAAGTTTACAAGTGCAAAATTTCCAGCTTTTCGGTAGTTTCAACAAAAAAAAAAAAAAAGAAAAACATGAAGAAGAGCGATTGTTTAAGTTTTTGAAAGAAAGTGAAGTAATTTACCGGTATGAAGTAGATGATACCATAAATTGTACACTTTTCGTATGTTTATCGCACCATTATCTTGCTTCAATGGTCGTGGAAATGTTGGAATTTCATTTGATGAAGGTATTAATGAACAAATCGAATGGGTATTGGTAACATCGGCAAATAAATTGGCAATTAATCCATGAGCTTTTATCAATTCCGTCTAGAGTAACAGGATATGTATATTTTGCTTTAAACATATTTATTGCAATTTGATTTTAGCCTATAACATTCAGGAAGGATGATATGAATCCGTAATAATTAGCATATTCAAACTATAGTCACCAAATTAGCAAGTAACGTAAACATTTTAGCTGCTAATGATGTTGAAGGCAAGCTTCATTGCGAAACAAACAAACTTTAAAAAAGACTTTCTTTCCAGAAGGTATAAATTTTTTAAATAATTAGAATTCCTTAAACCATTTTAGGTTCTGTAAAATTGACCTGATTAGTTAAGTAACGACGACGAGCTATATTTATAATAAATAAATGACTCCATTTGTAAACAAGACGATTTCCATACATAAATTCAACAATAAGGCATCCTAAATTTTACTTTTCAAATGACAAAAAGTTAGATAGTATGAAGTTTCAACATGTAATATAAAGAAAATACTGCGAGTTGAAGTATTTCCCAAAATTTAGAAAATATATGAACATGTTGACCGGAAGATTCAAACCTTAATTATCAAAATTGTAGATTATAACTGATCAGTTTAACCATTCCACTCTATGGGGCAAACAAAATGGATGGGAAAAAGGAAGAAAGTAAAATGATCGAACAAATATTTGTAAACCGAGTTTATCAATAACTGAATGAAGCCGGAGTGATAACGACGAATTCGCGGTTATTTCACCGCCCAATTCATCGCTCATCGTTAATGCATCCAAAATTTCCAAAGTGGTAAGCCCATGTGGCGAAACTATTAAAAGTTGCGCAAATGTTCGTACAAACAAAACACCATTATCACTTTCAGCATGACAAAAACTTTCATCGATATCACGAACGAGTGGGCGATTAGTTCCATCAATAATTTGTTTTTGTAATAATTGAGCAATAATAATATTGTTGTTATTGGCTTTTGTCTAGAAACAATGTTAAGCATAAGTTTTATCCATCTTTTGATTAATTATGATAAATTTAAATCGAAAAGTTGAAATTACATTTAAAAATAAAATTGCTCAAAGTAGAAATAAAATAATTGTAAAAATGATATACAATATTCTGAATTTCGTCCATTTGTTGCTTATTTAATGTATCACTGTTGGTAGTTAATTTGACATATTGCATGATGTCAACAGTTGTAAAATCCGGTAATTCAAATACGATAGGTTGTTGGAGCATAAACGGTATTGTTATTGGATGATCTGTTGTACATATTAAAACAAGATTAGCTAAACATTTCCGGAATTGTTGATTTAAATTACTCATCACTCGTCCATATTTGATCATATTAGCATCATCGATTAATACAAATACCGGTCGATTTAACTTTTCCAACAATGACTTCAATATGGCAAGTGTTGATGATAAATGGAATGATCTTATCAATGGCTTTGCATCTTGACCTGTTAGGGTGCATAATGTCATACATATTCCATGCCATAATTCATGCGCATATTCTGATTCAGATGTTAAATTAATAAACCTAAAAATCTTAGCTCAAAAATAAAAAACTCTAAAAAAGAAAATTCTTTTTTTTCTTTTTTTGTTTTAAATTGAGATTTTGAATAAACAATTTTTAATGTGTAGAATTTTAAATTAGTTATTATTTTTTTAAAATTATATATTAAACTAAATAAAGTAATATTTACCTAGTGCAATGTCATAATTTCATACCTGATAATAACATAACGATTTTTTTTAATTAGGATCGCATGTAATTGGCATAGAAGAGCTGTTTTTCCAGAAGTTTGATTCCCTAGAATATGAAAATATCCTTTGCTTTTATTGATCCAAATATCAAACATCTTATCGATATTCTCCCTGCATAGCCATTTCTTCGGTAACTGTTGTTCAGCAAATGCAAGATGTACATTATTTTCAGCTTTTGCTAGAGAATATACGTTACATGATAGCATTGGTGGCATACTTAATGAGGAAACGAAATTTTGCAGATGATTTGTTACCTGTAAATAAAAGTAATAAATTATTGCAAAAATTGAAAATATAAATTACAAAATAATTTTTATAAAATTATGCAACAATTTTACGATATTTATCCAATCTTTTCCTTTTTCAAACAATTGCTTTTAATTGCTCAAAAATAAATTAACTTTATCACATTATAAACATTAAATGTCTCTTGAAAGTTTCTTTTCTCAACAATCTTTTTTTTGGTCACATTTTTTTTTAACGCAAAAAAAGGCAGATAAAAAAGAAATAGTAACCTTTCTTGTGAACCATTTAATATAATTATCATTCTTTCCGCCCATACGCTGTAATTTATCATTTTCACTCTCATCTGATTCCATATTTAGCGAAATTATAGTTGCTCCACTTAACAATACTGTTTTTTTCAATGCTTCAATTTTTTCACATTTTTTCTCACTTTCGACATCGATCTGTTTCGCAGTATCAGCGTTCGTCGCTTGTATATCTGCTAGAAATATTAAAGATATTTCAATCTTTAATCGGTTGTTGTAATTAAAATTTTTAAAAAATAATTAAGCAATTACAATAACCTTTTGCATTTCGCAAACAAAATAAAACTTTGTTTGGTTGAGTTAAGGCTATTTGAGTAATTTGTTCTGCAGCAGATGGGAAAAGATTCTGGTGTATTTCTGATTGTTGCTGTTGATTATTATCATCTTGTGATATCTACAAGAAAAAATTGACTTTATATCTTGCATAAATAATGATCAAACAATTATTTATTAAGGTGCAATAGATAACTGCTATATTTCTTTTTTTTTTAATTCAAAAAGTTTCGAAACAGATGTTTGAAAAATGATTGAATTGAGCAAAAAGAGAAAAAGAGGAACTGAAAACCTTCTCAGCAGCTTGTTGTAAAATGGATGTGAGCGTATTCCTATCAACTGAATTGATGGGCTCATCCAGAAGCTTGTAATCCGTTGATTCTGTTTCTTCAGATTGCTTGTAATAACGATAAAATAGCTCAATTTCTGTAAATAGAGCTTTATATTTTGTTATTCATTTAAATTTACAAAAATAAACTTCTGAATATCATCGTAAGCTCGAAGTAATTTTTTTCAATTATTTAAAATGAAACATATATTTCCTATGTATTCGAGAACATATATATGTATATGGCACATGATATCATTTGAAATTATAAAATTCAACTTCCACCAGAAACATACCATCATTTGTTTCTGAAAATGTCGCTTGGATTGCTTGAAATTTGTCCATTGGTATTTTTTGCGGTAGAATACATTTCCCATATCGATCACCCAAGAAGCACTAAAAATATTGCATTAATTAATTCAATCAAATATTTCGAAATTTAGTTCAAAAAAAACTCAAACTTTCTTGGCAAATTTTTGGAATTGTTCAACATGAAGTAATAATGATACCAACCATAAGATATGATGTATGATGCGAGAATACTTTAAGCATAGCTTTGAAAGTTTCCATATTCAAGCTATCAGTAACTGGTTCCACAAATTCCACATCAATACCAAGTTGCAATGCATAATGTTGTATATTTATTGCGACATCTTTCACTAGTGCTCGATATTCTCGTTTAAATTCTGTTGAAAACGAAATAGTAAAATTTTATGCTTAATGTTAATACTACTGAGCATAACTGAATAATTATTAGTGCCAGTTATTCAGAATTAAAAAATTATCATCCTGAATTTGATAAGATTTCAGATAAGAATTCAGTATTTTATGATATCTTTGAATGAATTTTCTAAAAGATTTGTGATGTTAACTATCATCAGATCGAGTAGTTTAATCCATCTTGTTCCTTAAATTAAATATTCTGCAATAACTTAATAATTGTAAATTTTAATTAAATATCGATGGAATACTTGTGAATTTGTAATATAAATTACGATAGTCATACATTCATTATCGGATATAAAAAAAAAAAAAAAAAGAACGGAAATCTATAAATATACCTTCCAAAGAGGGAAAAAAAAATATGATACGAGCTTGTTGCATCGTTTTTGCAGAATATTCAAATTGCTGCAATTGTTTATTATTGATATCATCTTTTTGGTGCATATACGTCACCCCGGATACAGCATTGAGTCGAAACATGGAAACTATTGTTAATCACACCATGTAATTCAAGGAACACTGTGACCATAGCAACATTGATATCTATAAAACAGAAAAAATGCAACAGTTTCTCTTTTTTTTTTTTTTTTCGTTGAACTATAAACTTAAATTAGTCAATAAAATGGCCTAATTTTTCAAAGTGCCAATATATTATGTCATGTTAAACGTGTATATATATATATATATATAACAAATGGATGAAATTTTAATACTTCTTTACTTAAAGGTTATTTATCGTTAACTGGAAATGTTAAAAATTGTCAATTAATCCTAAGAAAAAAATTACTGTTACAAGAAAAAATTGATTTTTCAAAATTACAAAGGATAGCTTATTCTGCGCCTATCATAATTTACTAATATTTCTTGCTCCTTCATTAATAATTAAATAATTGAGAAATTTAAGGCATTTTTCAAAATATTTACACAAATACATCGTGAGAAATTAAAAATTGTTGTGCAAATTAATTTACTGGAATAATTTATTTTAATCTTCCCTACTGTATTCTATTTTCTTCCTCAGCGGGAAAAAAATAGAAAAATTGAGAAAAAGGGTGAAGCAAAGTTTTTATAAATAAATGTTATTGTCCTTTTTCCTTTTGTTTTTATAAAAAAAATGATGTTTATATTAGGTAAAATAGGTAAGCGAACAAATAATCTTTTCATTAAATTTAGGAAAGAAATTTTGTTTTTCTTTTTTTTCCGGAAAGGAATCATTTGAAAGAACAACCAAAAAACTTGGCATTCAACGAAATAATAAAATTTTATTGGCAGGAAAATTTCGTTGAATTATAGCTTAATTTTATAACTTGACTAAGCGATAATAACGTGTCGTCGTTAAAGTTCAACAAAACTTTTCTTGAAATAATTTTAAATAAAAAATTTTTTCATCTTTTATTTTGCTAATTTTTTTAGGATCACACTAGCTAGTAAGGAAGGATAAAAGAGATGAGTAAAGGAATATTGTTCATTTAGTTTCTTAGCATATGAAAATAATTTAGTTCCTAATGCAAAACTTTTTTTAATAAGTTGAAATATATTTGCGGAAATTTTGCATTGGCAAATTTTGGATCAAACATTTAAAAATCAAATGCAAGGAACAAGATTTGACTAGAATGATTATTTATAGCAGCAAAAAAAACTAAAATAAAATGATTGAAATCTGATGTGAAAAAATTTAGTAAATGTCTTTGATTCATTATAACTTCTATTTTCAAGTTGAATATCTTCGAATATTGTGGTACCAAAACATTCAGCTTGACATATTCATTTTCTGACTTGGCTAAATTATGAGTTTTGTTGATAGAGTGCATTTTTTAAGTTCTTTTTGGTTCATTTTCTCTACAGCTACTTTTTTCTAAACAAAGTTTTGAAATTCCGAATTAAAATATGGTCGATTATGCAAAATTTTGTAATTGTGTCGATTATCATTCTTATACCTATCACTGTTATCACCATTAACGTATCATGTAAATGATTATATGAAGAGATTTATTCACATTACCTAAAGTTTTTTTAAAAGAAAGTTTTTGACAGTAACCATAATGATCTTCTTGCATCATTTAAATGATCTGTTGTTTTTTTCAAGTTTAAAAAATTTTTTTTTTTTCGAAAATATTGAAAAAAAAACAAGTTTTCAAAAATGCAGAATAATTGTACTACTATTTCTAACAAAACTGTTCCGATCATTTCTATGCTTGATATATTAATCATTGAAAAGCTAACCAATTTCATACATTACGATAAAAACATCTGTGAAGTGAATTAATTAAATTAAATTTCTCAAAACTCTCTTCTTTCCCAACTATCCCATTTTCTGTCATTCTGCTAGAAATAACTTTATGTTGATTTATGACTATCACTTGCAAATGGTTAAAAATGATTATGCACATAGAAGTTTATTTGTGAAATCATATTTCACAAAAGAATTATTAAATTGAAAAATAAGACGAAAGTTTTCCAATGAAAAAAAAAAAATTAATCCAAAAAAATCTGCTTAAAATCCTTTAACATTTGACAATAAATTATGAATTAAGTCTAATGTTAAATTAACATTCAAACTATTGCTGAACTTCAATCTCTTCTTTCTACACTCCTCCCTTTCATATCTTGAAAATTCCAATTTATTCAAAAAAATATAATTGAAGGTTGAAATTAGTAATTTTTTTTTCATACTCAACAAGATCTAACAGATAACGAAGAAATGAAATGAAAAAAAAAAAAAACGAAAATTCGTTTTTAACTTTCTACTTTTTTAATTTAAATTTATTTGTTTTATCATCCCCACCAATAAACACTTCATATAACTAGCATTGCTTTTTTTTTTGTTTGCTTATTTATTTTCTAAAATATTTAATTTAATACTTATCTTAATTATTCTTATAATATATTTGAAAATTTGCATTTTTCCAACTTTTTTTTCAGACAAAAATAGAAAATGACGAAATTTTAGCAACATTTCATTTCTTCCTCCTTCTATGATAATTTAGTCGAATTAATTACAATAGCATTTTCTTTCATTTGTATTAATCATAATATGAATGCAATATACTTTTACAAAAAGTAAAAGGGAATATGAAGGCTTAAAAAAGAAAGAAAGGAAAAAAAAAAAAAACAATAACAACATTCAGATTTAGATTTTCTTCTTTCAGATCTTCAAGAGAGTTATTTTTAATTATTGAAGAAGGAGAAGAAGAAGAAGAACTTTCGGCTATTGAATAAATTGCTTCAATCATTCTTCCTTCCTGCTCCATTTCCTTCCTTTTTCACTTCCTTTTCATCTCCTTCCTCTATCTTATCTATTACAATACCTTTAGTGCTTCTGCTGTTTTAGCAGTGTAATGGACTTGAAGCAGCTGTCAAAATTTTTACAGATTTCCTTCACAAACCTCAAAATGCTTAGCTGCCTTCTATCTGCTTTTTATCAATTCGCACTATTCTTCTTCTATTTCTTCTATTTCCTTTTCAAGTAAGCTAATCGTTTTCTCCCTTTCTTTCTTACCGTCATTCTGCTTATGTGGAATTTTCAGTTCATCTTTTTCTCCATTTCAATTTTTTCATTGCTAAAATTTGATTCCACGTAAAATGAAGTTAAATTAAATTTTATGTCATAACCACTTTTAACATTGCCTATTATATCATACAGTAAGTAATACGTTGATTAGCTGCTAATTTGCATTTGAATACTGTAAGTTTGAAAAGTATTTTCATTTCATTGTTCATATAAAAAATTTTGAATTAGACTGCCTAAAAAATAAATTCTTCTTGGATTTTCAAGTGATAAATTTGCGTCCTAAGTTCATATTCATAACAATGATAATAATGCTTTGTTATTATTATTATTATTATTATTATTATTGTTATTGTTGTCAATATTAACTTAGGCTCATCCTAATTACCAGCATAAAATGCTTTGTAATAAAATTATTTAGAGAATCTTTCAATATCATTCGCAGGATTTGTTAGCTTAACTTTACTTAATAGTATCGCTAGAAAATTGACACATTGCAAAAATTAAATAATATTATTTAAGGAATAAAATTTCAAATTTTATATCATTTCATGTTATGAATTAAATTAAATACCATCTAATTTATTGTTACAAAAAGTCCAATTAAATCTTAGCTTCAATTAAAAGTTAACTTCAAGTTTTAAAATTTCTAGACTTATAAAAAACAGCAACAAAACTATTTTATATACGATACTACTGGCAAGCCAATTTAACACGAAAAAAAGAAGGGAAAGCAATTAAGAATACATGTATTTATATATTCAAACTAACTTTTTTAATTGCATAAGGAAATTGAATAAATGAATTTTCTTTCATAATCGTATCAATTATAATAGAAGGGTGATGCAAGAATCTATTACAGCAATTATTCAAACTGAAAAAAAAAAAAAAAAAAAAAAAAAAAAAAAACAGGAAATTACATCCCATTCATGGATTAGCCTAGGAAATCAAACCAATACTTATTTCCTCGTTAGCCTTTTCCCTTTTCTAACGTAAAAAACTAATCAACTTCTTAATTGTATTAGTAAGTGTTTGTACAAAAAATTCAGGAATTTTTTATTTTCCTAAAATAGCAATTAATTATTAAAAAAATTCCGTTAAAAATATATTATTTTATTTTAAATATTGCCATCCTTAATGGTTAAATGTCTAAGAAAAAGAACATTATTGGTTATTAATAGAAAGTTTCAAATATCGGAAGATTTATTGCAATTGCTTTTTGCTTTTGATCTTACTGTCAGATAAACTTGACGACATTGCAAAGGTCAATTTTTTAGGCTTCCGATTGTCTTCTTGGAATTTATTTTGCTTCTCTATTTTATTTAAAAAAACTAGCATACAAATTTGTGAAAATAGACTGATTTATTATTTAAGAATAAAGCTAATTAGAAGATTATTTTAAAATATACTCCGAAGTGGAGAAGTTATACAAATTAATTATGCTTAAGCGATTTCTAAATTTGCAAATCACTTCAATTAGGATCAGTATTTGCAGGAAGAGGGAACAGTTCTAATTCAGTGATTGTATTGCAGAGGAAGACCAGAATGGCAGAAAATTGGAAATGTTGAACGCTGTACGACGAACAATTGCTGTTTGCACAATCCCAAATTGCAAACGGATACTTCATCGTCCGTTAGTTCGAAGCCAGCTGAACATTTTCAAACCGTCGACGAACAGACAAATATCATCAAAACAGGAGTTAGCTGGAGAAGAAATAAGCAAACAACAACAACAACAACAACAGCAGCAACAACAACTCCAACAAAAACATTATCAAATTTTCAAATCTTTCAAAGAATGAAATCATATCAACAGCTAAGCGAACAGTATGCTAACAAGGCGGCACGAACGTTTCAAAATTTGTGTAGCGCTTTTTACAGTATCATGGAATGTATTGTTACAATCATATTGCATTTCATCGTATGGCTTTATTCGATTATCTACGAATGGCTTGTTAGCTCAGGAAGTTCGACGACAATTTCCGGAACTCCATCAGAAAACATTCACAACCAGAAACAAATGCAAAAAACGATTGTTGAAACGATTACTAAAAAACTTCAGGCAGAATTACAACAACGAAATAAGCAGCAAGAAGAAGAAGAACAACAACAACAACAGCAACAACAACAGCAACAACAATCTTCTTCAACAGGTAATTTTATTGACTTTGTTACATTTCATTCAAATTTTTGAATTTCGATGCTTAAAAGTCCTTTCATCTATTATCGAAATTCGAAAAAAAAAAACAGAAGATAAATTTTCTGGAAATTTAGATGACGAAATTTTCTGAAAATTTAGATGACGAAATTTTCTCTGGCATAGATATTGAGAGAAGAAATTCAAATTGAAATAAAGTTTGAACGGATTATGTAAAATTTCAAATTTTTAGGAAGAAAAAAGAGAAATTGCAAAGTTTCAGTTTAAAATTATTTGTGTAACAAATTTTTTCTGCTTAAAGAAGGGAAAAGTGAAGCTTCTTTTTTTTCAGATGCTAAAATGATTTTCCAGACATGGTCACCGGTTGAGCAATCAGTCATCCAACCGGTAGAATTTAATTCAAAGAAACAAATCTGTAAAAATGATTTTAACAAGCCTACTTTAGAAGGTTCAAATGTTGCTATTTCAGTGGCACTCTCCACCACCATCACCAATAACCTTTGTTTCTCTTTTATTACCAATTTTTAAAACAGTAACATCGGCAACAAACAAAAAAAATGGCAAGAAAGTTTGTCCTTCACCTCCACAATATCATCATAAATTAATTTATCAGTTTCATTGTTTATTTAAAACTCAAATACATGAATAATTCTCTTCCAAGCAGTTTATGTTTTGCTATTTAAGTAAGCATAGAAGGATATGTTGAATTCAGAAAATGAATTTTTCTTACATCTCGACACTATACAAAACTTTTTGACATGAACTGCTTAAAGCCTTCCATGTAAATTATAAAACAGTAAGAAAGTGATAGCAGTGATCAAGCGATGCTGAAATAGGACATGGCAATGTTATAGAAATTCCAAAAAAGCCAGGAATGCACAGTATCCTATTGTTAGGCTAAAATTAAACGATCCAAGTTACTTTAACATTATCCGGAAAGTGAATTAAGCGGAATAATCTGACTACTGCTCAAGCTTGTAATAAAATTATAGTTGATGAGCTGTCGCAAACGTTATAAGCAGACAAAACGATAAAATCAAATATTCAGAATTCAGGATTTCTGTTAAATTTTAAAATTTTCATAAATTTTTGAAGCATACTGTTGCAAAGATTAAATCACATATTATTGAATTTATGCAAGATAACCTAGCAAAGAAGTTACAGGTACCACCAAAAGGTGGTGTTGCTGTTTTACCTCTTGATATTACGGCTGAAGCTTATGCTCGAGTCAAAGAACGTGAGCGGAAATTAAGTGAGCAAAAATCCGAATCATTCGAGGTACGTTTATACCTACTAAATTTATGCATTCCTATGAATTTACCAGTGATTCCTGTGAAATTGATGCTTTAGGCGAAATGAAATTCATCTCAGACTACTCGAAATCAATTCATCTCATTTCAATTTTTTATTAATTTATCCTAAACTTGTTAGTCATTTACTATTCTTATTCTGTTAAATCTTTAAATTTGAATGAAAGGAGTTATCATAAAAAATCAAGAAGGATATAATATTTTTGTAAGAAATTATCAAGCATAATTTGCTTGTAGAATAACGAGATGAATACAGATTGGACAGTAACAAGTAAGAGATTTGTACCTCTCAAATGGAAAGCTCCAACATCAAAAGTAGAAGAAAGATCAATGGCCGAGAATAAAGCAAACGAAGATGATGAAATATTAAAGCCACCAAAGAGGAATATTGTTTCCAGGATAAGTCGGCCATCTGATCAGGATGCTCAATTCATTTTCCGTGCACCTACACATCAAAATATACCGTACGTATTAAACTATTATTGATAAATCTTAAACGCTTAATTTCATACTGTAAAAGAATCCTGAATAATATGATTTCAGATTAAATCGATTACCAGATGGTAATTTTTTGATGGGTCGCAGTGTTTTTTCGCCAGTACAAGAAGCTGAAGAATTGCGTGATAGAGTGAATCGACGGATGACAGAGACTCCTTCGGAAAGTTTCTTCGGTTCACGCTTAAATACGCCTCTAGATGATTTTTCTACGACTTCACGTTTAAATACACCATTTGAAGCAACCTTGGATTCGCATACGGATTCGTATTCAGGTTATCCAACTAGTCGTTCACGTTCACAATCTCGAATTCACACTGTCTTCTCGCCTCCACCTACTAACCAAATGCATTCTCCAAGGTAACTTTGCAATTAACTATTGAAATTACTTGCATAAAAACTTTAAATCACCTCATTTCCTTTTTTCACTACTCCTATGCTCCAACTAATTTGTTGACTGTCTTATTTCAAAGATTTTAAAATGCGAAGAGCTGCAAGATAATATTTTCAAATTCTCTTATTCATAATACTTCAACTTGAATTTTGCGAATTTTTCAAGCATATTTCGTCTAAAATGAAAAATGAAAAGAAATCAAAATCTGATTTGATCTAACAACACACATCTTATCAAATATGATGAATTAAAATGAATTCTAGCAGTTGGAAGTGAATGTGAATTTTGAAAATGAATTAATTCAATTTTAAATCTTATTGTTCGTACATCTCGGATGCATTTTATAGGAGAGATGAAAATGGCATAAATTTGTTAAGGCAACGTTCCAGAACCGTGGAACCACGATTAGCAGAAGGTACCGTAAAAGCTCTTACCAGGTAAGCGCTTTTTTTTACTTGAAGAAACATTTGGAACACTACGCAATGATCGACCAAATGACGTAAATTTGAAAAAAAAAAAAAAAAAAAAAAAAAAAAACAACCTTCTCTAATTTATGGTGCATAATTTATTTGAATGTGTTAGAAAATATTGAAATGGATTTCTTTCCTTTAATATTTATTTTTGGTAAGCTAAAATGTAAGAAATAATATCTTTAAAAAAGTATTTGAGAAATATTCCTCTGCTTTTAATTACGTATTGCGTAAAAAGTTATCAAATAAAATGTAAGAATTCAAATTAAGTTTAAACAATTTTAATGGAAGAAAAAAATGTACTGCAATAAACTGATAACAGAAAAAATTTTCTAAATTTCTAAAAAGTAACAATAATAATCAAATTTTTTTTTTGTTGAAAGATCGCATAGCAAATGATGAATTTGTAATTCGTGAAATCCGGGAAAGAAAAAAAGGTACAAAATATCCGGAATCTGAATCTTAAAAGAAGGAAGTACCATATCAGTGAAAATATTAATTTAAAAATATTTCTTACTTACATTGAAGATGAAATTTCCGGAAAGAAATTTCAATTGATTCTCGATAATACGAAAAGAGCAATTTTTCTCTTTTTTTTTTAAAAAAAAAAAATTGATTATAGAATGGCTTGGAATTTTCTTTCTACTAAAAATTTCATAGTTACTTATATTCACCACAATAATGATTTATAAAACGTTAAGGATATTAAAAATAAGAATGTGATAATTTACCTCTTTTCTTTGAATTTGTAGTTTAAAAAAAAGTTGTAATTCAAAAATTTAATTCAAAATTTTTTTCAACTTCATTGAAATGAAGAGAAAAGAAAAAGGAATTTGTTTGGCGATAAATAGCAATACATCTCTAAATTGATTTCGACTAAATTGTTTATATTACTTAATTGACTTCAATAATCATCAATGGTTTTTGTTGTGAAAGCTCAAAATTTAACGTAGAAAAACTTGAACTTGACCTCACATAGGTTATGCATAACAACATGGCAGAAAAAAGCAGTAATTTTATTTTCTCAGTGATTTGCTATCGTAAATAAAGCTTCTTTTAGAAGACTCACAAACCATAATTGTTTCTTACTTCATGTCACTGTTAAAGTTATCTAACCAAAAGCTAATAAAAAAAAAAAAAAAAAAATTGAAAAAAGGAGTTAAAAGTCATCTTTTGAATTCTCAATTTCAATTTCATCTTCTCTCAATGTTTTATTGTTCGAAAAAAAGATTGAAATGTTACACTTGGCTCTGAAAACATGAAATTTGGCTTCTTCCACAAATTTTTGTACGAAATGAATTAGTGAAAAATGGTTAATTTTAGACAATGGCCACCTCAAAGTAATGCAACTGGCATATTTGTACCTAAAGATAATTGGAATATTACTCCTACTGAAATCGTTTCTTGTCACAGTAAGTGTTTTCTAGAAAATATTTTATATTATTATTCGGTTATCTGATATTTTGCATTATTAAAACTGGAAATTTAACAAAATGAAACGAAAAAAAAGAGAAAATTCCTGATGAAATAAGTAAAAAATATTAATGCAATATTCTTTGCTTATTTTTGTTTTTTGTCAAATATTAGCTTTGCTTTTACATCCATTTGTTTAAAATTTCATTTTTATTAATTTTTCTGATATTTCTAACCAATACTTATTACTAGTTACTCAAAATTTTGATTATAATGTTAATTGGATTACAAAATTATAGAAAAATTATTAATTACTGGAAAATAACACAAATGTAATAACAAACATTTGTACTTAAGGATATGTAGATAAACATTTTTACGCAGGTGTATTTAGCATATTTATACGAGAAAAGGACAAGCAATACTTTTTTTTAAACATTTTAAATGAATTATGAATTAAAATTAATATAAATTTATACACTTATGTTTCATAATTTTCAACTTCATATGGATATGTATATTTTTTCAACTGTTATACTGTATATAATTTTATCATTCTAGGAAAAAGAAAATAAACATTCTTAGTCTCATTTTAATTAATCTATTAAATATTCAAGATATTCTTAAATGTATCCTTTCTATTAAAGTTTTCATTCCCAATTATTTTTCCACTTTATTAAGAGCAAGCTGTCATTGTGAAATAATGAAATTTTTTCTTTCGAATTATTCTCGAAAAACTTCTCGTTGTTCTATTTTACATTTACACTACTACTACTACTACTACTACTCATTGCTTACATTGCTTAATTTTTTCATACACATATAAATACAAACATCTACACATACACAGACATACATACACATACACATATATGCATATAGGTACTAAAATTTTTTGTAAGAAATTCAATTAATTTTAAGTCAAATATTGCAAACTAATATGATTATTGACATAATAAAATGATGTAAAAAAGAACATTTAAATTATTAATGCAAGCAAATAATGAAATATAATACAATACTTTAAAAGCTTTTGAAGCATTCAACGAAAAAGAAAGAGATGCAAAATATAAAATTTATAAATTCTATCTAAATGATTTCTGTTGTTAATAATGTTTGCTGTAAATGAGGGAAATTATATAGCAATGTTATTCATTTAGAATTATGCAAAATGAATGGATCTATAACAAAATATCTGCCAACAATGAAATAGTTACGATATATATATACATATATTTTTTAGTTAATTTTTTGAAGCATACATTTAATCCATTCCCATAATTGTGGTATTAATTTTTTTTTTCAATCTTTTTCTTTTAAAAAATGAAATTATGCACTAAGTATATTTATTTTTTCTTTTTTATTTTCTACTAAATGATTCATTATTTGTTGATAATTTAGCTATAATCAGTGTAGGTATAAAATTGATAGCAACTGTAAATGTAATGATAAATGATGAAAAGTGATAAATTAGGTTATATCATTATATTCTAGGTGAAATTTTTTATGTAAAAGTAATCAGAATAACTTATACAAAGCTGTATGAAATGATATCGAGTAATGTTAATTAGAGTATTGACGAATAAATATTATATCATAAGAGCTGTTTAACTAAACTATTTGCCTTATCAATATTTCATGTACAGAAATATCTGCTATCTTTTGTTTCTTTTTTTCTTTAATTTAAATAAAAAAAAAAAAGATACTTTATATGATGAAAGATGTCAAAGGGAAAATTTTGAATCTTATCACTTAATGTATTGATTAGAATTTAAAAATGCCGAAGAAATTTTTTAGTTTAATAACAATAGTATAAATATGATCAAAATGCGCAATCGAATAAAATGAAAGAAATAAAAGGGGAAGTAAAATTAGGATTAGCATTAGATATCTTTGACTGACTTATCGGATTAACCACTATTTATAGATCCAACAGAGAATATGAAAAAAAAAAAAAGTTAGTAAAGAATCAATTAGGTAATTCATGTCGCCCAGTTCCGCTAATTATCGCTGTCGTTACGTTACCATCGTTACCCGCTAACAACAATACAGCAAATCAAAGAACATATAAATATTAATAGAAACGAAGGCTTCATAGTATCACTATTTATACCTACCCTATTATTTAGTGATGAGAAAGTTGACCATAAATTGGTGTTGAAGGAGTAGTGGAAAGAAGTGTGACAGATAAATGGACAACACGTGATGAAAAAGGTGATGTCATGAATGAATGGTCGATGCGAAGTTGGAAAGGTGAAACTGATGGGTTACGACGCCGTGATGATGGTACCGGTGAAACATGGCATCGTAAAGTAGAGGTATCACCAGAAGGTAACGCATCTTTCGTCGATAACAGGCGCTTTTATACGAGAAATTATGTTATCGAGGTAAATGTGACGTATTTGTTGTTGATAATTTTAGAATATGATGACACACATACGACTCTGTTTTCTAGATGTGATTAAGGCTCATTCCTGATGTTTGATCTCGGTATGATTCCGTAAAAGATATGTTTCAGCAATCTAAATCCTTTTAATTAACAAATTCAATCCGTTGGATCTTTCCAAAAAGCAGCCAATGTAACATTCAAAGTGTAAAGTTTGTGAAATTTGATTTCCTTTTCTTTTTTTTTTTTTTTTTTTCAGAGTGAAACTCGCAATGCATAAGTGCAACCGTGTTGTTCAATGCATCCATCCTGAAATCCTCGTTTGAATTGGAAGAATGCCTTTTTTACTTATTTGAACTACTATGGAAGAATTGTGGAAAATCAAAAAAAAACTAAAAATTACAACAAAAATAAAAAAATCCATTAGGAAATCTCGCTTTTATCGCTTCATTGAAATTCCTCTCATTTAAAACTATTTGAACGGAAGAAAAATTCTCAGTTTTATTTTTTTATATTTTATAAAATCCTTCACCCCAATAATGCACCTTTTAACTTCTTCATTTTACTTTTAATTTTTATTGTTTTTTCTTTTCTTTGTATTATTTTCTTGTCCCATTATTATTTCCTACCATATTTCGTATGCTATTTTTCCGCAGTTCTTTTTTTTTTTTTTTCATCCTTATTTTTGCATAAAATAAACGTTAATTTTAAACCCACATTCATTCATTTCCTAACTCCCCAAACGATACTGTGGAATTCATATGCAGTAAACTATCTCACTCAAATTTATATTGTACTGAATCAAATAAAAACTAAGAAATAAGAAAAATAGGGGAAAAAACTTCACTCCATGGAAATCTAATTTTCTCGAATTTCGAATAAAAAAAAAAGTAGAAAACATTCCAAAAAATTTAATCGCTAAATGAATGTTTCGTTTTCTCAAATTTTGGATACAAAACGTTTAACAAGAAGAAGCTTACAAAACAAACATTTAAAGATTGAAGAAAGAAACATGACGATACACAGGAACATACATACAACAGTTTCCATGAAAATTTGACCTGAACAACGCACTGCATCGCAGAACTGACAAAACGGTGCCAAAGCTCAACGGTGAAGGAGATATACTTCCGGATATTTCAGGCAAGCGGAAACAAACTACGCGCATTTCCTAGCTAAAATCAAATGTGTTCCAAATCATTGTAATTCTTTCGTTACCGGACGGATCTTAGGAAAACCGCATATGGCTATGTCTGATGTATGGCTGCGGCATATCGTAGTGGGACACTGAATCTTAGCTCCTTCCTTGGCTTATTCTTTCCAAATAACTCCATTTCATTTCCTTGTTTACGCAACGAAAATCTGGTTTAAGTAAGTTTGTATGTTCCAGAATACATTTCGTGCATTTCCCAAAATTTTGAACATACTGTTGTAATCTGATTTTTCGTTCATATACAAAAATCATTAAACTCGTTGTCGACGTAATGCAAACCGTAAAGTAAATTGCCATCTGCTCCAACGCACCGAAGAAAAAAAGAGTGGGTAGGAAGATATGAATGCCGGAAGTGAACAGCAAAAAAAGCACTTTATTTTTATTTTAACAGACGATTTTTAGAAATGAGGAATGAGCTATAATCAGAAAAGCAGTATTTGCATCAGTAGACATACCTTCACATAACACTCAACAAAAATGTCATAGTCTCAAAAACTAAATGAAATGAGGAATAGGGTTGAATTCGTAAAACTCAACAGATTGATAACTAAGAATACAATTAATTTTGCAAAGGAAGAAAAAGCAGTCAATGAGAAATGCAATAGTTCAAAAACAAATTCAATGCATTCAAAGATTAACATAACCCATTAAAGTACAGTTAGGGGAAGTCATGTTGGAGTGGCGGGAAAACAAAAATAATAGGGAGAATCCTAGAATATTTCGGGAATCCTGAATAAAAATTCAGCTATTTAAGACTGAAAAAATTAACATGTAGTGAACGCCCATAAACAAGAAACGTCAGTGCTGAGGTATGGGAACAATTTCCGTTCAATGCATGCGTCGTGACGGTTCCGTTCAATGCATGCGTCGTGACGGTTCCGTTAAATATCCTGAAGAAGGTAGTGGATGAATTCAGTTAAAATAATCATTCTATTTACACTCTTAATTATAAAAATATTTGCAGGAGAAAATTCCTAAGACATTTACTCCTAAAACGATATATTCAGCGTCAAAAATTTGTAATTAACTGCATCCTTTCAATAATTCTATCCAGTCGTTTTAACTTTCAACACTTGCGGTTAATTTTCTTTATTCTTACAGTAGAGCAGTAGGGTATTTTAATAATTTCATTGCACAAATGAAATTTGTATGTACCGCCAAAGAAGGACTGACGATCCGGTTCCGATGACGAATTTTGTTGCTGGAAATAGTAATATCCGCGCGGCATGAAGCAACCACAGCGGCGAGGAGCCTGGTTTTGTCTCCAGTCCATCAAAAGTCCAATAGTTCTTCTCGATACCGGTTTGTGAACGTCCGTATCAAATTGTTGATGGATCATGAACCAGCATCGAACACAATAGTAGAGCAAACAAGGGAGCTCAGGACACAAATAAACGCCAATATCTTCGTGGCATATCTCACACCATACGTTATCGAGCACATACGGTCTCATTTCCAACTAAAAGTTATAGCTGTTAAGAAAAAAATTGAATACACTATTGAATGCTTGTGTATCTTCCTAAATATTACAGAATGAAGAGAGAACGGCTGTGATATGGTAATAATAAAACTTGGTGCAACATAGTCTTGAAACTTTAAGAAAAGTCTATCTCGACGAACTGCGGCAAAACAATCTAAGTCATTGAGAGTTTTAGCAATGCATGCGATGAACGGAATAGAAAAACCATTAAGGATACATCAGAAAACGCTAAATAATCAGGCAACGCTACTTATAACAGCCGTTTTTCTCATTACTTTCAAAACTGGTGTTTGATGATATCTAATGTATGAGCAAAAGTGACAAATGCACAAAACCTGAGCAAAAAGGGAAACTTACGATTCGTCGCTCTTTAAGTGTAAATAATGTGAAGCGACGCATTGCAACGGCTACAAGGTACGATTCCCGACTCCCGAAGACCACTCGTGCTGATCTTCTTGGGTAATTCGTACCAGGTTCCACTTCTAACGTCACTTCAACTACATTATTGATCACCTGTTGGAAGAGCTGTGCCAATTCCACTATAAGTTCATTAAGATTCAATAACATTTATATAATATACAATTAGTACCATACGAATGATTACAAAGCATTACACAACCTTCTTGATGTTTACGAATATTTCCGATTTTAGCACATTAGCATAGCATCTACCAAATAAAAGGAAAGAAAAAGCTACTTACTCGCTCGCTGTGCGCGGGATACCACCAACGAAAATGGCGTACCGCTCAACAAATGGTGTAAGAGATACCAGAGAACACCGCAAACAGCTCAAACTCCAAGGTCTCACTTGCACCTATTATACATATTAAAAAAGAACTTCAACATCTTCAACCTATCTTTCAATCAATTATGAACGAGTCACTCCATCAGTCAGCTTCATCTAGAAAAGTTGGGGAACTGAAATTCTTTAGATATGCAACCTAACCTTCGAGAGCACCATTTGTAAAACGACGAACATTTGATTCACAATTTTCTGGAAAAATAATTCATATCTTCTCGACAATATTGTTTCATAAAGATAAGTGTAAAATTTCGTATTTTTCATTCAAATACCTAATTCGATGAATCACAGAATGATATTATATAATATATATATTTTATATATGGTAAAATTCGTAGCAATTCCTCTTGTACAATAAAATCGTTAGCACACCAACACGAAAATTTGAGAAAAATCTTTACTGAATGAGCCATAATTCCGCACTACTTCTATTAATAAAGTGTGGAACAATTCTACATTCAATCCCAAGTATATTAAGTCTGCAGCTGAAGTCGCGATAAAAGCAAGTTCCATACTGTAAGATGCCATGTCTTTGACTTTTTTTTTAAGTTACATTAGACAAATCATCTGATAACATCTATAAACAGGGGCGGATATCAAGTAATGTGCTTTGCAGTTGGTTATCTAGAATATTTTATTGAAAATCCTAAAACTGTCATGCATAGTACCAAAATTTTGCTCTAGAAATTTTGAAAAGGAATAAGTGGAGAAGCGATTTTTGAATATTCATAGCAAGGTACATTATTGTAACTCATTACCCCTAGGAATAAACTGCGATAATATGGGAAAATGATCTAGACTGAAGCCTCATGGTAAAGGATCTCATCTCTGTGGTCTCATAGAAGCAGTTCGGTTCCACGTGAAAAAACAAATTTTGCTGTTGGCCGTGGTCTGTTTAGAAATATTTCAAGTCTGCTAATATTTAGGTGAAAAATACGAAAGCTCAAAATTACGACCACATGAAGTATTCCTTATTTTTTGCACTGAAAAACGGATGTTATTGCCGATAAAAGAATAGTCATTGGTGACAAAGATCGATCACGATGCAGGAAAATATAATATTGAGTCAAACTCTTAAGAATAGCGACAATAGCGAAAATTCTTATACACTGAACTAACCGTTTTGATTTCCGTATCACCGTCCTTCATATCAATAAGCAGTTTGCCCTGCTTCACATCGCTCGCTTTAATAAGTCGACGTACCGCAGCTCATGGTCGAATATGACAAACGCAAATCCTGAAATATTTGTTTTAAAATCTGCTCATTAGCTTCTTCTGTTTATGCTTGTAATTCCATCAGCTTTTCCTAATGCTAGAAAACTGTTTCGTAAATAAATGGAACTAATCTACATAATCTTATCCACACAACAGCTTCATCAATTTTACAAAAAAAATGTAATGAATAAAACTGTTTTATAAAATGAACCATTTGGTGGAGCCAAGATGTTACAGCATTCACGATGTGGTCAATCGACAATGTTCTTGCCATATTGTTCGAGAAATGTGGAAATTATATCTAAAAGTTTAATGGCTGTCCATTAAAATTTAAAGTCATCGTGTATAAAGCAAATGAAGAAATTTGGCTACTTTATATGACAGTAAAAAATATAAGAAACGGCAAAAAAAAAGCGCAAAATTATCGGAATTTTTTGCCTGGATCAATGTTGTAAGGAAGGCCACCGACGAACACTTTTCTGGAATACGTAGGGAAATCATCAGGTCGTGTTTGTGTCATTTGTTCGACCGAATCGTCATACTCAGGTGTTTCTGAATTAGCGAAAACCTTATGAGGTATTGAAATTGGGCGCGGAAAGCTTTCATATTATCATGTTCATGCAAAGAATGCAAAATTTACATTAGCATCTGCTACCTGTGTTATCTAGGATGTTAAACGTTCAGTATTATCTTACTCTTTTTGCGCTTCATCTCACTACAAATGGTTTTACATCGAATAGAGAGATCACTTATTCGGGCAGGATTAGAGAATCCAAAATCGAAATCTTCGACATGTATTTACATCTCAGTCATACTTGAAAGCAATCTAAAGATCATGTGATATTGATGATCTCGTAAAGCTTATACCTATGGTGAAAATCTTCTAAAAGAAAAATTTCATGGCACTATTTTCGCATCTTATTTCTCATGAAATTGATTTCTAGAAAAAAAAGGTCCACATTGCTGATTATCACCGTTAATCAAGCGGTCATTTTCATTTCGTTAGTCCAGTACAGTCATGGTGATTGTAATTCTTGGATAACAAAAATTCTCAATATTATCGTATATCAATAATATTATCCGAATTTAATATCTGGAAGCTTTATCAATCTTTAACTTATATCCCACTAAAAACACATCCTACCTCTCTTTTCCTATTGATCATCAATATCTAAACAATCAATTAATTAAAGAAATTAAAAACAGAAAGAAAGTATCCTACTCATGCATTGCAAAATGTTGTTCAAATACTGCAACGAATATTGTTTGGATAGAAGTAACGTTTACACGTAAATGAAACAATTAAATGTTAAAATAAATATTATAATATGAAATTTTTGAAATTGAAAAAAAAATTCTTCAAGAAAACATTTAAAAAAAGAAAGAATGAATTGTAAAAAAAAAAAAAAAAAAAAAACATCAATTACACGTCGTTTCAAGGGATATTTGAAATTTACACGTAATCTTTATCCATTCCAGATAAATACCGTTTGCTTTATTGATAAAAATGCGTGCTTAGCTAACAAATACGTGTATTATGGGAAATTTTCTTTCCTACACCCCCTTCCCCAATATATCATGAAAATATAAACATGTTTGATTGATTGATTTGAATGTCGAGACAGTATGAGAAACTGTATGGTGTGAAATTGCAACACATTTTGGGGGATTTCTTTTTTTCATTGAATTATGTAATTTAAATTTTCGAATCAGGTCAAATTAAGAAACTTGGTCTACTGATCAGGTCGACTTGGGAACACTTGATCTTGAAGCTATAACGACATCATTGGGATCCTAAACTTCTCGCTTTTCCGGTTTGTCATACTAAACAAGTTCCCGCTATTTTCGCCTAGTTTATATAATTCAACTCGACCTAATCCACTTCTAATCAATCGCGGACCCCACGTGACAACTCCGACTGATTATAGGGAAGATTTCCTTTCACTTTTTTGTTTGTTCTAAATGCTGATTAAACCATTTCACCGTTGGTAGGATTTTACTTAACACCATAATGATCAAAGCTACCATGGCATAGAAACAACACATATCAGTAATGATACCGGAAAGATTACATCAATTTAAAAATGAAACTGTAGTTCTACAAATACACGAAAATAAACGGTATAGGTAAGAAGAAAAAGAACCCGATGAGGTTGTTTTGCCAAGTTTTCAAGGGATTTATCCAAACTGGAAGATCCAGAAGATTCCCGGTCAAATCCGTTCGGAAAGGCTAAAGGATGATTACATGGAGATAAACAAAGAAGGAGAGGGATAAAGGGTTCAGATTAGTGAAAATTCTGGACTTTTAACATAAATAATAAAACTATTCCTTCATACAGAGCTAGTAGTGACACCGTACATTAATGGTTAAGATTACAAAAATAATATTGATGACAGACAATAATTGAAAATTCTGAAATCAATTTGCTTTTCCAGTCAAACCATTGTGGAACGTGTGAGATTCGGAACCACCATGTCCATAACCTTTCGGTCCAAAAAGTGCGCCGTAACAATGATTGCAGTATGGCTTGCCTTGACGCTGAAAAAAGGATCAGCAAAGATTTCGCAACTATACAATGTCAAGTTAAATTTAACAAGGAAAGCAAACTATTTCAAAAGTACGAAAACCTTCCAATTATTCAACAATAACCTCTATTCAACTGCATTTTTTGAATGGATCAATGAACGAAACAATTTTCAGAATTTCTCAAACATAGTTCGAACCCATTTTAAAAATCCTCGTCTAATACGCCGCTTTTTTCCTGTTCATTCTATCTTCTACTAAATCACTATTTTAACCTAACATTTGAAGATCCATCCCAATCCTTCCTAATCCTATTTTTAAAATTTCAATTACCACCCTTTCACTCCTCTTTCCGCTTCAGCTGTTCGTTACTGTAACGATCACCTAACAATGGTATCTCCATTTCTCTTCCCATCACAAACTCATCAGGTGGAAATGCAACCTCAACCTAATCATAACTTTTTATTTTAGTTAAAATCAATTTGATGATTGTCTCTTAATTAACAATTTTAAAACCAGAGCATAATGGAAAATCCAATAGATAGCAGTACAGATCAAAACCCCTAAAAATTTCGGAAATTTCAAGTAATGGTAAAGCAATAAAAATTAAACAACGAATTACTGTTGTAAACGTAAACATCTGTGCGACCAAGAAAAAAAAAACAAAGCATTACGTTTGACATTATTCTCCATTTTAAGATATCGCGACAACATTCGTTTTGAAATATTAGGAAGAGTTCTTTTATACCACAGCATTGGATAGGGCCATTTATCAGAACTATCTCAATGATGACTTGATCGCATTAAGTCAAATCAAGTCATGTCTAAAATTAATTCTTTTCCTATGTGGTACTAAGATTTCTCCCTCATTTAAAGTCGGAAAAAGGACATTTAGTGACGAATCAACAACAAACAACCTAACAAACAGGGTGCACTAAGAAAGTGAAGCGCAAATCAGTCTTACAATCTCCAGAATTAGCAATAAGAGCACTGATTACGGTGTTCTTAAAAAGGGTAAATACAGAAATGTGGCAAATCAATAAATATATAAACAGACAAAAATATATCTTTCAATGGTCTAAAACCATGTAATATGTGTAAATCTAGTAAACTTTTGAAAAACCGCTCCGTGAATTATGATAAAAACAAAACACCTGAAATGTTGAGTTTAGTAGAGAAAAAGGAACATCAGAAAGTTCAAAAAAAGGAAATGAAGTTTAAAAGAAATCATTCATATAGACGTACTTCGGAATGGTTACCAGCTGTCAGCGTTTTTCGGCAATTTTCATTTTCACAACGCAAGCATGGACGATGCCAATCCTTCCCAATCGACGAAACACGTTCAGCTGAAACGATTCATTTTCTTGTTTCAAGTACCTTCAACCATAAACTTGAAACAGTGATCTACTAACTAGACCCAATCCCAACTTAAATATTTCTACCCGACATGACCCAAAGTTACGGAAGATTCTGGAGCTATCATCACCGTAAATTTAAACAATAATATGATTTGTTCAATGGAAGAATCTGTTCAGAACGAATTAGCTCCAAAAGAAAGAAGAGAATCAGTAATCGACATGAAGGGAAATATTTGTCATTCACACAACGTATTCCCGTCTAAATTTACAAATCCTTAGAGCCCTTTCAATCCGGAAACTGGTACGATCCGATTACTCCGGTGATATATGTTAATTGAACAATACGCGGCACAAGGTCTTCTATCAAATCATAATCAAATAAATTAATAAAGGTGATGGGAAACCATAATCTTACCGAAGTAAACAGGTTTGTTGCAGCCCGGGCAATTCGGCATTTCCGACGCTTCAATCCAAAATATTATATACACGCTGGAAATTCAAGTCAATTACATCAATATCAATGATCATACAATTTTCAGTACTAACAGAGGAAAAAACTGCCAGATACGAACGCTACTTAAAACGACCACGGTGAAAATGGCAACTAACAAGAGGAGGAGGAGAAGAAGGTGGAGGAGGAGGAAGGGAAGGGGGGAAAACGGGATATGAGAGGAATAAAAAAAATATGGATGGGAAAGTCAAGGAAGAAAAAGGTATTGATTTTTTTACTTGTGTAGGGGAGCGGTTCAATCAATAAAAATCAGAATTGCGGAAAATTTACCCGGACTTCAAACTTCTTGCTACCGGTTAGAACAATTAAAAAGTGGTTTTCTGTCTTTTTCTTTCCTATTTAGCATAAAATTAATCTTAATCCTTTAAATAAAAATATATTTTGCGGAATTATCATTGTATATTAAAAAGAAACGATAAAAACTTTTCTTTTTCCCCAAAGTAACCATAGCGGAATTAGCTGATAAGGTAAAATGGAAAGAGATGGAGAGGAAAAGATACGAATTTAGTCGAGATTTGTTGAGTGAAAATGAAATGAAAGAAGACGACGAACGTCGGATGGTATAACAGCCGGGAAATAGAGATGATAAACGAAGAAGGAAGAAAAGGAGGAGGAGGAGGAGGAGGAGGAAGAGGAGAAGGGGAGGAAAAAAAAATGTAATAAGGAAAAGTACCAGCAGCGGTAGCTTTCCATGGAAGCATCTGGTTTTGGTATGAAAATAGAATAAAAAAGTACGACGGAATAAAAAATACAGTGGAATAGAATGGAATAGAATAGAATAGAATAGAAATAGAATGAAGTTAAAATGGAATAAGAAGGAGAAAAAAGAAAATTGGTCAAACATAGATCAGAGTGGTGAGATTTGATTTAAAAAAAAAGAAAAAAAAGGAAATTAAATTCTTTTCCTGACTGTATAAATGATTAGAACAGATGATGACAATGTGATAGATAGTACCATCAAGTGATAATAAACTTAACTGATCGGATCAAATCAAATCCACTAATCCATGAATGCAATACGCACGTGTAAATAGACGAAGACATATTATATGTCATTCATTTCAGTTATTCTTGTTATATTATATATCATATGGTATATCTATCATTTGCACGTATATATCAAAAATTATCACGTACAGGACAATATATCACATTTACACGTACACGTAAAGAATCAAACGAGGGTTATCACGTATAAATCGTATGTAGCAGAAATCCCCAAGAATTCCTACTATTATTGAATGGTTAAGGTAATGCTAATGATATTCAACGATCAATTACAATACATCTAATTATTTAAGGAATTAATTAAGGAACAAACTATATCTCTATGAATATCAATTGTTAGATTAAAAGAATTAATAGATGGAAAATAAATTTGAAATAATGAATCGTTTACGAACAAGCATTTCTTATTTACGAATAACATGGATCAAATCTAATATGACAACAAATAAATTAGATAGAAAAGAATTAATCCTTGTTCTTGTCGATCTGTACGGATGTACGGATCTGTACGGATGTCTGTATTATCCGATCATGCAATCGATTAAGTGGAAATGTGCAAAAGGATATATAAACTATTCCTTTTCTTAATTAGATACGACTATTTGCGACAAATGAACACGTGCGCATTGTGTTTGAATGATGTATGTCAGCTGAAAAATGATCAAAGTAGAATAACGGAAATCTCGTCGTTCTCTCTTAATTTGATACAACTTTCACTAAATGGTTTATCACAATGAATTAAAAGAAGATTGGCAAATAATTGGTGAGGGTATTAATTGAGATATTAATCAATAACAGTGGCAGATAATTTAATGATCAAAATATCATTTGATAAGTCGAAAAAATGATACTAAATGAAAGACAATAAGATGATAAATTAAACTACTGCAAAGGAAAGTTAATATATAATGTTGATAACATTAAAACATGGAGTATCTATTAACCGGAAATAGACGTATGCAAATTTTTACACCGTAATATAATGTTATTACAAAATTATAGGAATTACATGCTTTCATATAGATAACCACAGTATCCTTTCTTCACCGTTTTCCGGTATGAATCAATTAATCAACATGTCGTACTTCATATTTCAATATTTGAGCTCAATACAAAAATTCTAGGCATGATTCAGGAAATCAGAGAAAGAGGACAAAATGAGATAATGTTAGGAAAAGATGGAAACAAAAACGGTATGCTATTAATCAATGGAATAAAGGAAGCTGCCAGGAATATAAATAATAGCATAAACAGTATATGAATGAACAATGGAAAGTGAAAATCATAACAATTTAAAGTCCTAAAAGTCAAAGGCCAAGTTAGATTTTCAAAATTTTTCACATTCATATAAATAAACAAGTGATTATGGAATAATAAAAGAGTTCACAATATGAAAGCTTCCCATCTTTTATCAATTTTATCATTCATAGATAATAACAATAACAATAACAATGATAATAATAATAATGGTAACAATAACAATAATAATAATAATAATAATAATGATAATGATGATAATAATGATAGTAATGATAATAGTGACAATAATAATAATAATTAGTCAGTAGAATAATTGTTTTGATGGCTAGAAATTTATTGAGAATGATTAAATAGCATCAAAGCTAAAAATTTCGAAAATTTGCAATTTAATAATTAAAAAATAAACGGTGAAATTTAATTTCCTCATTTCTCTTTCATCATCCCCATCTCATCCCACTTTTCCTTCTTCTCGTCGTTGTCAACAAAATTCACAACAGGATAAAAAAAAAACAATAATATGTTCTCAACGAATTACATCTTAAATCGGTCAAATGATTATCGAAGTACAATAAGAGAATATGAAATGATTAAACTAAAAACTTATTTGTAATCGATTCCATTAGTATTATTAAAAAAAAAAAAAAAAAAAAAAAAACAAATGAACAAAATAACTATGAAAATTCAAGACAAATTTGATTTGCATGTAAGATGCATGCACATAACAAATATGACACAAATGCAAAAATGAGCGCTATTGCCATCACCTGATAAGGAGAAGAAAGGAAAGAGAAGAAAAGAGGAGGAAAAGGAGGAAGAGGAGGAGAAGAGGAGGAAGAGGAGGAGGAGGAGAGAGAGGAGGGAGAAATGTTTTCTAAGGCAATGCCTTTTCCTCAATTTTTCTTTTTTTTTTTTTTTTTTTTTTTTAAATTCAATAAATGTCCAATATTGTTCGAAGAAATGAGGACAATACGGCAACAACAACAACAACAAAATAATAATCATAATAATAATAATGAAAATGATAACAATCACAACAACAACAACAATAATATCAACTTTTCAAATCATTATATAGATGAGGTTTTTTTTTCTTTTTTTTTTTTTAACGATCGTATTGATAATGTTTAGGATAAGATCAATTAAAATACATTTTTAATGATTAAAAAGTAAGTACAATATTAAATAAAACGATGATAAAATTGACAAGTTAATGATAACAGATAACAAATCACTTCTTGGATATTAATTAAATTTTAGATTACAATAGATTTTTTATTAAAAAAAAAAAAAAAAAAAATCAATTATTCGATTGATGTTATGAAAATTGTTATTTCAAATAATGGTAAACCAAATCAATGGGACATTTGATATTACGAAAAGTCGGCAAAACGAAAAGATTGAAGGAAATGGAAGAAATACTGGAAAGAGAGCGGTGTACAATTAATGGATTACGGAGCTGTAAAAAGCCAATCATATATAATGAAAGTTTGTATGGACTAAAAAAAAAAAAAAAAAAAAAAGCGGAAAGTTATATTCGCATTTCCGGATATAAAATTTCAGTCGCTCTAAAATTTGTTCGCTATCTTTTCTCAACAAATGGAAATTTCTATATATAACTCTAAATTACTAAATCATTTTGAGACATTTCTAAATGTGGCCAAAAAAAAAAGAAAAAAAGAATGCTATTTCGATATTGATATCAAGTAATATTAATAAAAAAGGAAAAAAAGAATGGGAAAAGATAACAAATGATTAAATTAAATTTGGAGTAACAAAAGAAATGAAAATGAAAGAATTAAAGATTGATGAAATGAAATGAATGAAAGGATGTTTAGCGGAAATAGTTTTAAAATTGATGGGAACATTTACACTTCTCAAATTTCCATTTGCCATCCTTTTTAAGCTCTCTCTGTTCCGAACAGAAAAGATTGGCCTAACATTTCATTTTACTTCTCGTTACTTAAAGTACTGCAAAAACGAACAAAGGTTAAATTAATGCTTCTCATAAAAATCTCATCAATTTTTTCACTTACTAATCAATCAATTAACAAATTAATTAACCAATGTCATTTTTTTTTTCCTTTTGAAGATAACAAATTTGTATGCATAAAATAATTTTGAGAGAGGAAGAAAGAGAGAGAGAAAGGGAGAGGGAAAAAAAAGGGAAAGCATGTCAACAATAAAAGAGAAAGTTTAGGAAAAGAAAAAATGAAATAAGGCAATGAAAAAAAGGAGGAAAAATTAGAAGAGGAAACATCTGGAAATATCGTACCAGGTGGAACCTTTGAGTTTACAAAAATTAAATGAAACTTTTTTTTATTCCCCTTTTATTCTAAATCGGTTTTTTTGTTTATAAATACCCAAAGGAATAAAGCCAATTTCACATACTTTAGGCATATGTTATGCCAAATATTATTTATTTAAATTTGACACTTATTTCAAAATTAGTGAACACTACGAAGAAGGCAGAAGGATACACGTGACAGTGGAATAAACTTAGTTATGTGTTAGTAAAGAGTGAAATCAATGTGAAGAAGGTCAAGATAGATGCACGTGAATGTGAGTAAAACTAAAGTGAAGATACACGTTTAAAGTTAGCTTAATATGAAGATACACGGATAAAGGGATAAAATGAAGATGAATATACGTAGATGAGATAAGTCGAAAATAACCATGATTGTAAGAGGTTTGATACGGAATGTGATAAATTCAAAATGAGATAAGTAAGCGTAGCAAGTTTGGGATGAAAAGGTGTTAAACGTGGAACGTCTAAGGTGAATATACGTGAACATAATAAGATCGTGATCTAAGGCAATAGAAATATTTGCCAGCTAGAAGCAATCAGAAAATCCTGATAAAATGTCGAGAATGACAATTTTCCGCAGATTTATCATTTCATAGAAAATCCTCAATCATTTGATTATTTGAGAATTCGAAAACAGAATTCCTGAATAAATATGTAAAAAAATTGAATTCTTAAAATGAAAATTAATTCGTGCTGTTATTTTTATTATTATCATTATTGTTATTATCATCGTTATTCCTATTATTATCAGTGCTATTACACTATGACAATAAAGAATAGTGTATGAGTGAAATTTTGAATATATTTTTAATGCAAATGATAAGGTAACAGTTGTTGAGGAAGTATGCAATTAATGAGCAAGTTAAACTGTTGATTACAAACGAGGTCAACGATCATTTTAAATTAATTTACCAATGGAAAAGTTGACAAATGAAAGTGATTGTGAGGAAAATAAATTTTGATTTGTCAAATATCACTGAGACATATATATAAACGCATATTTATACATATATATACGTACATACATGCACACCACACACACACACCCACATACCCACACACACCCACACACACACATACACACACCCACACACACATACACACACACACAGACATACACATACACATACACACATAGGCAAATACATTCCCATACATCAATCATACTACACCCTGAATTAAAATCAATTCAAAAGGGTAAATTCCGATATCACCATGCCATCATGTCAATTTCATCATTTATAAAGTTTAATTATCACCAATAAATAGGTACAAATTAATACAAAATAACATTTAACAAATCGAGATATGAGATTATGAAGAGAGCAGGGGAGAAAATGAAACTGGAATAAATGACAATGATAATGTTATCAGTGATAACGTTTGATCAAAATATTTGAAATTAGCATGTAACAGTAACATGAAACGTTTCAACCGATACAATAACAAAAATATTGATGACATCTCATTAAAATGGTTAATGTGTTAATTAAAAGGGAAAGTGATACACGAAAAGAAAGAAATAGTAGGGAGAAAAAAAAAAAAAAAAAAAAAAAAAGAGTCCACGGAAAATTGTTGAATAGAAGATAAAAAGAATAAAAGAGAAAGAAAACAAAAAGATAAAATTTTTGAAATTAAATCAAAATTAAATAATAAAATGATAATTGGGAAGTGAAGAATATGATTGTTAAAAGAAAAGATAATATTGAAATAGATGGTAGATAAATTGATGATTTTAAAAGAGTGATATATGCTTAACAGCTGTGTATATCCTTTTTTGTCCTTATACCCACCCCGTTCACCTCGTACCATCTGTTTTTTCCCCCGTCATCCCGCGTCTCCCAACTCTTTCCATTTATTCATTTCATTCTAGTGACAATTTTTTTTTTTTTTTCATTTTTTATTTTTCCAAGGTGAAGGCGGAGATTAATTTCAATCATTCATAACATATCATCATCCAATAATTGCAATATAATTTTTATGACCTTCCCCTTAAATGGGGTAACATTCCTTCCTTACAAAGATACCATTTGTATTGGGATGAATTGAATGACTGAGAATGGGAAAATATTATCATAAATAACTGAAATGAAATATATTTTGGCTAGCAAAATACCAATAACATATGGATATCGTAGTATTTTAATTAAAGCCAAAACAATTGATGAAAATCCGACATCTTATTGTTATTGATATATCTTGCCAACAATAGAATGTTGAAAAAGGTTAACAATTATAATCAAATTATCTTGACAATATTCAATGATATATCATTGAATATTGTGTCATTTGAAATTTTTGTTTTGTTATTTTCCAAAATATGTAAAATAGATTTGTGGTTGTCAATTAAAGTCACTAATAAAAGAGAAATTGGGGTAAATAACGGTAACGTGGAAAAGTTTGATATCATATTGTGTTTAGTGGTATGAATTTTTCAAATATTTTTATACTCATTTGAAATTTTCAGTCCTTTAAATTTTAAACATGACTGATATGGACATTTTGATATGTAACAGATAAGCAAGTTTACATAATGAAATTTAAGTTTTCAATTCCATTTATTCACTACATACAATCAGTGAAAGTGAAGGTATCATTTTCCAGTTCATATTAGTTACGATTTAATTTTACTACAAATACTAACATAATAATATAACGTTAAATTAAATTGGCGAATAATTCGAATAGAAGGAATTAAAGATTCAAAAAATTGAAAAAATAATATCAAGTCAACTGAATGGATGATTCAAATGGAAATTAATGCGGAATTATAGGATTAAATTAAATTAACACATCGTTTAAACGAAACAGAAATTGAAAGTTGAGTTTTTGATTGGAGATCACAATCGGGATGACAAGGAGAAAATCACAGATAAGGGACTATGAGTCACCATTTTCTCCTATGGTAAACAAAGATAGTACAGAAAAAGTGCAAACCGTATATTATTTATGTGAATTTCAAAAAAAAAAAAAAAAAAAAAAAACAGAAAAAAGCCACGTAACATAATTTGCCTACCAATCATTAAATTTAAATTACAGAGCAATAAACAAACAAACAAATTTAAATTACAATTTAATTTCAAAAACTGAGAAAAAGAAGGTTGCGTACTTCATTTCAACAAGTTTACTGATATAAACAATCAAAGAAAGTTTCCATGAATCAGACCTTTTTTGATCAATTAAGAAAACTCATTAAACAAAGATCTAAAAATTGAAATTTTCTTTTTAGTTCAAATAAATTAATGATGATTGACATTTTCATTAATTTACAATAAAATTTTCCCTTTCTTTCTTTTTTTTTTTCCACACTCAAGAATTACCGGAACATATTGACATTCCTTTGTCAAACTAATTTACTAATCGTAACAGAATCACAAAACCAAATCTGTCTAGAGATCATTATCGAAAGTAACAAAATCATATGATGCAATGATACGATGAACTGAAGCATAAAAGCGCCGAAAAATGGAATGATAAAATGTTAATAGAAAAATTAAAATATTAAAGGACACAAAATATGTCAACAAAAGAAAAAAAAAAAAAAAAAAAAAAAAAACAAAGAAAGGAGAATGATAATAATGGCAATTTAAATGAAAAGTATAACTGAACAACAATTCGAGAAAAGGAAGAAAAATTATGTAAATTTCCAAGTATTAAAAATTCAAAAAATTGAACAAAATTTTCAACTTATTTTTATTTTAAATCAAAATATTTATAAATAACAGAATATATTTCTATGTACACATGGTATCATTATATGTAAATTTACGAATGTACATGTTTGTTATCAATGAATATGATTAATGAATGTTTATTTATGCATATGTTTATAAATATGTATATGTATGCTTGATGTTTATATTTTTTATATGTATGCATGTATGTTTATAATAGATATTTGTCTGTAACATGTCGTATATGTCAAAATATATGAAGTTAAATTTAATGCCACATTTTCTAAAATCAATAGAAAATATTTAACTCGAGTAAAATTACTTCCATTTATGATTGAGAAAGCAGGAAAAGAGTATGAGTTATGAATATGAAGCTAAACATAATCCTCTATAATTGACAAAAATGATATCATAGTATGGATTTTTTTTTTTTTTTTTTTTTTTTTAACCCATCAATGGAATGTATCGAACAATGACAATACATTTATTTGATTAAATTTTTATTTGAAAAGAGCAAAAAAAAAAAGAAAAAGAAAAAAAGGCACCAATTTGCATAACTTCATCATCATCATCTTCATACCTTCTCGTTTTAATTTTTGACACAATTCCGCCAGATTGATTGTTACTATTTCTATGTTTTAATTTTAATTTTAACATTATCATAATATTATTTAACTCGATCTGTTAAAAATTGTAAGTCTGAAAAAAAGGAAAAAAGAAAATGCTATAGTATGAGAATGTAAGAAAAGGAGAAGGAGAAGGAAGAATTTTGTGAAATTAAGAAAAAGGAAATTAGTTTGAAATATGTCAAAATGAATGTACTCATTGATCGAGCAACTGTCTCATATCCTTAGCTAATTAGTGAGTTACTGCTTTATTCCATCTAATTTCATTCTTCTTCACGAAAAATTATTCCGTATGGTATTATGGTAACGCCCTAAATACATTTGAACCACCATAATACTATTAATTTAGTATTTGTTTCAACTATTAATACCTATAATTTATAATATTACCGAAAAATTTTGATACATACTATATGGTACGGTGAAAGGTATGCAAATGTCAATGAAATTAGTAGGAAGAATAACGGTTAAAAATGTGAACCTTATTAAAGTACATTTAGTAACAGAATATATATGTGGCAATGGAATTCAATAGCTTCGTCCGATATTTTCCACATTTCTCCAACGTAGAATGAGAAATGACTGACCATTGTATCCGGCTGTTGGCTATTTCCACTACTACTACTATTACTACTACTACTACTATTATTACTACTACTACTACTAATGCTACTATAACAACAACAGCAACTACTGCAACCACTGATACTATTGGTGTTGTTGGTAGTGCTGCTGTTGTATTACACCATTTATTAAATACTATATGATACCACAAAATAATTGAGCAATCGATGACAGCAAATGCACAACAAAATAAACGATGAAGGGATTGGGATCGCTATTTTACATGGATTACTCAAATATTCAATTATTAAACTGAATATAAATTTAATAAATATTTGATTGGATGGTGATAACAAATTGATTATGAAAGTAGACGAAAGAAAGGAAGTGGAGATTAGAATGGAAAAGAAATATTCGAACTTTCAATAATTTCTAGAAATTATAACATATTTATTGAGCAAAAAAAAATTGTAAAATGATTTAAAATGACTCAAATCATCGTCATATATGTTGCCTATTATAAATTAGTTCCAGCTAAAAATGATTGATAAATTCGATAGAAAAATTAAGGGAATATAAATATTAAAAAATCTATGAATCCTAATTATAAACGAATTGAAGCATTTAAATATATCATGTTTATTTTGATTTCACTGAAAGTGCTTCAAGGCGTTGCGGTTTCCGGAAAATGGAAGGCTTCTCGTAGATATCATCTGTGTATACAACACCTCTCAATAGATCATTTAATGTTTGTTTTCCTGGTAATGAATCTGGAAATGAAAAGAAAAAAACCAGAAATAAAAATGATATAATAGAAGAAAAAAAAGAATGAAATATTTCTATATAATTTCCATATGTCATTTTCCAAAATTTACGTTAGCCGGTGCAGCTTTCATTTCGGAAAGCATACCACACTTGACAGGATTATCGAATTATCAACAATTGGAACGATTTAGCAAATTTTCTAGTGATACTACCAGATCGAACACTACATATATCAATCTCCTGAATCAGTATATCAGACCAACAGAGAAGTTTCGTAAACGTATACCTATCAATTCTTGATGGGGAAAAAAAAGAAGCAATTTGAAGAAAGGAAAGCTGTAATGATATTTTCTGGAATTTTTACCAATTGTACGATTCCGATCGGCTTTGTATTTGTTGACAAGACCATCCCTGCTAAACGGTTTGAAATAGCTGCTTGCTATATTTTCTTCCGCACTTTTCGCTAATCTCTGTAATGTTTCAGTCTTACACCCTCCGTACAATTGCTAAAATTCGTTGCATCGATTATATTGGTTTTTTACTTTAATGAATTACCGAAAATTCAGCGGGAAATTCAATTAGCAAACGATAAGAAAATCTTAATTTAAAATTGAAAATCAAGAAATATCACAGTAACTAGTTTTTATAGCAACCAATGAAAATTTACGGAATAATTTGGAAAGAAATTGGAAGGAAAACAACAATGGAATCACTGAAATGAGAAATTACTGATTTCAGGTAATTTAAAAAGATAATGAAAATAAAATTCAACCTGCTTAAGCTTGGATAAGTCATCCGTTGTACCCATACGTAACGGATTATGTGTGTCAGCTAAGCTGCCAGTTGTTACTAAATTTAGCATATGTTTAATCCCTTTTTACAGTTAAAAAATGAAGCATATTTTTTTGAAAAACTAACAAAATTTTAATCACTTCAATATAATACTTCAGGCTATCCCCAGCAAAAAAATCATTTATTTTTTGCTGAAGTAAACAAACGTACCAGATGCAGCATAAGGTAATGTTGTACGAAGAATGATCAAATCAGGTAAAATCCATTTCCCCTGATCTTCATTCCACATTGCGTCACGTTTAATTTTTTCCATATTAAAATAATTGCAATCTTTTTTAAGCATCGGATGTATCTAAATTGTCAAGTGTAATATATATCATAAACCGAGAAAGATTCAGGAATGTTAAATTTAAAAATATATTGAATTAAAATTTTCAGGTTTTCGAATGAATGGTGATACAATAACAGTTTAAATAATTCTATGAGAAATGTAAAGAAAATGATGATGATCCTGTTTACTTAAAATATCAGGTTATAAAAAATAAGCATCCGGTCGCAGCATTTAGTTGAAAGCTATCATTCAAAATTCCAACATAATTAGTACCTTATCCAAAATTTGTTGTAATAGCTTAACTTGTTGATCCTGTTTCCTGATCGTTTCCAAATAATCAAGCCTATCAAGCTCAAATTCGCCATGTAAATCCTCAATATCATTTTCTAGTGATTGTATCTGCAAGTGCAAATCTTACTAATTATTTCAAAATTCCTATTCTTTTTCTGTCCTAACTAGAATTTTTAACCCTCTTAATTAGTAGTGTCAGCTATCAAAATAATGATTGTGTACATTATCCGTAATAACCAGTAAGGTAATAAATAAAATTAGGCAGCAATTAAAAATTGAAATCCCTCCTGAATGTTTTATATTCAAAAAAAGTTATAAAACGAAACATTACTTTCAATTTAGCTTTATTATATTGTTCCGTAATTGCTTCTAACTTTTCTTGTGTCGAACTGTAAACATGAAGTAATGGGTCATCACTGTGCACGTTTAATGCTGCTGAAAAATTGAATTATCTTATACGAATTTTAAAATTATAAATACAAATTCTGGACAATTTCAGCAGAAAACTTACCGGCAAGTCGTTCCATCTTCTTCTCTGCTTCCTTCATCTTAATCTGTCGCTGTTCTTTAAGGGCTTCATTATTTGCCTATAATTTTTGAAAATAAAAATTTTCAAATTATACCATTCCTTAGAATAAAATTAAAATGATCATTTCATGGATAAAAATTAATGAATGTACTACCAACTTGTTCACCACCAACAAATTGCTTTTCCAAAATTTGTAAGCGTTTCTTTGCTTCACCAACATCTAAATTACGATCATGTTCTAATGCTTCCGCTGCTTTCTCATACTGTTCTTTTAATGCTGCATATTCTTCTTGCAATTTTGCTTTACTTTTTTGCTCATTTTGATACTGTAATCGTAGTTCATTAATTGCTGCATTAAATTCAGCTTTAAGTTGTTCATGTTCTTCATCCAATTCATTCGATTTCGAATGTACGTTGTTATCTACAAATAAAACAAAAAATTTGTAAAATTCTTTTTTTTTTTTGTTATTGACATTTATAACATTTATTTAAAAAAAAATTTACCATTTTCTATTTCTCTCTGATTGAAATACATTTCGTTTGTATGTCATCTCATCTCTCTCATTCATTGTTACTTTTCAAAGAAAAAACTTTCTCAATCTCTAATTATACAAACATTCTTTTCAATCTTTGTTGATATACCTGAACAATTCCTGTTGCAAGTTGTAATTTCTACACTAAATTCAAATAAAGTTTTAATTTGTTTTGCCTCCAATGTGAATTGACATTTCGTTAGTTTGAAGGTCTCTCGAACTATTCCCTCAATCTAACAATTTACACCTTTCCAGTCAATATTTTTACTGAAGTTAACTTTATTTCCGGTTGTCCGTATCAAGCAAAAAGTATCATATATCTTACATAATTAATTTACTTCTGCAATGATTTGTTAATTTAATTTATCGGACATCAAGTCGAATATAAATGACATTTACCGCCTTGAATCATAGCTTTAAGCCGTTGAATTTCCTCTTGATACTCGCGAAGTAATGCATCCTTAGGATCCTCATTAATTTTTGGTTTATTTTTGATATTCTTTGCACGATTTGCATATCTGGAAATACAAATAATATAAAATCATATCCATAAATTGCAATATGTAAATGAAAAAGACTGGAGGGAGTTAAATTGGGAAGAAAAAATTATAATTTTTCACTTTTTCCCTGAATTAAAACCAAAATTATACTACTAATGTTTGCTTGCAATAATAGATGTTAATGTATAACATTTTAATGCCTTGAAATATTTCATAGTAACTTATCAACCAACCTTAAAGTGGAGAGAGTTTCATCATAGTTATCACTAGATGGTGATATACAAGCAAGCATAATCGTTTTCATGTTTCCTCCTAACGAATCCTGACAAAAAATGATAATGCACTGGTTATCTTAACTATACAATTCAAATCATATAATCGACCAATGCTAATTCAATTTTTCCGATCATAATGAAGATACTGTTTATGTAACCTTAACTAAACTTTTGAGTGATAACAGATATATCGTTTTTCTTGGACAATCAAGATTGAACTATTCACTATTTTTATACACTTTACTAAAGAAACATTTATATTGGATTTCATCGAAAGTTACAGGTAATATGAACATTTGAAATATTAATTATTGTAATCTTACTTTTAACAATCGTGTTAACTTTGAATCACGATAAGGAATATGTTTTGATTTGCCATCTACAAAGGCTGATATCACATTGCCCAAAGCAGATAATGAAAGATTAATCTTGGTTGCTTCTTTAAAACGATCACCAGTAGTACCTTTAGGAAGAGAATATTTCATTTAATTCAAATATCATTTTATCTTTCTTATCAAATCAATTATTTGCATGAAATTCACCCTGAATTGTAGCTAAAGTTTATTTTGAAATTTAAATTTTGAAAAATATTTCCAATCCAAATTCTTGAAAAAAAAAAAAAATCAAAAATTACCAGTTTTTGCTTGTCTTTCACTGCCTGCTAAATCGACCAAATTTAATTTCCCTATCCGTATTGACCCGTTATTAAGCGCTACTTCAACGTAAACCGTAAAAATGGAATGCGATCGAGAGGAATCCTTATTCATTAACGTTGCACCAACATGACGATTCTCCGAACCTTCCTTCATCAAACGTTGACAAGCCTTATAATCATGGCATACATGCATGGATAATCCCGCAACGTATATACCACGTTCACTATGCTCTTTGATTTCCAATTTTTTGGTATGATTTGTACTCAATAAATCATGTACTTCTTCATTGTAAATCTATAATTATCACTATCACAAATTGTTCAAGGTATATAATGAAAGATGCCAAACAATCCTTTAGAATGTTTCAATTCTAAAATTTGGGACGTTTATGAATTATACAAAAGTGACATATAATATAAAATTGCTCAAAATTTTTTCAAAAAAAAAAAAATTTCCTTTTTTTTTCTATCCCAAAACAAAAGCAACTTCTATCTTGTACTTTCAAAAATTTTCAATTATTAATTAAAAAATGATTGCAGAAATTAAACCTCTAAATATGATGCATGGACCAAAAATTTGGCATTATCGGTGGTTGCTGTTGCTTCAAAGATATGTTCAAATGCCCGAGGTATGATACCTTTTTGAGATGGAATATTATCATCACCTTGCATCGAATAAGTTTTACCGGAACCCGTTTGACCATATGCAAAAATAGTACCATTATATCCTTGAATAACACTCTGCAAATAATAGTTATGTTTCTATTACAAATTTCATAATTAAATTAATTTAATTTGCTTTATAAAATAAACTTTGAAAGAATAATTTAAACATTTGCAAAGGGACAATAGAAAAACAAAACCGTTATGTTTCAAAAAAAAAAAAAAAAAAAAAAATTTCATATAATAGCTATTATACAGAAATGATATGCTATATTTCAAAATCTGTTCAATTTTTTAGTTGATGTATTTCATTAAATTGGAAAATTGTCGATATTATAACAATAAGGCAAATGAAAGTAGCAAAATTATTATATGACATTTAATCATTTAATATTTGCAAAATATAAAATCAAAAAAAAAAAAATCAGATTAAAAGTTTATCTTTTTTTTATAAAAATGTTTTATATAATTTCATTATCCATTTATTATTTGCTTTTTTTTTTTTACCAAATATTTCAATTGCTTTTAATGTCAGCTTTATTTTTCTGTTAATAAGCCGAGGATAACAAAGTTTATCCATTATGCTTGCCGCACTTTGAAAAAGATGCATCGCTGCTCAGAATTATTTGCTTCAATGGTTTTAACTTGATAATTTATAAAATAAATTTAGAACTAATTTGATTACATCCTTTAAAATGCTAAATATTTGGAGGATTATTGAAAGAAATATTATTAAATTTAATTCATCTTTAAATTTTATTATTAATTAATAAATTTATCAAAATATGATATCAATACTTCAACAAGCGGATAAACAATTTCATTATAAATTTGCTCGGCTGTAGCATCCATATAATAAACACCATCAAATGTGAACTGTTTCGGACAACCAGTTTCACCTTGTAATATTACCTGCCCGCAACTTTGATCCATTTGTATACATATCTAAATTTCAAAATTTTTATTTAAAATTCCCAAGAAAAAATAAAAGAAATGGGAACTATTCAGAGCACAGTTTTTAATTAATAATGATTAAATGAGATCGTTAAATACATTACATTATCATTTTTACAGTTGACTTACTTCTCAATGTGTAAATATTTGTTGTTGTATCGTTTCGAATAAGTTTAAAAAAAAAAAAAAAAAAAAACGTTGCTAGAAAGACTTAAGATCATATCTGACGAAGCATATTCGTAATAAAAAGTCCTTTCTGACAAAACAAATTTAAAAAAAAAAGAAAAAAAGGAAGAGTTGAGGATAGGAACGAAAAAATTAAATCAAAAGACAAGTGTGAAATTTTTTTATATTAATTAGTACTTGTACTTTTAGCTCTTTTTTTTTCGAAAAAAATTTTTCGAACAATAATTAAAAAGTATGCATTTCAATAATTTCAAGTTATTTTTTGAACCAAAACCTGTTTTAACCATTAAAAGATGAACAAAGAATACATACATATACATGAAGTGTTGCAACGGTTAAAGTTAAGCAATGATGTAAACACATTAATTAGTCATATAATTATGATTATAACATAAACACTAATATAAGCTTTTTCAAAATAAAATTCAGCTGTCTATTTACTAAGAACAATAAATTTAACCGGTGAGGAAAACTAGATTCAATAAAATTTTGATCATTTTGTTTTACATCTTAATTTATTTAAAAAACAAATCTAGAATGAAGCAAAATCTGGAATTTGACTGAAATTTTCAAATTTCAAATTCAATGATTTGTAATTAATCAGCCGTCGTGTTTTATTTTCCCTTCAACACTTTCGCAAATTCTTGAAACTTCAAATTTCTTTTGTTACACATAACAAAATTAATACAATACGTCAAAGTAAATTTAGGAATTTCATACATATTATTATAACTTTCATCTTTTTTCTTACAAAGAGAAAAAAAAAAAAAAAAAAAAAAAAAAAAAAAAAAAAAAAAAAAAAAAAAAAAAAAAAAAAAAGAAATGAAAAACAGATGAAAATGAATGAATGTTTAAATATTATAATATTACTTACCTGTGAATTAAGATTTACTTCACGATTATTTAATGGTCGACATCGACATATTACACGGACACTTTCCGCCATCTGTTTAAGGATATATTCTAATAATTGTTGGAATCTAAAAAGTTGAATATTGCATTCAAATAACAGTCGCTCTTAGCAACCGCTCTTAAAGCATAATGTGCAATTCATTCATTTTATAATCCATTTTCACTATGCAAACATACATATTCAGAGATACAAACATATATTATAAGGATATGCCTTAATACATACTGTGCACTTTCATATTTAAATTCTTTTAATTTGAGTTTTTTTTTTTTTTCTTTTTTTTAAACTACCCTTCTTTCCTTCTTTTTTTACTCACTCTTTTCCTCTCTCTCTCTCTCTCTCTCTCTCTCCTATTCTTGCAGTTTTTTGAATATTTTTCAATTTTATTTATATGTCTTGAAATATATTTGCCCATACAATACTTACATATATATATATTGTAAGTATGGCTAAATACTTACAGATAATCATACTTATACCAATATCTACCTATACCTATGCTTTTACCTGTACCTATAACTTATATCTAGGCACGCATACACACACACACACACACACACACACACACACACACACACAAATAAATTGATATGTGATAGCTTAGAAACCGCTGAATTAATGATAAAAGCTTATTATTTATTTAGCCAAACAAATTCTTCCACCTCTTCTTTACTTCTTTCATTGCAACATTTTTAGATTGAATTTCTGCATACATTTATACTTATTTCATATTCTTTTTCAAATTAATTCCTTATTGATAAATCATTAAAAATGCTGCAAATGAAAGCGTAAAATTTAATGAATCAATTATTATCTAAAATTATTAACCACGAAACCAAATTCCTTTTTCCCATGTTTTCCTCATTTTAATCTTTATTATCCTTATTATTATTGCAATGTAATGTTACATGCATTAAATGATTTAAACGAGAGAAAAAAGTTTCTTTTTCAAAATTTTAATTTATTTATTTGAAATAAACGATCATCAATTTTCAGTTGATTTAAAATGCTTGAAAACAAAAGGAAGATTTTTTTATTTTGCCTTTTTTTTTTTTTTTTGAAACTTGAAAAAGGATTAATTAGTAAAGGAGAAAAATTGACTTTTTGACTTCTAATTTATCAGATTTTTTTTTTTTTTTTTTTTTTTGCTCCGATTTTTATTAAAATTTCAATAAATGAGCAAATCTTAGCAGGTGTAGTATGGTAATGAAAAGATTTGATGAGGAAAGTTAACAATCAGAATGTCACACTAAATATGTTATTCTACTTCCTCCTAATTTCGATTAACTATTATATGGACGTTTATCGAAATTTCAATGTCCTCTTTGAGTACTTTTGAAGCAAGTAAATTAATAAGATAAAATAGAAGAAGTCCAAACGGAAAAATTGAAATAACTGCCGAAAGAATTAATTTTGTTTTCAAAACCCATCCTTTTTCTTTCATTTTAATAACTAATAATATTCTAAAATTGAGAATTTCACTTCCACCTTTTCTTCATCCTCTACTGCAATCGTATAGTTAATTTTATTTCCTTCCTCCTACCTGAATAATTTTAGTAAAAAGAAAGGATCGCATTAAGTGTTCAGTATTGAAAAAAAATTTTTTTTAAATTAAAAAAAGCAATGATCATTTCATTTATTATCAGTGAATCGATAGTTTCAAATAGTTTTTGAAGAAATATTTTTGATAATTATTAAATCAGTCATGTAAATATTCAAGCTAATAATTAATTGATTGTAAAAAAGACAATGATATAAACGAATTTTATTCATTATAACGTTACATACACATATATATGTATGAATGAATATCTTTATAATAATATATAATAAAATCTAATTAAAATCAATTATATGAAGTAATTTAAAAGTATTTTTTTCTTGTCTCCCTTCATAATGTATAATAATATTTTCTAATTAGGTTATATGTGATTTGATCCCATATCACTAAATCTCATCTAATCAATTCTTATTATACTTTTTTTCACTTTTATTTTTTTTTTGTTTTAACGTGTGTTGACGTATAAATTGTTTGTAAATTTGTTATGCAACATTATCTTCTTTTTTGACGTATGTTAACACATACATCGTTTGCAAACTTGTTTTACAGCATGAAAATAATGCAAATATCCAATTTGTATTTTTATCATTCTCGAAGATATAACTTTTAATTCTTCCTTCCTTTTTTGACAGTAAAATGGAGAGAAAGAATCATTGATCTTAAAATGATAAGTGCCTGCTATCAACCGTTCATTTCTTACTTTGTGATTACTTGCTATCTTTCAATTTTGTTTTTTCGCACATTTGACATAAAATGACTTGAAAGATTTGATTATAATAAATTCTGTCAGTTGAAATGAAATTGTTTGATCTGAAATTTTATTGAATTAATACAAAATCAAACGAAGAAAGGAAATTACATGATAAAACTATAATCTAAACCATTTCGTTCTCCTTTCAACAATTTTCTTTACCTATTCTAAACAAGTTTTTGTCATTGATTTCCTTGCTGTCACCATTAACAATCAGCCAAATACATGTATAACTATTGGTTATCAGATATCGCAGATATTTGTACTAATATGCGAAAATTTAATAAGAATTACTTTATTATATACGTTAAAGAAAAAAGAAAAAATGGAAAAAAAAAAAAAAAGAAAAAAGCAAAAACAAAAAATTACGCTATTGCCAATATAAAAATTATTGCCCTGTTGAGGGTTTTTTGTTTTCTAATTGAATTTTTATAAATTTTGTAAAATTTACATTTATTAAATTAAATTCAAATGAAATGAGAAATTGTGGAAATTCAAATTTGACAAATTAAATATGTTCAGCAACGTATTCAATATATATTATTCGTTTTACATATGATGTTTATTGTCACCCTATTATGCTTGTTTTCATTTGAAATTTTGTATTCAAATTTAACTATGACTATTGTAAGTGATAGATCGAAGAAATTTGCTATCATTGTAATTCTTGAATCGATTATCGTACTTTTTTTAAAAGTACACATTTGGAAGAATTTCATTTATCATAATCACCAATACTGTATTTCATCGATCAATATAGGATAGAATATGTATTAATTGATTGAAAGCGACTTTTTCGAAAATAATTAAAAAAGTTTCGAATGAATTTTCTCGTACATTAAGTAATAGACGATATTGTTGAAAATAATTCAATTCAAGAATTGCATTCAAACATTTCCTCTAACCAAAACTAATTTAATTTAAACATCATAATACATTTACAGTATAATGATAGCTTTGATGAAAAATTTTTTATCAGAAGCACTGATAATATAATAAAAAGAAAAAAAAAATTTTTTTTTACTTTTTATAATACCATTCAACCACATTATTTTTTGATAATTAAAGAAAAAAAAAAAAAAAAGAAGCACCTCATGTACAATATTTCCATCAACATTCATAATATATAAATAAAAACAGGGAGAAAAATGCAAAAAATAATTAATAAATATTATGGCATTATTATTATTGCTGAGCAACAATAGGTAAACCTTGTAAAAATTGAAAAACATATTTATCCATTTTGGGTATGAAATTTTCATAAATATAATAAATAAATTTGTACAGTTTTTCTTCTTTTTGTTTTTTTTTTTTTTTTTTTTTTTTTTTTTTTTTTTTTTTTTTTTTTTTTTTTTTTTTTTTTTTTTTGTTTCAGTTATTTATTTATTTTTTCTCCTCAACAAAATTCATCCATTTATTTTTTTTTGCAAAATAACAATTACAAAAAGATTTATGTCATAGCATGGCTACTTTCTATCCTTTTCCCATTAAACTATGTTTGTTGGACAAATAAAAAAAGTAATGTTTGATAAATTGATAGTAATTGCAAGAAAAAAAAAATAAACAAAATAAATAATTAATTTGGCTTATATTTTGGAATGTTTTAAATAAAATTTAAAAAATTGAAATTTTTCCTTTCATCCTTCATTCATTCATGACAATACAAATGTTCTTCGAAAGAAATGAAAGTGAAGTGAAAATAGTTATAAAATATTTGCCAAAGTAAAATTTTTACATTTGAATAGGAAAAAACTTCAAGAAACTGTACGAATGCACGAATTTGAAAATTAGAAAGTAAAAAAAGAAAAGGTACAAATTGCTAATAAATGGCACTGATAAAAAAAAAAAAAAAAAAATCCATAGAAATGATATATTTGTAATATAAGCATATACTCTCGCATACTCACAATTTTGATTACAATTGTACTCTCGAGATCTTGCATGCTTGTTTTGTGGTTATTTAGCGAAATTTTTCGAAATTTTTTTATTATGAGTACTACTGATATGCAATTTTTATCAAAACTGTCCAGAATGTATAAATATGATTTTCGACATTTTTGAGATGTAATTGTACATGAAGAATTGTTATGTGAGATATGATTGTCTTAAACTACCACTTACATGGATTAACTTTTTCGTTTTTAACACAAAAGTGTAAATGTTACCTGAAGCCAATTAAATCGTCTCTTTCATCCCATCAAATTTCATTCAATGATAAGTGACCTCTTTTCAGTAGTTATCATCACTTAAACGACGTATCATCGATGTATGAATGGAATTTCATGCTTTTAAGTTCTTATTATATTTAAAAGGAAAAAAGAAATCATTCAAGATAGTTCACTTCTTAATCTAAAAAATATCTGATATAAATAAAAAATCCTGTCTCTCTCATTCCATCTTGACAGTTTTTTGATGATTATAAAAATTGCAATTTAATTTCATAGCACAAAATTTCACATCAATTTCCCTTTTTCTCATTTAATTTCCCACTGAAAGAGAAAAAAGCAGCGCGGGAAACAAATTATTAAAACATAAAAGTAGCAAATTGAAATTTTTGGAGATTATTACAAATGTCAACGAAAAGAAAATGTAAAACCCGAATAATATGACCTACAAATTAATTATTACGTAGCAGATGATACACAAGACAATGATGATGATGTCGATGATGATGATGATGAAGATGATGACAATGATGACGATGATGATTGTGGTGACGATTGTGACACTGATGATGATGATGCTGGTGATGGTGGTGATAATGATAATGTTGTTTGCACGGCAATTGCAGTAGCATTTCCAAATCGTTGTTGTCGTTTCGATCGTCGTGGCAACGATTTTTTAAGCATTAAATCACTATTTGGAAAAACAGCATAAGCTTTCCGCCGTCCACTGTAAAATCGATTACGGGATGGTGGTGATGTACTTGGTGGAGTAGTTTCCGGTAGAGGTGGTGGTACGTTATTTAGGATATGCTTCAGATTTGGTGGTTCGCGCTTTATCGATATCAAATTTGGTAATTTGGAAACCGTAGATGGAAAGGCATTTTCCACTAATACATTCGTACCATTTTGCCGATCATAAATTGTTTTGGATGTATCAGTAGATAAAAAAGATTTTGGATTAAGTCGTTGTGATGTTGTCACCAAGGTTACTCGAGATGAAGATGTGGTAGGTATCCTGGGAATCTGTACAACTTTGGTGACTGGTCGTGGTATCGAATTGCTGACTACAGGAATTTTACTTGGTATTATTGTACATTGCCGGACTTTTTGGTGACAAGAATCCGGTTGCATCTCTTCAGTTTCTTTCCTTTCCCCTTCCAATTCGACCTCATTCCACTTTCCACCTTTATCCATTTTCCGCATTTGCTCCACTTCGTGTTCCTGATCTTGTGCTAACATTTGTTGATTCTGAACATCTTCGTCACTCATCGAGTCACATCCAGAATCCACTGAATTTAGAGATTTTGGTGAAAGCTCATCAATGCGCTCATTCATTCGACTTGGTGGTCGTGGTATTTCCACATATTCATCGCTTTCGCTATCTTCCGAAATAGTTGTTAGGGTCGGAACATGTCGCTTCATCCTAATACGATCCTTGGCTATATCAATCATCTTCCGCAGTTCGTATACAAATTGCACAGCTAACAGCGGTGGATTAGCCATTAATTCAGGTTCGAAGAAATCTAAAATAATTACACTAATTAGAATCAAAATATAATATAAAACATCAATGTTTCAACATATCATATAATTTATGCTTTAGACTTTCGAAAACATCACTTTTTCTGGCATCCATTGTAGCCACTGAAACATTGAAAAAGAAAGGCTCTAATCAAAAATATAAATTCGTACTAAGTAGATCGAACTTCTCTATTTATACTAATATAAATGATGCTTTAATAGGTCGTTGTAGGACGCAGGAGAAAAAGCTACCAGAAAACTTTTACACCTAAAGATATAAAAAATGACGGAAAGAAATTACCGGCGCTAAAATAAAGTTTCCTCTTTTGCATTCCAACATTCGTTGGACATTGATCAGTTTCATTTTCAAATGTTGGATGTCTTTCAATGCTTGCTTTAATTGAGGCTATTTGCTCTTGCATATGTACCTGTAAAATATACATTTCCAATATTTCATTTTATAAATTATAAATGTTATCCAAATATAATGAAGAACTTAAAGTCTAAAAAAAAAAAAAAAATTATCACCTAAATTTTATTGCCTAAAGTTTCGAATTTTATTGGGAAAATTTCGCAAAATTTAAACTAAGAAATTTGAAATACAAAGATATTCGAAATACCATTAAACTTATTTCTAATTCATCAAAATAATCAAAAGTACAAAACCAATTCTATTGCGCTAAAATGATTTAATCATTTCTATCTTAAAAATCATGCATCATTTATTAGTCCATTAATTAACACTAGTGATATGTGATTCTCGAAGCATAAATTATTTATGGTTATTTTGAATTAATAATAGTTAAATGACACCTATTATAACTATATCATTATCATTTATCACAGATAACAATAATACCTGTTGTTGCTTCATATGATAGAGAAATTGCATTTGCATTGATGAGACAAGTTTACTTTTTTCATTTCTCCAACATACTTTCCATAATGCAATGCCACCAAATAATGTTATGCCAAGTAATGTGGTAAGTAATACACATATGATTAATTCAACTCGATTCCACTGCATATCATTCAACCGATACGCCAAATTAGCATTTACTAAAAGTTTTTTTTTTAATTTTAAAATTTCACTCTCAAAGTAACTTCTATTCTTTGTTTAATGCTAACATTGATATGTTAAGTTCAATATAACTGACAATAGATTTTGCATAAATTTCTTGAAAATGACTTACAATCTTTGGCTATCAAATCATTTTATTTAATTGATTCACATTTATTACTACTAGAAAATCGATTGATGGCTTAAATTTAATCCAATAAATAAGCAATTCATACTTAACCGATTTCCTCCTACTATCGAATCAATCAAATACTGAATAAAAATTTTACCATGTACTCCAGCAATTCGGAATGCAATACAATATAATTCGGAATCGGCATCGTTACAGGATATTTTTAGTTGTATAATACTACCTTCCATCTTTTTAGCATCTGTTTCGCTTCCTGTCCACTGAACAAAAATGGAAAAAAAAATTAAAAAATTTTAAATTTCCTTAACTCAAAGTTTCTAAAGCTGTAGATAAATGAAACAAAAATCTTTCTTTTTCAAACTACTAAAAATATTAACTGCCAAAAATGATTACTGATTGATTTAAATTAATTAAGGATAAATACACAGTATACTTAAAAAAATACAGTCTAATTAGTGATAATTATTAAAAAGATTGGTATTTGAAAATTTTCCAAAAATTTCCACTGTTTATAGAAAACTAATACAACATATTATAGTACTGTTAAATAATTTTTTTGTTTTCTTCATCATACATTCTATTTGATACAAATTGAAGAATTAGCTAATATACAATTTAATTAGTGCTAATTATTAAGACGATAATATTTGATGCTCACTAAGTAATCTTAACAAATGTTAAATAAATGAATATAATAGTACCAAGTGCATACAATAAGATAATAAGTGTAATTGTAGCTTTCCAATTTAAACAATTCACTATCATTGCGTAATATCCAGAGATCGTCGGTTTGTACAAAAACATCCTTTACAAAGCATTTCAAATCATCTTCAACGATATTCTTACTTCGTTTTACCACTTCTGCAATAATTTTTCCTCCCATTCTCTTTTTTTTTTTTTCCCAAAATTCAGAACTTAAAAAAATCCCATTTAAATTTAAATTTAATACTTCTATTTTCATTCGTATAAATTTATACATAATTATACTGGAGATCAAAAAATAAGACGTTGAAAAAAAAAAAAAAAAAAAAAAATTACCATTCCAAAGAATTGTATGTGAAGGTGCAAAAATGCTATTTGTTGCCGGTATGCTAAAAGTTGGTAACCATCGTTTGGCATGATCATTGATGTATTGAAATGGTATTTGTTGGAGACATTCATCTAAGATTTGATAAGATAAGATATAATTCTAATGTATTTACCATTAAAAGATTTCAAAAAAATTTGTAAATTTCATTATATTAATCTCATCAGCTACGAATTTTGCATTTAATTTTGGCTAATTTATTTTAATGACAATTATTTTTTAGTTTTTATTCACTAAAATAATAAATAAACCCATTCCTTTTCTTTTTTTTTTTCTTTTTTTCTCTATAATTAAAACAATTTCATTTTAATTACAGTTTGATTAGAAACATCAAATGCTAGCAAGTAGTAATTCAAGAAGGATTATTGTTTTATAAATATGCCTAAAAACTAACCTGTCTTCTTCAATATCCTCATTTCTTAACGAGAGATTAGCTTTACAATTAAAGAAATATAAAACTTTAGATTAAGAAAATTTGAGTAAATAACATAATATAATGCTTTATTGTTTGCTAAATAATATTTAAAGATTAACCTTAACGTAAAAATGTCATTTTCGGCAATTATCATTTAAGATTTAATCATCCTAAGATAAAATTAAGTCTTAATTAACCTAATAATAGGATAATCTTCTTAACTACAACATTATAGTACACGCTTACATGTCATTTATACCTGTTTATTTTTATAAAAAGAAAATTAAAAAAAAAAAAGAAAAATATACGGCCATTTCATAGAGTGGAATTTTTGTGCAATGTTTGGAAAAGAGGAAAAACCAGCAAACCGAGGACATTCCACTTCTTCTATTTTTTTTCGTCCCCTATTTTCAATTTGATGATGCCTCAACTAATCGATAAATAAAAAAAAGGAAATAAATATATGTTTAATATAAAATATAATGTAATAAAACATGAATTAGTTTGTGATAATTAATTTAACAAAAAAAAAAAAGTAAACTTAACTGATTAGACTTGTTTTGTATATTTCGATTGAAATAATTATCAATTGTATTCTAATAAAATTTGCATATTAAGATTATTTATAGCAATTGGATGACAATAATAACTTAATGAAGTATATTATTTATTTTTGAGATCTTTTATCTATGATAAGGTAAACTTTCAAAAAAATTGTAATTTTCGAAATTGCTTCAATAATTAATGAATAATTTCTAGGATAATGATATACATATTTCGATCGATCCAAACAAATGTGCTGTATGATCGGAAGGAATTTTTTTTTTTTTTTTTTCATTTTCAGAAAAGTGCATTAAAAAAGCATAAAAAGTTACGGTAAACTATTATATTGTTTGGTTTAATTATTTATGATAGAAGATTTTCAAACTAGTGTCTATCATGGGATATGATTGTTGGAGGTAATCAATTATTATAGTACCAAATAATTCAATTGCATTAAATAAATAATGTAGAAGATTTATGTTTGCTTCCACATAATGTTTTATTTACAATTTTCAAATACCATTTTATTAATTCTCAATCATCTCTCTAAATATTTAGAAATTTGGCAATTTTTGAAAAAGTTTCTAAAAAATTAATGGGAATGACAGCAGTAAAAACATAGGATCTGCAACTTATCAGACAATAAATGCAGAAAGAGTCGTTGAATCGGTTGTAAAAAGTGGGTTATGTGAAATGTAAAACACAATGGCAAAATTGCGAAAATTTACCAAGTTTGTTGATACAACTTCGGGTAGAAGGCAAAAATGCAGCAGCATCTGCCTTACATTGGCATGAGCATTGTTGTCGTGAAAGTGATCTAGGATCTCGATCAGGGACGATGGACGAATCGGAAATCGTTGAGCATATTGTTATAGGTGATGAACATTTGGTAAAATGGATGATATCAGGAGCATTCAAATAACGATGAACCGATATCCAATCACTTTCAGGATGATCCAACGGATAGGCATATATCCCGGGATATTTACGATCCAATATGTTAATAATCAATAGGTCTAGGAATAACGGTACAACAATAATCATCGGCTAACTGTAACAATTTAAGTTGTACCAACAATGTTGACCGTTGCAGCATGTACGAAATTCACAAGACGACGAGATAACCTCGCCCAAAAAGTTGCCCGTTAACTTGCCAATGAGAGCTCGTTATTCAGACGACAGCGTCGGTGACGATAACCATGGCAATGATGTTGAGCGACAGCAATAGCGATGCATTGGCGACAACGATGGTAACAACGATGGAGACAGTCTTTTCACAACTGCGATGTTGATAGTCCCTTTACAACTGCAATGGCGATTATGGTCATCAGGACGACAATAAAATTTGTAGCTATAAGATATTGGTAATCCCTGGCACACTACCTGCATTCCTATATATTTCTATATACATATATATTAAAGAGTTTTCCTCAATTGGTATATATGTATATATATATATACAAATTCCAAATATATATATCTAAATTCCAGTAAATCAATCAATACATATACAATATATCAATCAGTTCCCCTCCTACGTCTTCTTCTTCAACATGTTCTACGACAATAAAGACGATTTGAAGTTTTGGAGAGCAATAGAAGACATAACAATGATAATGATAAAATTGGCGGCATGATGTTCATTCCTATCCTCCGGCATTATTTTGTTGTAACACAATTATGCACCCGGGTATCTTTACTATATCATTTATATTGGCAATTGCTGATATGCACTGTATCAAATGTTCCTGTTTAAAAATACATCGAATTTGAGGTGTAATTTATGAAAAAAAAAAAAAGTGGTTCTCGTGAATGATTATTTCTGATTCTATCAATAATAAGAGATATGTCATTGAACTATTATCTATAATACCCTCACAAATTCAAACTACTTAGTTGAACAACCTGATATTATAATATTCCTAAAAGAGCAATATTTGTATTATTTTTGTTCAATTTTTTCGTACATATGTATTAAGTAGATTTATATATTTATTTTCTTATTGATTTCGTTCTCATCAAAAGTTGTTTTTCATAGCGTTAGCACCATTAAATAACAATTCCAAATTTCGTTAATTTTAAATTTACGATATGAGAAGATGTACTGAGCATAAAACAGCAGTTACAACGAGCGTCCCATAGGTTACGGCCTTGTAAGTTCAAAATTAAAAAACAAATTCATTGAATGAGAAGAAATTTCAAAACCTAGAAAAAAAAAAAAAGAAAGGAATATATATATAAACGATTTCTATTCATAGTCCAAATTTTTAACAAAAATTTGCCCAATTATCAGCTAAAACACACCCTTATTTTCTGCACAATTTCAGTTGATTGTAAATTTCATTTCCGTCATCGATTAAATCCTCAATCATTCATTAGATTTAATCTTAAAGGATAGCAAGTTTTGTATCAAAATTATTCTCGTCAATTTTTCCATTTTTTCATTTGATAAAATTTTCAATAGTTTTATTCATTTCATCAAAAACGAAGCTATACTTTCAAGAGAAAAAAAAAATTGTCCAAAAAGAAAAATTTCACAAAATGTACTTGATGATGACGAAAAATAATTATTTCCAATCAGCAAAATGCTGATTGGAAATAATTTGAATCATGTATAAAAAGAATTCCTTAGGTTGAAGTCTTTTTAGGCTGAAAAAATGTTTTATTTACTATGTTTTGCAGAAAATATTTCGTATAATTTGTAAAAGAAAAAATTACCATCTTTGATAATTTATTTTTAAAATAATGATTAAAGGTTTTTTCTTATAAAAATAGAGAATACTGCAAAAATTCTGTGTGGTAGTGATGATTAGAATATTACACCAGTGAAATGATATTGTTTATTTATCATCTTGTGTTGTTATTCAAATTTTATCATTTATTAAAATTATTAATTTGTCGAAGGAAAAATATCCATATGTCAAAAAAGTTGAAAAGTTTTGGGAAAGAAGGTACAAATATATTTGTTAATAGCTTTGAAACTAAATTTTAAAGTTACAAGATTGGAATTTATTAAATTCATAACGAACTAAATATCAAGTAGCTTCGTGCAACTTATGTTTATTAAAAATAGCAATATGATGCTGAAAAACTTTTAATTGCTAATTTTTACCATTATGTCTTATATTATTTCTTACTCGCTGTCTGGCAGGATATGTTGGAAATAATATTTTGTTCGTTAGATGATATTACTTCGTTGGTTTAAATGAAATTTTAAATCATTTTTTAAGGAATTTTCGAAAAAAAAAACCTTTTCTTCCTATATCATTTATGATAAACTTACCACATGACCATTTTAATCATCCTTTACTTGATGTGCTATTTAAATGATAATAGCTTTTACGTCACTTTTCTACGTTCAAGTTACACTTCTTTAACGTACAAAGTAATGAATGATATGTCAATAGAAGAAAAAATTTAGAACATTTGAAATCGGAAAGTGTAATCGGTGAATTGATAGAACAATACACTCTTCACCGATTATCACTTCATAGGCATTGCATTGCAGAAGCTAAATTTCGATACATTCATTCCTTTTTTTGCTGAAAAATTGAGAGTCATTTTTTTAAAATTTTTTTGTTTCCTAAAAAAGCATTAAATAAATGAATCATTCATAGGAACAAACCAAACGACCACGAAGAGTTAGTGAATGATAATTGGATGTTTCAAATTCAATAGTAAAAACACAACCAAGGGAAGTCAAATTCTAAATTTCACAATTTTTTAATTCAGAATTATTTCTTTGAAGTACGACTCGTTCAGTTAATGCAATTTGCACATATTGTATTTCCGTTTTATCGAAATCGCATTTTAGAAATTGCTCATCTGAATTTAAAATTCCAACTTTGAATTTTTCAGCTATCATTCGATTATTTCTGATTGCTAGCAACTATCTTAGTAAACATATTAATGCTTATAATATGAAAATCGTTTTCCTGGTGGCTTTTTTTTTATATTAGATAAATCAAATCTTTATGAATTTAACCGGAATTTATACAAATTTCCGACCATCTCGCTAATGCAATTCACCCATTAATATCGAACTGTCAGGACGACAATAAATTGCGAAAAAGCAAACGAATTGCAATTTGATGGATTAAAATTTTTTAAGAAATTGAATGGACTTACAACGGAATGTTACAATTAGACAATGACAACACCAAAATATAGAATATCCATAAATTTATGTTGCCAAACATATTTAACACCTCTTAAGTATCAAATTAATATAATCTGCTTACCTGGAGTATCACATCTCCTTTTTTTTTTCTTTTTCTTTTTTGTTCTTGAAAATTTAATTCCGCTGTTTTTCTGAGTCTTAGGAGTGATATGAAATGAAAACTTTTTCATGTCCCAGACTATTTACCATAACGTGTTGAAATGAAAAGTATTGCCAAGTATTTCAAACCATGCCATTTCGTTGTCTCCCATATCAAAGTAACTTAAATCCTTCTCATATCAATTATTTAGATAACTTCTCTAAAGGACAGCCATAAAAACCTAACTTGTTATGGTGTCTTATTGGTGAACGTGAGCGAAAGCAGACAGAAAATTGTCAGTAACTTCGCATCAATGGCTTGGTCAGTCCGACGTGATCTCATTTGTCATAGTGACATAATTCGGAAATGTAATGTGTCAATGACCAGAAAGTTATAATAATCGTGAGGTAATTCATAAATACTTGAAAAATTATCGTTCTTTCTCTCACTAAAGGAATCCTGTACGAAATACAAATGTTCACGATAAACTAAACGATACATAACAAATCAGCATTTTGGAACCAAAACCTGACCATGGAAATTATGTAAGACCGTAGAGTTTTGTCAGATGTTCGTATCAGAACTAAATGTCAAATAAAATTAAGTCCAGGACGATGAAGCGTGACATTTCCAACCCGTAAACTCCGTCACCAGCGTCATGGCACCAAAACTCCCCGCCAGCCATTATAGTTCGTTTGAACGAAAAACTGGTTGTTCTATTAAACTCTCAAACTTTATAAAATCGCATGCTATATAATCTTGGAACATCCCACTACATTTACAGTTCGCTCCATTTTCCGTCATATTCACAAACAGATCCAAAAAGTCTGCTTAAAATACCCAAAACTAATTTACCACATGCAATTCAGACTTCGCCACCATTCAGTGCGTCACTCAAGCATCAATGCATGGTGATCCAATGAGGATCAAACTTAAACACTTCTTTAAATATGATATGCCGACTTATCATTTTTGCTAATCATTTCTTTACTTAGTCACTTTTAAGAAGTTTGATCACCGCACATTCTTCTCCGATGCTACCTGTTCTAGTCGAAAAAAAAAACCTCCTGGGCCAATTATAGCTTCCTGCAATAACTACTCTGCCATTGTTTTTTTCCAGATAAAGCAAACTACCTAGATCAGATTCTGTACCGAATCGGTGCTACCGGCAACAACGCCATATGTCAACATACCTTTGATTGTTGACAGTCTTCCGTGTACTGAGTAAGCAAGTTATGGTTTTATAAATTTATGAAATAATATAACAGTATCCATCTGGAAACAAGCTGATTGAAATTAAAGACAATGTTTATAGAGAATCGAAATAACATTTTCAGTTTCTGTAGCCACGAGACTTTCTACGTCCACGAGCCTGAAACATGTTATTTGTAGCATAACAAAGAACCAAAGTACTAAAGGAGAACATCCCTCTCAAATAATACGTCAAAATCCTGAATCCTTACATGGAGAGCCTTCAAATATACAATCACTGCTTAAAAGAAACTTACACGCTCGAATTTACGTCCCTTAGAACGAACAAGTGGTTTAGCGTGACTGTGAGGTACACCTGGTGCCGGACCGAAATGTCTTTCGGCCAAGCGGTGTTTCCGCGGTCCTTGCAAAAGAAAAGTATTTTCTCCACGTGGAGCACGCAAAGCGAGTTGATCGAATGTAATTATTTCACCACCTGCTTTAATTATTCGAGCACGTGCTCCTTTAGTCACATGTAGTGCAGCAATCTGAAAAATTGCGAGACTAACGTATCAAGTTACCATTAAGAAACAACAATCTAGCATGGGAACAAGCTTTCTTCGAGTTATTGATATCACATACATCAAAGTTTCAAGTAATTATATCATCCAAAGCAACATGACGAACGATATGAAACAAAGTCTGAAATGAAGGAATACTTGTGAAACTAACCACAAGCTTGGGTACTTCGAAAATCCGATTATCATCTGTGATCGTCCCAACTACCACTGCTATTTTCTTTATATTATCACCTCTTTTCATGTAACGTATCAAACGAGCAAGTGACATAGGTGGACGATGGCGACGCGCCATCATTAACCTTTTGGTTATAATACTGTTGAATTTTTCACCAGTTCGTCGAGTCAAGTATTTATATAACTAAATTATTAGAACATTATCATTAAAGTAGCTCAATCGTTCGATGAAACCCATCTTTCAAGGTAATAAAACTACGGAATAGGCAAAACCCTGCATGAACCCACTAAAGAAGATGACAAAGTCGGCCGCTAACTTATCCTATTTAAAGTAGCTCACTTACTAATATTTCATTTTACAAAGCAATATAAATACAGGCAATGAATAAAATTACAATCAATACGTATACTAATATCTAAGGATTAAACCGACCAAGCAGATACCAAAGACTTTCACTCATCTAGCAAGACTTCGGGAAGAAATTAATATAGAAGATTTAACAGAAACACACCTTAACTAAAACTCGAAGATATGGATCCTCACTTTTTGGTGCTTTACGACGAACCTTACGATCATATTTATGATTTATATCGATACCCTGAAAATGTATATAACATTTATAATAAAAATCGAACCTGCTTTTGACAGCCAACTCTATCTATAACTGAATCGTAACTATACCAAGAAAGGAAAATCTAGGGATTGAGAAGAATTTAGTGTAATTTCATATTTTAAATGGCTACAAACTACCATGTCAACAGAAAATGTTGACAGTTCCTCCTATTCCTAATACCCAAAGAATTCCACTCGCCATTATCATAAACTATTCCGGCACTGCAAAACTACCTTCTCTCTTATTTTCTACCATTACATTTGTTCACTGCTGTGAAAGGGTGCAAGACTTCGCAAAAACTTCGAAAACCAACTAGACTCTCGGATAAAATAAACAAACTTTTACAAAAGCACAACAAAAATTACCATTTTTTATATTGGACTTCTTCCCCTGCGTGAACTCTACGCTGAAAGGAAACCGATTTATACGTGTAGAAATATTTATACGAAAAACAAAATGAAAACAGACGACGATATTACGAAATTAATTCATAAATCAGATCAATCGCATAGGAAAATTCCTGAAAAGGCACCTTTTCGTCTATCCAGTGACCGGTAAATTCCGATTTCTATGCTAAACCGAATGAAATATATCCGGACGACATCAAAATCCTGTCCCACCCTAAATCAAGCACAGTACCACCCACACACAACGCTCATAACTCCAAAAGCCCAAGGGAAGGGCAAGATTAAGGAATATACTGGCAGCTTTCCAGATCGCCTGATTCCCAAACCCTCCCACACACTTCCGTCAAACCAGTCAGAGTAGTGAGTGGATTCTTCCCACGAAGGAGGGGTGAGATATTTGGGGGAAGTTGCAGGGTTGCCGCGTTAAACACGTGACTACAACGTCATGCAATGGATATTGCTTAGTTTGAAATACGACCAACTGCCACCCACAACGCTTCAAAAAGTGAGTAATCCTACCATCCTCAACTTAACAGAACAACGGGTCTGATATGCTACTGTTTCTGCTACACTGATCGCATCATTTCGAAAAATTTCGATCCCAATGGCGAAATATCCAATGTGCAATCTCTTTCCCGCTTATCCCACTAACAATTTGAACATTACGTTGAAGGTTGTAATAATGTTAAACTATGTATTATCATGTGGTTATTTAAGTAAACTAAGAGATGACCACTCGATTTTAAAATGAAAAAAGAGAAAAGATGGTTTTCTACTTAGATAAAATGTTAGAGGTAGACAAGGATGGAAGAAAAGTATGGAATACATTCTGTAATGATGGATATTATCAAAGTTGCATATCCTTTCTTCAATTGATACTTCCTTTCTGCTTTTTTCTTCGTATTCCATTAATGATTCCAAAATTTAAATATGGAAAGCGAAATTGTCAATAGTGATTTATAGATTTGAATAATCGAAACAATCCGATCATTTTATTATTTGTTATAGCGTACATTAGTAACATAAACTTTTGCATAACGAAAATTAATGAGATTAGCAGTCAGATTTCACAGATTACTATAAATACTCGATTGTCCGATTTATGCGTTTAGTGTTCGTATCAAAGGTGAGTGAGGGCGGAATGGTCACACAATATCAGTTATTGTTATCTATGAGCTTCTTACCTCATTTTACTCCATGATGATGTTGAAAGATGAAAGAGATACCATAGTTTAGTTTTGAAGAGGGATATATAGACTGCTACAATTAAGAGACGTAATGGTATAGAGATTGAGAGCTATAAAATAGCGCATCATTGAGGAGAGAACGAGGATTGATGCAATTTTTAAAATGTACTGTTGTGGAAAGTTGAGGAATTGGGTAGGCACATACGAATTATTGTGATAATAGAGATAGAGAAGGAAGAAGAATAGCGTAATGCGGAAAATAAGTGAAGACTAAGAGTGAAAAACGTGATGATTACCATCTTGACGTACGTCGATGAGTTTATGGACGGTGGTAGTTGAAGTCGGGAAATTTTTATACTCATGTTTGTTTAGTATTTTTTTTTTGTATGAGATTTCGATAGATTATTTGCTTTACTTTACCTAATAAAGTGAGGAATTTTACAAGTTCCTCATTTTGCGTGCTTTTTTATTTGCTTCCTTTCGTTTTTATAGCTTTTATAGGAATGCTAATAGTTCGAATGCTAATAGCATTTACATTTTCCCTACCGTTAACGAAAGTGGTCTCTTTTAAGGCTGGCGGCAAAATTATTTCTTTTGAGTATTTCCAGGATTTCGATAGCTGATATACGACATGAATTTGGTCAACTTATCGTTGGATGAAATTATCGCGCGCGGAAGAGTAAGTTTTCACGTTTTTCACCTGTTTATTTACATGAAGCATTGTAGTGGTAGTTTCATCACACCAATTTTTACGGAAGTAAAGGGCAATGTAATTTTGTTCTATTAAGCGCTTTCGGATAAAAACGCGTGGTTTTCATCGTACTAATTGTTTTTACTAAAAGGAAAAAAACAGAAATGTAGAGCGGATTTTGTATTTCTTCCCCTCATCTTCTTTTTAAAATCTATTTTTACGCATATTATCACTTTCTTTGCTTGTTTTTGTCAAAGTCCTGAAAGTCCGAATGGAACATTGCATCACTTTTTCAGGGAGCGGACAAAAGATCAAATGGTTTCATCAATCGCTCTCGTAACAACAGAAAGAGAAGGGATTTTGCTCCGGGATATGCAATTACCAATTCAGCATTCACTAGACCGGAGGCAAGTTTACTAGTAATTTATGATTTCATTGCCTTTGAAGTAACTACCCCTCAATCTTATAAGCATATATTCTCAAGTACTCAAGTGAATGGGATTCGGGAGGTTGTTAAAAAATTTACTGATTAAATCGTGATCTTCAAGTTTTCGGTCTTTTGTCGTTAGCTGCTACTGCCTTGTGTAGTCACTCCACTAAAATGGCATAGAGCATGTCATTGGTATGATTGCAGTTGAACATAAAATATGCGATACTGTGCAATGTTTTGGAATCAAGCAGTTTTGATAAATACTGCGCTAACGAAAGACGATAAACGTTTTTTTCCGTATGATCGCATCGCTGATTATCCCATAATTTGCAGAATGTACCTTCGGGTAAATGGGACCATAGCGGATTTGAGGAGATGTACGGTAATGGATCTGGTGATCGTTCCTTTCCACTTCGAACATCAGCACGTGGTGGACAGTTCAACCGTATTGATTTAGCGAGAAAAGTGCGACTTCATATCACAAATCTGGCACCAACAGTTAATTCAGCTGACCTCAGTGTATGTTTTGATGTTAGTGGTGTAGATGGAAGTGAGCAATATTATGGTCTAATGTTGAGATTGTTATGCGGTGGATGGTTTGAGGTTGGGGTCATGATGTGATGATCTAACACAGTATTAATCATTACGAAATTATGCCGCACGCATCGTCTTTAGGGCACTAAACGAAATGATTTGACATCATGGCTTCTTTCGGGCTTTTCCCATTTCTAACTATATATGAAGCGCAATTCTGTTATCACTGGACTATACGCTGGATGACTGATCGATCCTAACATGACATATCTAGGTTCGATATAATAGTTTATTGCAAACCAGTCAAAGTAACAAGAACAAAAGGGACCAATTTTGTCGTTATAGGACAAATTTGTTTTCGAACTTTTAAAGTGCTTCCAGATAACGCCGTGTGATCTGTTTTGTTATCAAATAGATTAGGCAACGATTTGATCTTCCAGGAACTTTTCGAAGAGTATTCGATTATCTCAGCCAATGTTAATTATGATGAAATGGGGGAGTCGGTGGGTACAGCTGATGTTGTAACTGATCGAGTTACCGCTAGGGAAATTATCGCCAATTTAGATGGTGTTGCACTTGACGGTAAGTAGAATATTCATTTTAGTTTTGACATGACCCATGCGGCATATCCCATTGTTTTTGTGGTGAAATCGTCCTTGTTTAAAGCAAATTTATCACTGTGGCTATGGAAAAAAAAAAGAAAAAAAAAACTCGATGCCCTGGAAACGTATGCTGCAACGTAATGAATTGTTAAATATTTTCTTCATCATATTCATCAAATAGTAGAGCTGCTAATAATCTTTGTTATTTAACTAATTTTATGAGCTTATGCATGCTTTTCTCTTGTATAACGGTCATCTCTTGTATTGTTGATTTATCACCTTTATATGTATAAGTTGTATTGTATAGGTGAGGTAATGTCCTTCCATATGATCGATGATCACGCCATGCCAGCTAGCCGCAATGTTCGTGTTAAAAATCGTTTGAGTTTTCGAGAACGATCTTGGGGTATAACTAAGAAGCAACAGCCACCGCCGAAGCGTATGGTAAGATTTTATTAGACTTTACAAGGTCCTAACCGCTGCGTCAGCTAAGCAGGTGGGCTAACTGAAGGGTTTGGTGAGCTAGATGATTTTTTTTTTTGAGAGCCAGAGTTTGTCCACTTAAAGCGTGTTCTCAAATCATCAGCAGTAGATAAGTGCTGAAAGCTGAATGCTCCTGTAATTCTTACATATTAACGATTTCCATTTGCATGTGTGTACTTGAAGTACTTTGTAGTTCACAGCGACCAACAATCGTCGAAAGAATCGTCCAAAACGTTCTCAAATGACGGACGAAGAACTGGATCGAGAGCTCGAAGAGTATATGAATAAGCGTAATTACCAAAAGCAAGATGATCAGAAAATGGAGATATGATTTTTCATCTTTATCAATGTTTCATTTTCTTTGATAATATTTTTGGTAAAATTTAACTTAATTTTAAAGTCATCATAGTAAGAGCCTTAGTAAACCTTAGACTATTGTCATACATATGCATTCGTTACAAAAAATTGGGTGGAGGAAGAGAGGGAGACACAGTAGAGAAAGGCAGAATAGGAATAGTATGTGTATCTGTAATGCTTAAACTGGTAATTGTAAGAAATAATACATTGATATTGACTTGAATACTTGAAATAACTACTATAGATTAACTTTTTAACAAATCTACTAAGTGAACTGTTGGTCATCAGTTTATTTTATTATGTATTTCTATAGTTATCATCATTAAGAGAATATGATGTAATATGCATTATGCATTTGAAGTATCGAGAGTTGTTTCGTCAATAGTCGCGTTTTTCTTTTTTGCCTTGAAATATTCGAATGGTTTCTGGTTTGTTTACTTGTATGAAATCATACTTTTACGGTTCGAACGTGTTATATGTCCGTGTACCGCGCCATTCTGTTTGTTTTTTTTTGTTTTTTTTTTTTTTTTTTTTTCTGATATCGTTTTCTTCAAGATTTTCGAATTCACTTTCACTGATTTTAACGTATCTTTTAATTTTCAGATACAAATACTCCGTTGCCTCTGTTAGTTAAGAGATGTGGTTATGTCTTAATCTTATGGAAGTTTTTCCTTTTTGCAATTGATTACCAAGATGAATATGCAGATAGAAAGCACCAGTACTGTAGTTATTTTGTTTAATGTTTCTTTGTTTAATATCTCCGGACAATATCATGACTTAGTGTTTTGTTGGTGATTATTTTTTGGAACAGTGCGACTATTTCATCGTCCCTTACCTCGTTCATCCTGATCCATTATTCAATTGATGATAATATTTTTTGGATCGGGCTCCGTTCTTTAGATTATTTGTTTTTGTGAAGGATTTCATTCAGTTACTGTTATGTGTATTCTTCTCAACATTTATTCTTATTTCTTCGTTCTTTTTTGAAAATAAAATCGTTCAATGAAGCATTTATTAAATAAAATTTTGTTGACAATTCTGGAAATTACTAATTTTGCCGAACACTTTTTTCGGGTTGATAATTCAGGTCGTTTTCATTGACAATTTCAAGTGCTTCCTCACTACAGGTTTGGGTTCTGCGAACGATTTGGAAGAAGTTCAAATTGTATATATATGATAAGTTTGATCATGTAAAAGACAAAACGATCCTGTTGTCAACCTGCAACCCAAAGATGAAATTTGAATTTATGATCTCTAGATTTATTAGTTCTTGTGAAACTGTTTCATCCATCATGAAGGATTATCAATTAAACCTTGCTTGGTGTATAGGAGGACCGAACTTTGCGTACGTCACTTGTGAATTTTACTTTTTCCTTGACAGTCAGTACTTATTTAGCCCTGATTCTGTTATTTTTTTTTCTTTTTTTTTTGTTTAGAAAGTATGTTCATTTAAGTTTTAGGTGTTAATTCCGATATTTAATAAGAAAAAGATTACTGTGTAGGAAATTGAATGCATTTGATGGTACGAAAAGCAATCAACGGAAGTGTGCGAAAAAAGTTGTTAGAAAATCAAACAAAAATTACTAATTTTTTTCAAGAAATATTTCTTATTTGTTTAAAGAAATTTTGTTTGAATTGCTCTTTTGAAGAGATGCCTCATTCATTAGATTGTTCTGTTTTGTTATAAATGATTGCAATTTTGATTCAAATTTTTGCTGATAGTCATTTTGATATGTATTCAACTGTTTCTTTAGCTGCCCGTGAAACAATATAAGTTGAGGGAACGAAGTATTTGAGATTTAAATGCAAACCTGTTAAGTTAATATTAGTCTCTCACCTATGGCTCATCTTGATTTTCGAAATATTCGTTCAATTTGAGAATGAAGAAGGTTATTATTTCTGAAATTCGAGAGGTCAATTCTTGATAAAGGTCCCATGGTTATGAAACGTGTGGCGTAAGTTTTCCCCATAGAAATATTTTTGTTTTTCTTACAAACTATGTCAAAAGTAGATAGATATAAAGCATCTGGGAAAATTGGTATGGGACAAGTCATGCGTCATTTTTTCGTTCGCCAAAACAAAAAAAAATGGTGGAAACAATAGTAATCATTTGTCCTTAATTTCTTGGAATATTTATTGTGGATTTTTTAAATAGTACCGTGTTAACATGAACATGATATTCAACAATAATACTAATGTTAATTTAAATTTTGAATAATGAATGATGAATATGTTTGTTTGTTTATGTTTGAAGCAATAAACGAACCTAATTATTGCTAATCTCTGTCTACTTGCTTTCTTTATTACAATTTATATCGTTAAATGTTGTTTTTTCTATCAATTCATGTAATATTTTTAAAATATTAAAAAATATGCTCCTCTTTTACTACTATATTGAATGTTTCCACTTTAGAGTAACCATATGTGTGAGCGAGTACTTCTGTAACTCTGATTAATTGATGAGTTGTAATTAATAAATGTCTAATATAATAGAATGCAGCTCAATTATACTTGTTTCATTCTCAAATTTGTATTGTGGTATTGAAAATTGTATGTATGTATGGATTTTGCAATAATTTTAGGAACTCATTGCTCATTTTTAATTGCCGTTTCTGTTTCAATATTATTTTTGAATTATGTTTTTAGAATATGTCATTATTTTACTTATAATAAATTAGCAATATAATTTTCATTTCGGTATATACAATTTGTATCTCAACAAAAATTTGAGAATTACATTTTCTCATATCTTATTCTATTGAATAGAAAAAAGGTTGATCTTAAAGGTTTAATTTGAAAAATTATTTTTTATCACCGTGTAGATATTATTACTGTAGTTCTTTCAAACAATAAGCTATTTATCATCTCATGTCAAGTACTGTTAATTAATTTCGAAATTTCAAATAAAAAAGTTTCATTAACAAATGCGAAGTAATGTTCAAAAAAAAACTTTGGCAAAGCATTTTAATATGATCACATTGACATTGACACTAACATATGTTCTTATAATTAAAAGAAAAAGATAAATGTAATTGTGCAAGTCTCACCACCATGTTTGGCACCGTGAAGACAGTTAATAATTATATTTTGATTTGATTAAATTTAATTTATAACCTCTACCGAATGTTTTCTGGCTGTTTTCCTACTTCTATCAATGCTTCAGCAAATTAGCTTTTCCTAATCAATCCTTTCTTGGTATCTGAAAATGTTTTCCCAAATGAAACATATTCATTGGAGAGAAATATTTCAACGAGTGAAAAAAAAAAAAAAAAAGGAATTGTTTTTTGATATTATTTTGTGCTTCACTTTTTTTTTTTCTTGGTATCTTAAAAAAATTCACTAAATATCGCTAAATTTTAGAAAGTTGAATGCAATTATAAATGGTTATATTTGCTTTCGAGAATGACTTCATACTTGGAAATGATAGATTAAGTACCCTATCTTTCGCTTTATCAAACATTTCTCGGATATTGTTGTTATTTATTGCCATTTTCGATTTCTAATATTTATTATATTAAACAAAGTTAATCACAATATGAAAATTATTGTTATACAATACATATATAATGGACACACATATGCATGATGCATGAAAGTGAGTGATAAATTTTTAATTGTGATTTTTCTAACTTTTTCGGCTAGATATGTGATAAGAGCTTTTGAACTCTGACCTTCCCAGTTGAAACAAATATATGGCCAGTTAATATTCTATTATATGCGCCTGTTCCAAATTTCAATTCATTTAATTTTTGTTGAAGAGAATTAATACATATGGAATAATGAATTAATAAATTAGCAATTTGTGAATGTTCATTTATGATGTTATACTAGTATCAGGAAAATATTGGAGAAATTTGCGAATTCTGTATATTATAATTGCCATCTATACTTATGCTTACGCTGTTTGGCAAGTAACTTTTCAATTTTAATTTCTTCAAAATTGAAATAAATATAAAGTTAACCGAAAACAAGAAGAGTTAAACGAAAGCAAAAGGTTTCCACACATACCACTCGTCTTAATTTACCTTTCTAATTTTCTGAATTTTTTCCATGCCTTTTCTCGATTTACTTCTGAAACTAATTCCTCCTCTGAATTGTTGTTTTTGCTAGCTGTACAGTAATAATATCAGAATTGAAAAATCAGTTTGTGAAAATTATCCAAATTAATTCCAAAAAGAAACAAATTGACATCATTAATCGAGAAATAATTTACGGTATTTATGTTTTATATGAGAAACATTTGAAATCAAAAATTGTCATTAAACAATTGTAATAAATCATGTATGATTTTGGGTAATTTTGATTTCATAGAATATCGATAAGTAAAAGGAAATGAGTGAAAAGTTATTGTAATAAATTCAGCTCCATTTCAGGGAATTCGTTTAAGATTGAGGAGGTAAGCATTTCGAAATCGTAGAAGTAATCAATTCGAATTATAGCTAATACTTATCTAAAACAATCGGAGATTATCAGAAATTTTGTAAATTGTCCCTCAATGGCAATAAAAATGTTTGGCATAAAGTATAACGAAACAATTACATACGGTGAAAAAAAGAAAAGTATCGATGATCGATTTGCAAATGACTTGGTGAAACGTTTAAAACGATAAATCTTATACAAGAGTAACTGATAGAATTTAATAATGGAAAACATAGCGTGAATTAAATCGGAGATACCATGGAAGTTTTCGAGCCAAATATTTCCGAAACCTTCCGAGATATCCCAAAGTTTAATACGCTTTGATAGGTTGTTCTTTTCTTTTTTTTCTTATATTAATAATATGAAGATCATTTAATGGATCTCATGATACACAAACAATATCTATAGTTCTTTGGTAGGAATAAATCTCCCAAAAATGACAAAAAAATGGATTTTATAAAGTGTATTAAATTTGGCAAAGATTTTTGCACAACGTTTGAAATTTCGCTTTTAAATTAGCAAGAAGATTTTAATTTTGCTAATTTTTCCAAGACAAAAATTATTGAACAATTCGATGATAATTGTACGGCATCACAATATGTCACCTATTGTTGACACAAGGCTATATTTCGTCTTCCCGAAAATGAATCATAATAGCAAGTAGAAACATTTTCTTTCTCTCCCTCTCTCTCTCTCTCTCTCTCTCTCTCAATTATTTTCCTAATTAAGCAATTAACAGTTTGAATTATTTGATTGTAACTGTTCACTAAGTAATAGTTGATATCTTTCTGGCTTGTTTGATACCTTCAAGATTATGTGCAACCTGAAAGGTAACAAAAAACGGATGAAATAAGAAAAACGATTACAACTGTAATATTGAAAATGCAAAATTAGCAATGGATAAAACATTAGGTGCGTAAAACTAACCAAAATAAAAAATAAAAAATAAAAGGAATGAAATGAAACAATTTTGTGATTGAATGATAAATGCATGTTATGACTGTTAAAGTGCAATTTGACATTAAATCCATTTCTTCCCTTTTTTTTTTCTTTCTTTTCCAGTTAATATATATGATAAATTGATTTTAAACATCGATCGACAGCTATGTGATAAGAAAACTATTAGATTAGTCTTGATAAGTCAAAAATTAAACTTATCTAACCTAAATTTTCCCCCATTTCCCTCATTATTTTGAACGAATTAACAAAACTTTCATACCTTTCTCGCTGATTAATGTTTGTTTATTCAAAGTTGAAATGGAACCATGCAACAAATCCGATTTTTTCCAATTTCATTCAGTTTCACTTTTATATAAATCATATAGAAGTTGATTGAATAAAATCAAGCAACTTTCTATCGATAAATTACTAAATCATATGACAACCTTCAGCTAAATTCTCGTTAATCGGTTAAGATGAGAAAAAAAAAGAGTGTGTGGTAAAAATTTGGGAGTAAATAGAGAGAAAAAGAAGAGACTTTATCATGATTTAAACAAGCAAACTTTACATTATGAATTGAAAAAAAAAAAAAAAAAAAAACATTCAGTATAAATATCAATAAAAATGAATTATGCAAAGAGGTGATATGCATATTCAAATTTCAATGAAGCATATTCAAATTTCAATGATAATTTTATTTGTATCATTTAGAACAGCATCATATTTACTCGTATATTAGCAAATCATTGAAATGTTTAAGGTACCATTTCTCTTTGAATCAACGCTCATATTAATAAAAGTAAAGAAAATAGGATTCAGATGAAAATGCTAATGAAATTCCTATCACTGATAATTATCATCCTTAATCAATACGAATGAGTTTTTCTTTCTTCCGTTTGCAAAATGGGATGATTCAAACTACAATCAATATGTATGACCAATAAGGCAATCAAATAACTGCAAACTTCTTTATCATTTGACAGTGTAACTTCTTATCATTTTATTATGCTTCAGAATTTGATAAAGCAGCTAACTAACAGAATCAATCACGTAAAGCAAAAATTATTCATGCATTATTATCAGTTCTGTTGAATGTATCATGTATCATTACATATGGAGGGATTGTGTTAAAATCCGTAACTGTTCACTTTACCTAAAATCTAAGCAATGCAATTAATTCACAACTAATCGAAATATATCGCTCAGAAATTCAAAAATTGTGTGGATCATGAAGTTCTTTTGTTTTTTGTTTTGATTTTCACAAAATTTAATGAATATAATTTGTAATGTACAAAGAAAAAAAAAAATTACGACAAAATTATAGTTGAAATTTTTTCAACAGCAAAACAAAAATTTTTGTTTTAAACAATTTTTTCAATTGCTTAAAATATATACATTCATATCAAAGGGATGCATATCATCAGCAAATGACTATAATATGTATGTAATATAACAAGGGAAGAAGAAACGCAGCATTTTAGCATAAACAATAAACGCGAGGTCAACAATAATTGTTGTAGAAATATTGAAGTCAAAATAAAACTTTCCCAGACGAATATATTTTTGCAATGCAAGCCGTTCGCAATGGTTCAGTTGAGCGATGTTGCTCAAGAAATTTTCAACATTTTTATGATCCTCAATCCATATTTCATTGCTTTCATTTGTTCCAAACAATTCTCAGTACTTTCCTCTTTCATTTTTGTTTTATGACACCCAAAGGATACGTTACAACACAAAAACAAAAAGATGTTATTAAAAAAAAGAATTGTTCGATTCCTTAAAAAAAAAAAAAGAAAAACAACTCCACTTCCATTCATATCTTGGTTTTGCTACAGAGAACCAAATCCAGAGCTGTTAAAACTGAATCAATCGGTAACTATTAACACTATCAAATTTTTTCATTCTTTTTTTGAGAATTTTAATCTCATTTTAGTCAAATGTTGTATTGTTCCCGCTTCTCCTCTTCTTCAATCTTTTTGATTGTAACAGCAAATTTTAAATCAAATTTCATGCACATACAAATTATCAGCTTCAGTACGACAAAGTGAAACAAACAAACAAACAAGCAAGTCTATCAAAAAATTTAGAAAGAAAATTCGAAATTCAATTTCTTCTTTTTCCTTCGCTTACAAATGACATAATAAGAAAAGCAACACTGTACGATGACAAGATCATCATACACGAACGTATATTTCGGGTCAGTCGCCCACTATGCCAATTCACTTATTTCTATGCATGTAACAATTGTATGTACGATGAACTAACATTTTAAACAATCATGGAAAAAGTAAAAGAAACCTTTTCAAAGAAAAAAAAAGGCCTAATTGAAATAAATTCAGAAAGAAGTAAACAAATTTTCCTCCAGCAGATGAAACTCATATTAACAAAAGAAAGAAAAATATAGATGTCCATTTTCATCGATTCAATTAATTTCATAGCAACAATTGCTTATGAAATTGAAAAACTTTTTCAAAATTTAGTATCGCCAACAAGAAAGAAAAACTAAAGGAAAAAAAAAAAACTAAAAATCTAATTTGAAAGAAGAAAATTTTTTTTGCTGAGAAATTTTCCAAAAATTTTGTTCCGGAATAATGCATACCACATAAACACCTTATTGCCGATATATATGAGTCAAATAAGCAGGATATTGACTTACTGGCTTCTAATGATCAGCTTAAAATTAGAAATATTCCAAGAGAATATGCATTATTGATAATGACATATTAAATAAGTTGAAACCACTTTTAACACTGGAAGTCGATGTAATTCACGTATTCAATAGAATGCATCTGTAATGGATTCGAATAATTTGTGATGAATTCAATCAGCAACGAAGTTACCATAGTATGGATGCGTATCACCGTCATATGGAATTATCCTTCATGCGCAAATACAGGTTGTATGCCATTATTAACAATACAATTGCCTTTCAGGAATACTTTAGCATTTTAAACTCAATAAATTTCATTAGAATTTCACTTCTATATCCATTTTCCTTGCTAAAAAATAAACCAATCATAGTCTGATATGCATACATTAATTTAAAACAGTAAAGAAAAAATGCAAACACAAGATGAAATTCACACATTCCATATTCTTCACTACCATTAAGTATTTTTGAAGTAAAGGAAAAGAACAAAAACAAAAACAAAAGCATATTTCATGAAGAATATGAAATTTCAGTGAAACAGGAAAAACGTAAGCAAATACATTGACGAGAGGAGAAGTAACTTGCAGTTCGATTTTTTTTTTTTGTCGAATAGTATTACTAAAACGATGAACATGTACACCATATATGCCATAATGTCTGCGATTTTCCTATAATTTCAACATCAAAAAATTTTAAAAGCAAAATAATAGTCCTAGATAATTTTTTAGTACTACTATTATCAGGCTGATTCCTTTTCAAATAAAAGTATTCGCAATTTATGAAAAAATGTTACGAAAATACATGAATAATTTAGTTACGTCAAAAAGTAAATGTTTACAAAATTAGTTCAGTAAATGTCCCATAATGGGTCTGTATTTTATTCGAATCAACAACTGCTATTCCTTTTGTCCACTTCCATCTTAGTGGACAACTGTTACTAATGCTTGCACGGAATAGCAGATATTACGGGATAACTTAACAAGTTAGGTTTCAGAACCTAAAAGGATGATGACCCAACGAAGTCTGCTGCTATCTAACGTTAAGTTTACTATTAATCGCTCGTTACCAGCAAACTGTTTCAACAAACACACAAACAAGTTAAATTTATGAAGTTTTAAAAACGATACCTTTATATGAATTCAATATCCTAACAATACATATTACTATACATAATCGGCACGCTGCCATCCCAAACTTCCTTTACAATCACCTGGCGAAAAATCCTAAATTTTAAACAATCTGAACTTTTCAGTCAAAATCAAACACGATAATCAATGGTAGTAATTTCCGGTTCTCTTAAATTTGAAAAATTCGTTCAGAACGTTGCTCCTTATCTCCCTTATCAATATGGATGCCAATTTTTTCAGTCGGCAAAACAATTCATTTCAACAACGGAGGAACGGAAAATGTGGAAATAATCAATAAATGTCAAAACATTTTACTCTATTGTGCAAGATTAGAAGGATTCCAAAAAAGTCTTACTTTATCACTGGAAACTGTTGACGTATACAGCGAAGGAATTTTGGGCGCATTCGAATCGATCAGCGTCAATTTCTTATCAGTATCACGCATTTCCGGAGTGATTTCCTAAAATAACTTGTGATAAAAATCAATAAATTTATTTTTCCTTTTTTTGAATGTTTCTTTATTGATCAAATCAAATTCGGAAACTTTACAGAATATTCGCAGTTCGACAAATTTAAAGCTGAACTAATCCGAAAATTCAAATTTGAAGTAATATAAAACGATATAATACATTCTGTAATCCGACCTTCCTTAAAAATTCAGGAATTTCGAACATCCTTTCTCTACCATCATTATTCTCTCGTTTACTTTGTTTTCTCGAACCGGTACTCCTCACAGTTTCAGGTAACCTAAGATTTTCAACGGCAGTATCCTCACCACAATATGGAATATCGGCCATAGCGGTACTTGGTGTTCGTTGAAATGTTCCTAACGGTTTCCGCCTGTAAAATGCAAGATATGTATGGTAGAGACATATCAGATGGATTATAACATTTCCATTTTTGTTCAATCGAAAGGATTAAGAATAAAATCAGGAAGTTTTATAGATCAATGCCATAATTTATTTCAAGCTAAGGCGCTGAATAAATCAGCAGGAATTTCATTCCATTTCTGTCGCCGTAATTATTTTCGAGTGCAAGAAGTTAAGTATCTGAACAGTTGTTCCAGATGAGTAAGAGAGAGAAAAGGAGACTTAAAAGACAGTATAAGCATGTATTATCTATTTCAATCGTTAGCAAGTTACGGTCGGTCTTTATTTCTGCCTGAAATGTATACATGGAATAATTGAAGAGCTGGTAAGAACCAACAATATTTTACAAACCTTGTTTCATCAGAATAACTAGAAGGCGCTAATTGAGAGTGATTGTGACCTCCAGAATGTTGTCGTCGTTGTTGCTGTAATGATGTCGCATGCTGCTGATGCGACGATGAGGGTCCAGTATTATCGGATGATGATGGTTCACGATTTGTTACTGCTTGGCTTGCTTTTCGAACAAATTTCAACAAGCCTGACGTGTGATCAGCCTGAAATAGATGGAAGTTTCTTTTTATTTTCTTTTTTCAATTGATTCCGCAATTATATTACCACACTTTTCTGGTGAACAACATCAATTTTACTAAAATCGCTTCCTGTAACCACTAACACATCATGTACAGCTACTAAATACTTTTCTGTTTACTTGATGAAATTTTACAATAAACGGAAAGTAACCTTAGCGTTGGAGTAGGGACGTGTTGCATTCGTCTTGCCCGTACGTAAATCGAAATCAGCTGGTAGTTCAACAAATGCAACATCACCATGCTGATAGAAAGGTAAATTCATTGCTGGCGTTGAAAACTGTGTTGAATGAAATTCCTTAGCAATTTCACGTTTCGGCGAATGCCTTCTCTCTGAGAGAAAAAAACAACCAACGGTTATATAGCATTATTATATAAATTCTCATGCAAGTAAAGGGTTTCAATTTTGTCCTCGAAAAACGAAAATACGATTCCGAAAAAACTGATCCTGGAAAATAACCTTGATACTTTTGCTGAGTCATCACTAAAACAAATCGTTGTCGTATAGTACCAACAGTTGTCTGCCAACTAACAGCATCGAAGGAACTTGGAAGAACGACAACACATGAGTCATAATCAATTAAATATTTGGCCAAAACCGGCCTTAATACAGCATTCAATGAAAGGCCATGTCGGGCTCGCAATAGTACAATTCTAAAATGAATAATCACGAATTCAGAAACAACGTGAAACTAAGCCAGATTAAGTTAGTTGAGTGAAAATCGCAAGTATCGAAATTTTCCACAGTTTAAAAGGCCTCAAAAATGCGGTAAAAAAATCCAATTTCTATTGAAATATTAGTAATATTCAGGACTTGAAAGCAATACCACTTGACAAACTTTCAAACAAAACCCAATCTAAATATGACCTCATCATGGGATACGACTGATTAGTTATAGCTTTAGTTAGATAATATCACTATACGATTAAGATTTAGAAACTTCAAATTAAGGAAAGAACAACATTGTTTCATATTAGCCGATTAAGATAAGGCAATCTGAAGCAGCAGTAACAATTTAACCAGTATTCACAGCTGGTACATTTATCAGTAAGTGATTTGGGGATACGTTTAGCATATGATTACGGATAGGAATCATGGTTGCATCGCTAAATAACCGAATGATTATGATCGGTAAATTTTAAAAGGCAGAAATTTTAACAGAATTATATTAACCTTGAATTTGCGGATGTACCCGTTTTATTTGAAGTATTTGGAATCATTATTTCGGCTGCAAAAAGTAACACAGGTAACAAACGTACACACCGATTATTTAATGCATCTATAGCTTGTCGAGCTGGATCAATCGTTGCACCCGACTAAAATTTTGTACAAATATAAAAAACTGAATATTTCCCAAGAACCACATTCCATCCTTTTTCTTAAATTAAGACCCGGCTGTTGGCAGATTTTAAAAAGCTTCATATCAAATAATTAATATTTATTTAGTGAAACAGCACAATTTCCCGTGTTTCAAAGAAAGAAAAAAGGAACAAAACTTCGTGTCATGTTAAGAATGTTTCAGGAAAAAAAAAAAAAAAAAAAAAACAGCTCTGATCTCTAATGCCACAAATAAGCAAAAAAAGTTTTGCTTCAAAGTCAGCAGTAAATCCTTTCAAAAACTGACCTGTGCATCAACAACTTCGGTTGCACGTGGATCCATACCACGTTGAGCTGCAACTGTTGCTGTCCATTTACCCACCGACTCTGTCTGAAATAATATTTAAAAAAAATTTAACAGACCAATTAACATCAATCACACAAAACAAAGCGACATCGTAGTTTCTCGAGAATAAAACATCTCTCATTTTGTGTTATTTTATGATCAGTTTTACTGAGATGAGCTAAATTTCCTAAATAATTTATATCAAAAAAATGAAGAAAACAAAAAATGCTAACAGGATCATGAAGAGCGATTTGTTCCACACAAGGTGCATCGTTAAGCATTAATGTGCAAAACTTGGTGCACACTTCGATTACTCTTGAGCTAGAAGTACTAGGTGGTGCAGTACCAGAATGGACCGTCTGAAAATTGAATTCATTACTGCCAAAATCGCTTCATGAAATGTTATTTATAACACTCAGACGGAATCAATAAATGGATTAATTTTATACCACTGTATATTTAATTGATTTATAATATATATTTCTTACTACTAAATGATATATATATATATATATATAATTTTTTTAAGGTAAATGAAAAATGAAGATGACTGGGACATTAATAATAGATCGTCCAGAGGCATGGAATGTGTTAGATGATATTACTATTGGAAGTACAGAAACTACGTGGATCACAGGAAATATATGATACAATAGGGACTAGACTGTTTAGAAGAGGATTGGTTCCCATCAAATATTGAAATCATTATTACAGATATGGGAATTTAATGGATGCAAACTCATTCCATCAGAAGTATCAAATAAGCGATGTAATACTAGTTTGCGTTTTCTGCTCATGCTTGGATAAAGGAAGAAAAAGTCGTTATTAGCATCCTTATTAATGAGTGATATCTAAAACATGACCTTTCAACTTCTAAACGGGTCAGAATATACTGACCTGAAATATTAATGCTCTGGTCAACATAACACAATATCCTGCTACGATCAAAACTGCTAACCAGTCATCCTAACAATAGTTCGGATCAGGAATAAATGTTCAACTATCGAACATGACAAACATGTAAACAGACAGTCTACACACAATGTAAATTAGAACAAAATACACAGTTACTACACTTCACAAACCACCGCGGTAATAATCCAAAGATCCTCAAAAACTGTCGAGATCTTCCGGAAAAATTTCTAATTTTCAATTTGGAAAAAGAAAAAAAAAAAAAAAATAGTTGGATTAAGAAAAACTATTCTAAACGTAAAGCAACACTATAAAAGCCACTGAAAACATTTAACAAAGTTAAGCGTTTGCAAAAATTTTAGGAAAATATTTAAAGAAACACTAAGTATAAAAAATGAAAAAGAGACCTCTGTGAGCAATAAACGTTGCTTTCCGGCGACCGTAAAACCGTGACGTCGCAGCGAACCGTGTTTACTTAATGTTCCAATTCTCAATTCGATGTCAGACCTAACAAACAATGGTTCCCGTATATTTCCCGCGTAATCTGATGATCCCAGTTGCTCCCGTGTTAAAGACCGTAATGAACTGGGCTGAGATCTGGAAAACTGAGGTGACGTGTACTGCTCAGCTGTCTCGTGTACCAGTGAGCTACGATGATCGCAGTTTTGTTCCAATGAATCACCGGCATCTGACCAGGCTTTTTTCCATCGTGAAAATCTGGGCTTCAGGCCATGCCAGATTAGCGACTTACGCTTCTTATCTCCACGACGCTTCTACAAACGAAAAACAAACAAACTGTACAAACGAACTAAACTAAATAATCCACTACATATAGTTGGCAGCTGTTTACTCGACGAATTTAATTTCAGATACGGAAACGTAAATATCATTTTCCTGTTATCACGACTATCCAAATAATCAGTGCAACACGTCTCCAGATGTTGACGCGACTGCACGCTAGACACGGCTGCGTACTAGTTTTCGAAACCGTTCATGATACCAACCATCAAACTGTCCCATTTTATTTTCTCCGCTGCTTGATCAGTGATGGATTAATTGGCTTTCAGCAGCAAACATTTGACGGTGTATTTGTTTAAGATCATGTTCCGATACAGCCGAATCTTGCCCCGTTTTCCGCAATGAGATCAGATGCTTTGACCAAATTTTGTAGGAGAAAATTACTTTATAAAACTGAAGAAAAAGATCCAACGTCTGCATTCCTTGCATTCCTTGTTGGTTGTAACGGTCAAAACATTTTTTTTTTTCCTCAGATTTTAATTTCACGATTTATTTAAAAAGGGATGGAACAATTTTTTTCACGACATGCAAGAAAGATTAGAACGTGATTTCAAACGCATACCAGATTTCTTTTATTCAAAAACATGACAAATATTGTTAAATTTAGAAGAGTGAAACACAAACAAAGAAAAAGAGAGAGAGAGAGTAGGAAAAGTTAATTCGTGCAATGATTCCTTTCAAACAGTTATTATGACTATTAAATAGTATGTTTTTCTGTTTTGTTCATCAAACATTTGATATTTCACTTCGAAATTTTATGAGCGCTTTCCAAAGATTTTTTTAACGCTCCCCATTTGAGTGAACAAAGCAGTAAAATTTGAAGAAAAAGAAGTACGGTGAGACAGAATCATACACGCAATTCATTATAGTTTTTTTGAGATTGATCAAAAAAATATAAGCTTACCCGAGTTGATCCACTTGTCGTTGGAGTTCCGGGTATTTCATCGGGACCATCATCAAACGTTGGTGCTATGCCACCAGCACGCAGATAACGTGGCCAACAATCATATTTTAATAAATGAAATATCTGAAATATGCATCAAAATTCAAATAACATGGAAAATATTAACAATTTTCACCAGAACTGTTTACCCATTATTGCCATGTGTGTCAGCTGTTAAAATTTCCGTTTAATACCTCGCACTGAATAAGTGACCAATAATTTGGACTATTCCTTAATTTCATGATTTTTACCTATCTAACACGTACAGTTCTGAATAATCCATTAATTTTTTTTTTTTTTTGAAATGTGAAATATCCTGAAACAATCCATAATCTCCCACTACGAATAAAAATTTTTAAAAAAAATAGATTCAATAGCGAAAGTCCTGTAAAAATTCTGTCTAAAGGGCCAGAAATAGTAAGAGCTTTACACTGTCAACGAAGGAACATCTTTATAGGTTAACCTGATATTGTGCTACATCATAGAGTTGAGGTGTGAAATCTCCTGACGTGACAGCATCTCTGATGCTTTTGCTTGTGCTGTTATCAATATTTACCGGTTCTATGCCATTTGGTGCGAAATATCGTTCAAAAATCTGACGGCCAACTTCTGCTCTTTTTCCTAACTGAAAAAAAAAAAAAAAAAAAAAAAAAGAAAGATAAGTGAACTAACAGTGATGTAAAATGCTTTTATTTTTAAAATTTATTTACTAATTCTACCACTTCCAACATTAGTTTTCAATGGTTCCTAAAATATTTTGTTTACCGTTATCTTTATGGTTACCAAAAAAGAAAAAAGAAACACTTTCTCATTTGTTCTGCAATAAATTTATTGCTTAAAACTTGTCGAAAAGATGAACTATTAGCTAATTAAATTATCAATGAAGTGGAATAAGTTGGAATTTATACAGGAGAAAGGCTTATTTTCAGCGAAAATTCAATTTAAATGATTTAGAAAGAAATGATTCATACATACATCTGAATCAGGTATCGAACGATAATCTTCCACGGCCATATAAAAATTAATATTTTCAGCACAAAACTGTTGCTCAAGAAACTGCTGTAAAAAAGACAAAAATTGATTAAGAAGGTTAAATTGAACTAGAATTAATAATTGAAGCATAATTGTTTTATCAGAAACTTTTGAAATTTATGGTAATATTTAACCTGGAACGGTTTTCTGTATGATTCGTTGTGCAATATCTTTTCAACATCAGTGCACGTTTTATCAGCTGTTTGATTACTACTGCTACGCGTTTCACCACTACCATTCGCCATTACCATGGATGATTCAACTAACTCGTTAACTCGTCCTTCCGCTTTTGCCGCTTTAAATTTTGTTTTGATTTAAAAGAAAAAGAATTCCGCAAGACTATTTATATCTTAGCTTTATTCCATCGCATGCTCCTTTTTTCCCGATCAAGGATCCTATCAATTTTATCAATCCTACAATCAAATATTTCACTCGTCTCTTGCGACACAAAATATACATTCATTGGATGATATTTCTTATGTGGATAATCTTTTCTTGAACGCTAATCAACAAATATAAGTACTATCGAAAGTAATACATTCCTAACGTTATTAAATATAGAATACAAACTTATCAATTAATATATTTTAATTTATCGTAATTGAAAAAGAGAAAAAAGAAAATCTTAGTATCACCGGAAATAACTGCGTGTTGTTTTGTTTCTGATGAAGAAGACTGAATTACTGTACAACATTCAGAGCAAGAAGAATAATTTGTATCTGATAAACGGACAACATTCCTGAAATCCAACTATCCCATGAACAGAGGATATATTATGATAGAATGGCTCGATTATTGGACATAATAAGATCGTTTTCGAAAACTAATCAACAATCAGATAACTACCAGAAGATGTACTGTGTTATATCACTGGATAATCTCCCATTAATATAATTCGAAGTGCTTGATGTGGGGAAAAAAAAAATCTTACTCGAGAGATCCATTACGGCACTCGTCCTTCAGCAAATCACTGAAGACGGTATCGACCGCTTTACTACAAAACCCTTTAAAGAAATTTAGTAATAATATAGGAAGACAAATTTTTTAAATTAATTCTAGCTGAAGTAAATAATGTAAAAAAAATCATACATACACATATACACATACATATAAACATATGCACACACACACACACACGCACGCAATTATGGCACTTAAAACAACGAAAAAAAAAAAGGAGAAAACTGAAAATGAACTGACCTTCTGATGAAAAATAACTTCCGGAATCGGTAAATAGTGCATTGCATCCATGTCCGGTAGTACCGAATTGTTCAAGGTTCGTTGAACCAATGCACCTTATTGCTTTTTTCCTTTCTTCGACTTTAGCTGCCGCGAAAATACTCTCACCCTATAAAATACTATCACGAAAATCCTACTATATCCGGAGGAAGAAAATAACCACACAAATCCTATTATATCCGGAAAAGAAAACTCAACTGTATAAATTATTCCATGATTTTATTCGTATCATTCCTATCACTATCCATTCACTCTTCTGACCTCATTCTGATTCTTATCATCTATTCTTTCTTCTTTCTAATTTCTATATAATAAGTTTAACCTTACAATTACCTTCCCATCTTTGCAAATATTCAGTTAAAGAGTAAGATTAACCATCGACTCATCTCCCAGAAACGATCTCATTAATCCTTCAAGAAATAATTCCGCAACAGCTTCGGGTAGAAAAGAAAGATAGGGGAGGGGGAAGGAGAAGGGAAATTCACTTAGTAGTGCAAAAATCCATTAAACTAGCCGCCTAAATATCGATAAAAGAGCTTCACCATGGACAAGCTACCGTTTATAAAATGAAGCATAACAGATGCTTTAGAGAGAGGAAAAAGGGATGTATGAAGGGAAGTAAAAGAGATGAAAAATCTTTGTTGCCTAAAAAATTCTCCAACAAGGTCATCATCCTTTTATCCCCGCTATTCACCAGTAATTATCATTACAAAGTTCAATTGCTTCATTTATGCATTATCCATCGAAAAGTGAATAATAATTATTATTATTAATGATTGTTACGAATAGAATGAATATATCATCATTTCAATCGATCTAAATAATATATTAAGTTAGGTTAGGTATACAGATGAATAGCAAGTTATAATGATATTATGAATGGTCTCTCCTGTCCCCTCCATATCGATCATTCAAATCATCAAAGGATTCTTGTGTAATGGAAAATCATGAATTTAAGGAATAATTGAATTTTCAAACGGAATAATTTCTTTTTGGATAAATATTACTCCTTTGAATGGATATCTGTCTGTCTGTGTGTGTGTGTGTGTGTGTGTGTGTGTGTGTGTGTGTATATATATGTGTGTGTTATATAATTAACTAGCAAAATAATTAAACTGACATACTAAACAAGAACGACGGAAAAGAACTTCACTTCATGGCTAAGCTATTTAGCAATAGTAACGTAATACTACTATCCAGGATTAATGAATGGATCAAAAGAAAGGGACGGATAAAGAGAAAGAGAAGAGGTGCAGGATGAGATAGAGGTGAAGGTGGAGGAGGAGATGGAGGAGGAGGAGGAGGAGGAGGGGGTGGTGAGTGGGTGGTAGAGGATAGTGAGGCATGAACAGGAAAACTAAGGCAGATTTTGCTTGAGCAGCGTTATAAGAGCTTTTAAGCTTAAACAGATTAGAAAAATCAATTAAGGCCTTTTTGATTGTTTTGTGTGTATTTTTCTCATATCGCTTCTCCGTCCCCTTTTGCACATCCTTCGGGTCGAGCCTCTTTTACCTTTCCTTTTTTGCAACCTTCCTTTTCCCCGTTACGTATCCCGTCCCCTTCTTTTCCCTCTTCCTTTCCATCTCACCTGACACAATAACAACAACAACAACAACAACAACAATAATTCTACTACCGCTTATCATTTGCCACCTAGCTAGTTCCTGTTTCTGCTTCTAATTGATATGAAATGTTGCATCATCGACATCAATACTTACTTATATCTATCCTGTATCGAATGATCAACCGGCTCAATATACTTGATTTAGCTAGTGATATATATTCTAAAAATCTTTTCCTCTATCCATTTCATCTTTCCTTTAAAGTATCTATTCCTCTCTCTCCCTTCATCCTCTCTACTTATTCATTCCACATTTTTTGACAATAAAATTAATTGTACGGACTACCAACAATTTCTTTTGCATATAAACTTCCATCTTATCTATTACTTCTCACAATTCTCTACCCCTGTTTAAAAAAAAAAAAAAAAAAAAAGTGAAAATCCTCGAAAGAACAAGTTGGTTGTTCCTTTCTTTCCATATCCCTCCCTCCTTCTCTTCTTTTCCAATGATAAACTGCTTTTTCAATTTGAAAATTAGCCAGTTTTCAAGGTTTTCCTGATTTAGTAAGACTTCTTCCTCTCTCTTTCCCTCTCTCCTTCTCTCTCTCTCCTCTTCTCTTTCTCCAACTTCGTATAGTTAATTTGAACAAGTCATTACGAACGTACCAGTCTCTTATTTAATGATGTCAAAATGACAAAGTAGCTTAAAGAGAATAGAAGATTAAGATAACTTATGGATGGTATTCATTCATTTTGTTTTGCTTATTTGCTTCAATAATTCCACTGCTCTTACTAATATCGGAAATCACTTTGTTGTACGATAAGAAAATGAAGGAAACATTCCGGCAAAAATGACTGCAATAGAAGTGAAACGAAAAAGAAGAGTTAGAAAGTTCAAAAGTTTTAAGGAAGCTCGGAAAAGATATATTTAATTGGTTAAATATTATTAGGATGAATATTTGTGATTGTAAATTTAGGTAACAAAGAAGAAACATCAAATATAGTTATACGGCTGGATCTATTTTAATCAATTTCACCATTTCTTCCAATGAAGGAATTTCAACGACTGACACATATCGGATATACTACCAGTTTTTTTTTTTTCAACTTTGACCTGATACAAATTATGCTGTAAAAACTGCATTGCTTAATATATTCATCAAGTTGAAGTAATCATAAATAATCTCAACTTTTTCAAAATTTATCGACCTCACCTTGTAATTAAGTAAATTAGCTTAATTGCTGAGTACACGACGACACATAATCAATCTTTGCAGATGCGACAAATTTATGAATAGTATCAGGAAATGTATTGTATAATAGATGTTTAACTATTCCTTCAGAAAGCAATCAAAATTTGATGGGATAACATTTCGATAACTCCTAATTTCTCATCATTTCATTTGATACGGCTGACAAGCGAATACTTTTAAGGAAGTTATCATATCATGCACTTTTTTCATTTCATTAAATATTAAAAAAAAAAAAAACGGAAGACATATCTTCTCATGAAAAAAAATCTGAGCAACAAAAAAAAAAAAAAAAGGAAAGAAGAACTCATTAATCTTCGTAAATGAAACATAAGATATGTCGGCAGTTAACCTAAAACTTTTCTAACTTTTTGAAATATTGCAATTCAAAAATTCCATTGAAAAAGAAAAGAGAGAGAGAGAGAGAGGAAATGAAATTGCATCAAACAAGTAACGAAATAATGAAAGCAAAAAAATCTACATATATGTAGCACTGTACATAATAAAGTATGCTTGAACAAAATATCATACAAATCATTTAACATCATACTGATGACGATCGAATTTGGAAAAAAAGATGATGAAAATATATACGAAATGAGCAAACGCTAACAATCATTTAACAGCATTGAATACGGAAGCAAAAAATATTTCATCGAAATGAAATTTTTATGTGAAACATTCTGCAAGATAAAATTTTTGTTACACTATTTGTCCGAAAATTGCAACGAAATTTTAAAAAAAAAAAGAAGAATTTTAAATGAAGATGAAAAATTACACGTTGTGATATATGTTTCCAACGTCAAGATATCAATCGTATTCATCAATTATACGTAAATGTTGTAATGTATTTAAATTATAAGTGCATGATTCGATAAAAGAAAAGTCATAATATTTCATTTGATATTTGGTTAAGATTAAAGTTAACAAATAACATCAAAATACCTTTTTTTTTTTTTTTTTTTTCTTTTTTTTCTTTTCTTTTTGTTTATTTGCACTATTAATACAAATAAGTTTATATTATTAAACATTAATTACTATGATTGTTTGCTCATTTCGTATATATTTTCAGCCTATTATCAAATGTAAACTTGATAAATATAATCGTAATTCATTTACAATTGTTTCAAAATAAATTTGATTAAAAATACATTAGCCGTGGCAGAATATGAAATACAATGACGTATGTCATTTTCTTTTTTTATTTTTTATTTTGAGGTAAACGAAGGAAAAGAAACTCCATCATTCCTATTATTAATACAAATATATCGACGTCATCATTGCATCCAATTAGCTTGCAATTTCAATCTTACCTTATAAGATGTAAATGAATGGGGTGTAAGGGAAAGAAATGGATTGAACAAAATAGAAATGATTCCGAAAAATGTATGAAAAAGTTGATTTGTCATCATTTGCAATAGTAATAATAACGAAAAACAGTGATACATAAGTGAAGTGATAAATTACGTATCAGATATGGCTTTTTTGCACTTAAGCAAACATGCTAAATGATATTCATGTAGTTCTAATTGATGAAGTAAATTCAGCAATTCGAAAAATATCCAGTACTTTTTTTTTTTTTGCCCCGGTTATAGCTTAACTAATCGTAGTTATTTTTGATTCACGCCATCTTTACTATCCATTATATATCACTTTGATTTATTGACATAAATTTTTATAAAAGTTAAAGGAAAAAAAAAAGATGTGGAAACATTTTTTTGTTCTTTTTATAAAAGAAAAAAGAAGACATCCATCACTAATTAAATGTCTACTTGTACTCCTCAATTAACCTAAGTGCTTTTTAACTTTACGTAAATATTAGTAGTGCTAGTAGCAATAGTAGTAGTGTAAATTAAATCTTTCAAATTTCCCGACATGATGGAAAAAACGATAATTTATCAACAATCATTAACTTGTTTCAAAAGTTACTTAATCAATCACTTAAAACATTGATTTATGCGTAATTTCTCATTAAAACAAAAAAAAAAAAAAAAAAAAAAAAAAGAGAAATTTCATCCCACATATTGTTCCTAAGAAATCATTCTGCAACAAATGTTCTTCCCAACTCTTCTTTTTTTTTTTTTTTCAGATTTAAATTTTATAGACGCCAAAGTGAGCAACAACATATTTTGAATTGATGCGATGAACTGATATATCATCTGACAAATCAATCACAATTCTTTCAATGAATACCACTTTGTTAAAATGAAATAATTTGAAATGATTTCAGGAAAAGGGTGGCGGGGGAGGAAAAGCAAAAGGGAAATGAGGAAAAACGATACTTCTGAAGTGGAAATCAACAACGATGTTTTAAAAGTTGTAATAAATATCTACTACACTACCCTTTGTATAAACATATCGAAAAGTGAATAAGATGCATGACACTGAAACACACACACACACACACACACACACACACACACACACACACACACACACACACATCCACACATCCACACATGTATTAAGCATTAGTTAATTTAAAATTTTTACAAAACAGTTGTTATAGCACTCACTTTTAAATGTCATCATATGTCAAACAGTTTTGATGACATTATCACAATTCATTTTCAATTGCTCCTCACTCTGTTAAATGGACAGCTAAGCTAACGACAACAAAAACTTTTTGTTGTCATTTTAGTTGTACCCTGGCAAAAAAAAAAAAAAGAAAAAAAAAGGAAAAAAAAAACTCGTGGTGTGAAGAAATGAGGAAGAGAAAGGGAAAAATGAAGAATGAGGAAGAGAAAAGTATTTGTTTAAGCTATTTGAAGGAATATTATGGATAACTACTTGAGAATTTACATTTCGCATCAGTCCTGATTTAAAAAGTTAACTACAAAGTCTTACAAGCAACAGAAACATGTAAACAGAATCAATGTAACAAACAACCGTTATTCATTTTAAGTACATTCACTTTGTTTCATTATTTGATTTATCTTAGGCATTCATACTTCTCTCAAATCCCGCTCAAATACGATCATTGTAAAGAATAAGATGGCAAAGATGATGATGATGATGATGATGATGATGATGATGATGATGATGATGATGATGATGATGATGATGATGATGATGATGATGATGATGATGATGATGATAATAATGATGGTAATGATAATGATGATAATGATGATGGATGGATAGGCAAAAAGCTAAAGAATAATAACAAGATATATTACCGGAAATTTTAAGCAATGATGAAATGGATAAAAATTGTACGGATTATTTGGAAAATGGATGAAATCAACGAAGCAGTTTATTTGTTGACATTGTATAAACGATGTTTTGAAAAACTTTAATATAATCGCATCAGTCGTACAGTAGGCGTTAACATTAGAAGATACGTTGTAGTAAAACTATGATATGATACAACATTTATTATTTTAGGTTAAAATATTATAAACTTTATCCAAATATTATTACCTTATTTTTCTCTCTTTTTTTTAAAAATCTTTTGATAGAAGTAAGATGATGAATTCAAATGAGGTCAAAATTTGAAAATAAAATAGACGGGAAAAGTGATCGCGTTACAGTTTAATGAGCATGAATATTTGATTGATGAAATGCTTAATTTGGTGGAACGAATGAAGAAATGATGAAACAGGACAGGTAAATCAGAAGAAAAGAAAGGAAAAGAGAGAAAATGGACAATGATAAGAGTGACAGCTTAAATTTGATGTCTCGTTGATTTTTTCTCCAGTTTAAAGAAGTGAAAAAAAAAAAAAATTCTGAAGAATATTTATTTATTTTCCTTGTTTCCTTTTTTTTCCCTCTTTCTCAACGAATTTATAAAAATAAAATTTAAATCATATTAAAATTAAATGATTACATCTACAAAATATACATATAACTATCAAGGTTAACTGTAATGAGTTTAATACTAACGATTATCAGCCAATTCATGAGATACTTTTACAAATAATGAACTCGAAATTCAATACTGTTACCGATACATCCAAAATAAAAAATTTCGTTCTTTTTTTTTTTCCCATCAGATTACAAATCAAAAAATCGAGTCAAAAATCAGAGCAAACAATTAAATGAACTGCTAAGTGACTCACTCAATCTATCAATGCATAAATCATCCATGAAAGAATTGAACAATTTTAAAATTCAGTAAATAAAAAATTATAATTGAAAAGAAAAATTAAAACAATAATTGGGTTGAAATACATGAAAAAAAAAGAAGTGTACTTATGATAAATGTAATTTTCATCATACAGAAAAGAACAAACATTGAGGATTAAAGATGGCAATAGGAAAAGTGTAAAAATCAAATGAATTGAAATATCATCATATTAAAATGATAATCAAATATAGTTTTTATCATTTATTTTGTTGTCCATTTTTAGGATATTAATTGATTAAAGTTATAATAAAGAATATACTTACTTATAAATCGTTACAATTCTTATCTTTCACTTCAATACAATATATGCTCGATAATTTAAGTATGATAATAATCGGTTAGAAAATATAAATTTACTTGCATCCATTACATTTTCTAACATGAAGCATCGATTTCATGAGAGAGGAGGTACATAACGTATCACAGAATTTCGGCTCAAAAAGCTTGCTTATATCACTCCTCTATTCACTAACTGATATTTTACACTCCTGCTTGCTTCTTTCCTTCCTTCCTTTCTTCCTTCCTTCCTTCCTTCCTTCCTCCCTTCCTTCCTTCCTTGCTCTTTCACAAAAAGGCCTTTCCATTTCACCATACAAATATTTTTTTAAAAAAAAAAAAAAAAAAAAAAAAAAAAAAAAAAAAATATAAAAAAAAAAGAGAGAGAAAAAAAAAAAAAAAAAAAAAAAAAGAAAACATATAGAATGTATAAATATGATTATTGGAAAGTATACAATTATAAATTTAAATCAAATATATGTAAAAATTTTTTTTTTCCTTTTTTGTTAAATATTAATATTTATATGTATAATATAAATAAATAAACAAATATAGTCATTTAGGGTTATTAAATAATTTATATTTATTTCGTTTTTATTTCGTTTTTTTTTTTTTGTATATATATATATATGAAATTTGTTGCTATTTATAATTATAATAAATAAAAAAAAAAAAAGGAAAGAGGAAGTACAAATATAATAAATACTGATGTATATATATATATATATAATTTTAGCATAGTAATAACAATTTTATTTATGCATTTCAGCATATTTGTATCTGATGAATTGTTAGAGTAGAGGGAAATGCTGTACAAATATGCTGCTTGCAATTTTTTCCTTTTAAGCTTTCCTTCTCTCATTTTTGATGCTAGTATGGATTAAGGATATAGATAGATCATATGTTGGAGACAGCTTTTTCCTCTTTTTTCTTTCATCAATTTTATCCTTAGCAAGACTTATTTCAGACGCCTATTGCCATCTATTTCCGTTTTGTTTGTGTATAAATAAAAAAAAAAAAAAAGAGGAAAAATATGAAAAAAATATTAGATATAGATATGTGTATTGTGTATTATAAAAGTATGTATGTCTATCTATGTGTTCTGAAATGAAATTGAAAATCAAAAATTCCTTCGATATCAAAAGTTCCTTTGCACTTCTTCATTCATTTTAACATTTGTTATTTTCCTTAAGTAAACTTCCCATATAAATTTACTAATTTACAAATCTCTCAATACTCTTATCAACCTGTGGTTAATAACAAATTTAGTTTAAACTTTTCTCATTTTACTAACTGAACCGCATCATTTTTACCTATTGATGTTAGTAGGAAATTTTACTAATCTTATCTCTATCCTATAAAGTCTTACTGTAGCAATCATACCTCTATATCATGCTTAACTAGGGGAAAAATATGATCAAATTATCACAAAAGATTCTGGAAACAGTGTACAAATTCAACAAGTTGAAAATTATCAAAGTAAGAAAAAGTTACGTAGTTTGAAGTATGAAGCAAAACAATCAAAAACCTAATTATTATGAGAAAAAATGGAGCTGAAGTTTAGTGAGCTTATCAAATGTAAGTAAAACCATGAAAATTTCGCGTGAACGGCGTGATTCGAAAAATGTAAACGGGTAGACAAACAGCTACTTATGAAGAATATTATTCCCGAATAAATTCCAAAAATTGCTCGTTGTTGAAAACACGTAATTCGGTTTTAATAATTATACTTCGGAGGAAAAAAAAGGAACGATAGACAAAAATAAATAAATGATAGGAAATTCAAGAATTAATCTGAAATTGTTTTTGCAATTTGATAAATGGTACCAAAATTTAATTTAATTATCAAATATGGTTTAATAAAAACACGAGGCTATTATATTTGAAAAAAATATACAAATTGAAAGAAGTAATACAACTGAAAATTTGAATGAACATTCAATAGAAGTGAACAATATAACATAAGTCAACAAGTAATATAAATCTATTCCAAAGCAACAAAACTTTTGGAACAACCATATCAAAAATAAAAAAGAGAAAATATTTTCTAATATGATGCAGAAAACTATGTCACATAAATGGGATATTTCTACAAAGAGATCATGAAATTAGCGAGATGATGAAAGTATGATGATATAAATAGACATGAAAAATTTTTGTAGGAAAATGGATACGAATGAAAAAATTAGTTTTGATCGAAAACTTTTAAAAATCAGTTATAACCTAATTTAAATTTATTGGATTTAACAAGAAAAAAAAAATAAAATAAACTATTTCCTATAATATTAAATAAAATATAGCAGATGTAGGAGGAAAAAAAGGAAAAAAGCGAAGTTTACAGTGGAATATTTTTGTCATCTAATAACCACCTATATATATATATATTATAATGATCGCAGATGATGAATGTTGCTGCTATGAAAATATTTTATTACAAAATTCAATGAATACCAAATTCTTATTTTCCAAATGTTGAAGTTTCTTGCTTTATACAACATTTGACAAAGCCTATTTTAGGAAGTGTTATTACCACAATGTGGAAGAAGTAGCAATGGTTGAAGTACTCTTGAGAAGAGAACTTAAGGAGTTAGATAAGACTATTGGCACATTATCGGTTAGCAAGAACCAAGAATTTTCAATCACCTCCGATATCCTATGCCAACCATTGGAATTAAATAAACAAAACGATTTGAGAGCTAAAGATATATTATGGCACTTTCATCGATAATTAACGGTAGCTAAGTGATAGAGTATAAAATTCATGGGAAATGATTTTTTTTTTATTATATTTCCTTCTAGTACTTTTTCTCTCATCAAAAGCTGCTATAATTCAATTTCCTGAAATATTTTTTGTAAAAATTTGCAGCTAGCTATCCAATTTGATTAATTAAGTTCTAAAATAAAATGTAATTTTATTAATGTCTATTTATAAGTTTACGTCATAAACTAATATCATTCAAACATATACAAAGTAATCAATCTTCCTTTTTTTCGTATGGGAATAAACGAAAATAAAAAATGCATCCGGTAATACATTCACGTAATTAAATTGTTACATTTTAGATTGCATTTATAATCACTGATAACAAATAGTACTTCTGATCTTAACTAATAATAATAATATTTAATAATAATAATAATTAATAATTAACAATAATAATAATAATAATAATAATAATAATAATAATAATAATAATAATAATAATAATAATAATAATAATAATAATAATAATAATAATAATAATAATAATAATAATAATAATAATA
>JABVXV010000187.1:0-120844 GCA_013365325.1 Dipetalonema caudispina
CCAAATGAGACACTCCGTTGAAACTAAACAACCACAAACTATCTATTGGCTCAGCAATCACAAAGATTTCAAATAAAATGCATGCATTATGCAACTTATTGTATATTTCGTATCAAATTTAGCTGATGATGATGCTAACTCTGATGATAAAGCTGATGATAACAATGATAAAGTAGTGACGGTGAGAAAAATTTTAGCTTTATCTTCTTCTTATTTCCCTCACATCAGTTAACCTATATCATTTTTAAAGCATACTGCAAAGAATGGAAATGATTGAGGGAAAGTGAAAGAATCTGAAATTTCACAAGCATAAACTGTCGGGAAAATAATGAATTTTTGATTCAAACTTTCCGCAGTAAATTATATTTGCAAATTACTTTCTCAACCACTGTTTTCTTTTAAAATAAGGGAACTTTAAGTCTTTTGATAAAACTATTCAAATGAAACTCTGCATAAAAATACATGAATTGGGAGATTAGAACTCAATTTGCACTCCCTTAAAAATGACACGAAAATTTGCACTCAAAAGAAAATCTTGCCAGTGCAATTGGTACTAACTGGACTTTTATTCCAAACAAAATAACTGGAAAAAATTAAATAATTGTTATCACTTACTTCAGGTCATGATTTACTCTTCAATTCATTTTAGCAATATCGCACGATGAAGTGTGCATTTCTGTATTGGATATTGAAGTGAAAATAGCTTTTTAATCCGTTGCATCTCGATATTTGCAAAAAAAATATATCAGAAATCAATACCAGACTGATTCTATGATCTCACTTTCCACGGTGGAATAGTAAAGCATGAAGGAAGCAGTATGGTGGATAAGATTTTTGACAAAATGTTTTGGTAGCCAAGGATTGCCAACTCCATTGCTATTCCAGTGGCAAAGCGATTGCTTATTCTTGGATCAAAGTTGTCGAATAGATGAACAAATCTGGCTTAATTTTAGGATAATGTTTTACTATTTCATCAGTAATTCGTGTCAAATGTATATAGGAGGCGATGCAACTTTGTACTTAAACTCATAATATAGCATAATTTCATATTCTAATCTTAGATTTTTCGTCGCAAATATTGCTAGATATTGTCAAGTTTATTTTAGAATAAATTCAATCCAAAGCAAAAAATGCAGAGTGTTCACCAAAATCATTAAAATCAATAGTTGTCCAACGAGTTTAAAATACACTATAGTAGAGTTGGACAACGAAGTTTTGACAGGATTTATTCTAAATTGAATCGTAAACAATAATTCACCTCATATTTCTTTTGCCCAAAAGACTATTCAATGAATATATCGGTCTCTTGTTTAGGAATTCAAGAAAAGTATCCGCTTGATTTTTAATTCATAAGATTTTCAAAGTACAGCTTCGGGAAAATCAAATGTGACTTGCGATAAAAGTATGAGTTGGAAAACGTTTTTGTTGGAAACTAAACGGAATCAAATCATTGCTTCCCATCTTTGACTTTCTTTCATCACTCAGTGGAAATCACAGATAGTGTTGTGAATGTCATAAATGCCATTCCGTTATAACTACAGTTGCTACCCATATCCGCTTGTAGCATAAAAGTATATCATTTCAAGTTTCGTGTAAATTAGATGCTTGTTACTTTTTGATGCCTAAATTTTTGCATATTTTAATGATTAATTTCATTTAACAATTTTACAGGTTGTTCATCACAAAAAATACTTTTGGGATGCGATCACATTGTGCGGGTAACGCTCAGAAAGGTTGTATCTCCCCCACCTCCATCCCCATCACTCCCAAACCTTTTGTTAAAAACGATTGAAATCTCACTTGAACCTTAAAAAGCAAATTCATAGTTCATTGCGCTCCAAGCAAAATTGCATAGTCCACGGCAATGTTATGTAAAGCAACATCAAAATTTTAGCAAACCACCACCAAACCGTGGGTTTGATGGTGGTTTGCTACTTTGTTAAGTTTTGATCATTGTAATATATCGTGTAACACACTGATCGTCATAATGAAATTATCCTGAATACCAGTAAGTTGTTTGATTTAAGCTTCGGTGATTGCTACGAGCGATGATTTAGGCAATATACCGAACCTATAAAACATTTATGTGGAGAAATCAGTGGATAATTGGCTTGACAAAATCTTCTTCACAAGACGAGGGGATTGAGGGAAGGAAAATCAATTCCTAAAAATTTAAGAAGTATTATTTAGCATACGCAAGGAAAACTTCAGTCGTGGCATTTATGTAATATTCTCATTGAGTAGCAAAACTTCAACATTAGACAAGTTGAAATTCCGCACTTCATGTTAGTAGCTTTTCTTCACAAATAAAACTCCACTTCGTGTGAAATCTTGAAGAAAAAAAATCTAAGAAATAAAATAGCTGAGATGTTTTCATGCATTGAATGATAATAAGTCCAAGCAAAATCTATATACTACTTCAGAGCTGAAACTCTCTTGTAGTGTTATATTTCAAGTACTGTTAGAAGCGATTATGCTTTTTCATCATTTAATTCAATTCAAAATTCTTTCCTTTCTTCTTTTGTTCTTTCAACAAAAATTTCAGAAGACTTTTAGTTTGCAAAATAAATAAATAAATACGCGATTTATTAAAAAAAATACACTGCATAACTTCGAATTTTTCTGCTTGAAAAAATTCATCAAAACGCTCCTAACATATTAGCATACTAATTCTCACGGAAGAATATAACTTTAATATATGCGAGGGATTAGAAATTTCTATCCTATTATTCTAATGATAATTGAAATGAGAAGAATTTGTTTAATTCATTTAAAATAAAGAAAAGAACTGGGAATTCAATGTACAAATGTTACTAATTCGAACAGTGTCATTAGAATTTCAATAACAAATAATAACAATCAAACATTCGGCAGTAAACGAAGCGAAGCAAACATTTTGACAGGTTGAAAATTTGATAAATACGATTCATTTTAAAATGACATAAAGAAAACCAGGAAAACTATGGTTACCTTGAATTCTTTCAATATTCCCTTGAAAAGCTACCGTTTTAGCAACTTTAGCTAACACTTATATAATAATACAAAGATTGAAATAATGAAAAAAAAGGTTTGTTATCAATAAATTTTGTGCATTAAATCAAATATTCATGAGTAAATTTAGGTGCGATTTTAAAGCCTTGATTTAAATAATTCTAAAATTTTGATTTGAATACGACTATCTCTCAAGAGAAAATAAAGAAAAAAAGGAAGTCAATGTTAATACACGGATCAATTCAATAAAAAGAATAAAATATCATCAAGATAACCGAATATTTTTCAGTAATAAATTTTGAAACGTCATATCTCACATAATGAGTTATAGCGCTAGAAAAAGAGATATTTTTTTTAATTTTTCTTAGAAAATCTTCAATATCTTCTTCAAGCACCAAGATTTCAAATTCAGCTCTTACTGTAAGTATTCAAAGAATATAGATTGCTTAAATTGATGGTTATTTTCAAGTATGACAATAATTGGTCGTCTTTCATATCACTACGAAATAAAAATTATATTGCTGAAAGTTTCGTCTGGTAGATTCAAAATAGCGATATCTTAAAAACGTTCGTAGAAATATTTATGGTAGGATTGATTGCAGTAGCACCGCTTCGATCATTCAATGGATGTTTCGGCTCTCTTCAGATAATCCAACTATTCTGCAACTGACAATCTTTGAAAAGTCAAAATGAAGAGAACAATTTCAAGCTCTCATTGAAGTTCATTCAGTAAAACGAAAATGTATGAAATTCTTCATTAAAACTCTTTTCCTATTACTAAAAGGAAATTTCAGACTTCATTCTTTACTCTTTCTGCTCAATAATAAAAAAAAAAAAAAAAAAAAAAAAAAAAAAAAAAAAAAAAAAAAAACAGACTGTCACACTTTAAGTTTTTCAGTAATTTACTGCAACTGACTGATTTAGTGAGAAAAGAAAAAAGGAAAGTGAATTATATGAAGAATGAGTCATAATAACATTGTTTCAAGGTATAGCAGATTCGTTTCAGAAATTTAATTACCACTTATACAGTCATTTCATTTCTCATCAATCACCATTCTTTGAATTGACAAAAAACTATTTTCATCTGAAATCAATCACACTGAAGGTGAAATAGATTACTCTAGTTCACTAACATCTTGTTTCAAGGAAATCGTCGTAATTCCCGATTCAAGTAAAACGAAAAAATATTTTCGTAAAGGGAATTGGTAATTGTCTTTGAGGAAAAAGAAACTGGAAATTGCTTTAGTCAAGCTAAGAAAAATTTTACAAAGCCAGAATTTTTTAACGAAATTTCTAGCAATTTAATTGTAATCTTTCTTGTATTGCACTATTTTAATGGTAAGCTTTAAAGATCACAATTCCGACAAAAGACCATGATTATAAAGATATAGTTTTGATTTAAAATAAGCGAGATAAGAAAATGTAATTCTAATGAAATTTGATTCTTGTAAATTCCGAGAATTTCTAAATGTACCAACTATTTCCGGGTTATGCGGAACAAAATAACTGTATAACAAATTTCAGTGAAGAATACTAATTTGTAATGTGCACCAGTTTCATGCTGCTTCTCAGTGCTATCATTAGCCACATTTCTTGCTTCCAGTTTCACACCACTCATATCCCAACGATGATCAGTATCGCCGATAGATCTCTGCACATTGTCACTATTTTTTGTTTTCTGTTCATATTGTTTTTCGAGTTTTGAAGTGATATTACGAAATGATGATTCCATAATTACACCTGGTTGCTTTGAGAGCACTGAATGTACCCGCGCCAGTCCACTACTTTGTAATGAACTCGGTAACCTGAAGGAGGTGATGAATATAATATTTAATGCTTGGATTGATATGATAGGAAGATTTGTTGGGATATTTGATATGCAGAAGAGAACAAGCATCTCAGGTATTTTTGTGAATACTTTGCTAATTCAACGCATTACAAACAGTCAATCAGCTCAATCATTTTAACATAATTTCAGACTAATTATTCTGATTTTTTATTAAAATGTATTTTTTGCTTAAATAGTCAAGCGAAAATTTCACATACCTTCCAGTATAGAGCGTTCTCAAAGCGGCTGTTCTGAAACGATTTCCTTGTCTTCCTCCTACTCGTCCTCTTCGAACTAAAGATGATAATGATGAAGAGACTTGTTTACAGATCTTTTTAGCAGAAAAAAATGTTAACTTCGTTCAGATTGCTTTATGAAAAAACAGTTTCTTCCATAATTATCTTTTTAAAATTGGAAAAATTTTCTAAAAGAAGTGAACTTACAACTTCGATGACATTGGACACAAAATATGCGCAGCGGAATATTTGTCTGAATATTATTCCTAAAATGATGAAATAAGAAAAAAAAGTTGCTAGTTGAAAAAAATAATCGATTTCCAAAAGTTAAACACATTTGTCTAATCTACAAGTTGTCATTTTTTAAAATAATGCCAAATTACTTGAAATTTTATTTCTATTTTATATTGCATATTCTCATAATCCATCTTTTCCACTATTCTGCGTGAATTTTAAGACATCAAATAATGCCGCTTTAGGAAATTTCTAATTTTATGATTATTTTAGTTGACCACAAAAACCCTAAATATGCGATATCGCTATTCTAATAACTTCTTTTTACATTCAAACATTGCGACACTTAGCGATTGCCTTGTAAATTTCTTCACTTTTTCATACCGCACTATTTTACGAATCAAAATACCGGTATTCCGTTCTCTTTTCAGTCTAAATTTTTGTCTCCTTTTAGAAGTACTTGACAAGAGTGGACATTGAGCGATGAACCAAATGCGACCCCTTATTATAACTAATTATTGTAAAATTAAACCAGAAATTTTGGTTATATCTTGAATGCCTCCACTTGAAAGTGCTGAAATCTTTTATTGTTCAAAGATTTAAAGTATTTTGGATAGTGAGAAAGTGAAGTGCACAAATTACTTATAATTAATTTTGTTAAAAGAATTTTAATAATATATAATTTTGCTTAGAAAGATTTATCATAAGGTGTGTAGTCAAAATGAGTATTAAGTGTCACCAATAAACTTTACCTAAGCTATTTATCTTACCAATATCAGTTACTTTAAAAGAGTAATAAATAAAGTCAAATGATGAAGACACACTTCTGGAATGAATTCTTTAAAACCATAATTCATAAAATAAAGGAAATCTTATCTGAGAAAATTTATTCAAGGAAATTTCTAATATGAAAATGTATAATTTAACTAATTGCAATAACTAGAGGGAAACAAACTTGTAATGGGTAGCAGGCCATGGAGGACATTGTCCTTTACGTATTGAGAATGCTGTCGATGGATTGAATTGACAACGTCCCGTGTCGGGATCATAATGTGCTATCTAAAATTTCCTTCAGTTTTTCACTTTAGTAAATCTCAATATTAAAATGGAAAAGAAAAAGTTGCAAAAACTTCTTGAAACTTACGGCACAATTAAATTCATGGCAAGTTCTTGCACACTGATCGGTTGATACAGTAATAGCGAAATGTGTAAAAGAATGCCTTCTTGGGGTTTGCATGGGTGTAGATATGTAGAAAATGGATGCATGACATACTGAAATTCACTCAGAAATTATATCACTGATATCCATTAGTTGAATTTGTCATAAAAGGATACAGTATTGATATATGATATCGAGTAGACATATGATATCTTATTCCAGCAATGCATTAATCAAATTCAATATAGTTCTGATTTAATCAATGATCAAATAAACAAGTTATGGTAAAGAGCGAAAAAATAGACCTCCTGTCCTTAATGAATTAGAAGTTGAGTGTGGTGATAAGGGAAAGTCGATCTTTGGGGATGGTTGTGGTGGTTGCGTATGTGATGTGATCAATAATGAGGGCGGTTTTGTTTCTGTTGAATGTGGTGATATTGTTGCTGATGTCGGTATAATCAAGTTGTTTCGATGTTGCTTCAAGTTAACTTAATTTTATTTCATTGAATCATAAATCATAGACAAAATGTTAAATCATTTATCTTCGTTATTTCCTAGTTGTCGACAAGAAATTTTGTAATTCTTCGCCTTCGGAATGAGAGTCAGCTTAGATGACAATCATTAGTCATTATTAGGTTCCTTAAAAATGAGACAAATTGGTCAGCTCTTCGAATGAATCAAGATGATAAGCTGAAGCTAAAGTTTAATAGTCAATGATATCAGTAAACAGATTAGTACGATGTATGAAATAAGTAATTATAAGTGTTATGAGAGTAATAAGAAATGATGGTAGTTCATTAGGGTCTGCGGTCAAACAGGTTATTCATTCGATTGGTTCGAAGGCAAGTAGAAATTAGCTGCTAGATGATTGAAAAATACAAAGATAAAAAGAAAACACTACTAAAAAGCTGTGTGATCGGAAAAACTATTTGCTTTTTCAGAGGCTGAAACTAAGGTTCAAATACTTTCAATAAAATGTCAAGCTCTAGTAGTAAATAAGATAAAGTCAAATCGATTTGAAATAACCGAAAGAATTATTTATTGATAGTTGAACGAAAAACACTTACCTGCGGTTGATTGACAAGCTGAGACAATCGAGGTACCAACGGGGATGTTTGTGGAGTTGTATTAGGTCTGAACTCATTCGCAATGAAAAGGGTGATAAAAATAAAAAGCTGTATGTTTAGTCATTTTCAAAACAAACATTCAGTCACTTTCAAATTTCATGCTAAATTTTCAATTTCGTACAAAAGAAACTGTAATAATTTTACCTGAATGACATTCTTGTTGGCAATGGTTGCTGAACGATAATTCTTGGAGGCGGAGGGGACGGTCGAAGTAGGAATTCTCTCCGAGGAAGAGGTTGTGTTGGTGGTGGTGGTCGAGCCGGTGGCTAAAATGCGTGTGATAACTAAATGAATGAAAAGAATTCCTAAATTTTGCGTAAACTACAAAATCCTTAAAACTGTAATTTTAAAACTAAAACTTTATTAATTTAGAAACATACCCGAGAAGACAACGGTAGTCGCCTGAAATAAAGAAATCAAGAATAAAAAAAAGAAACATTTCAAGTATTTTCTACATAATAATCTGTGAGGTTCAAAGATGAAGGCTACATCAAAAGCCTTAGAGATCTTAATTGCTGGAAATGCAAGATTATTTCCATTACATGAAGGACTGTGGAATTAGTCCTGCAAAAATAAGACATTGGAATAATAAAGGGAAGAATTGCAAAGAATTCAGTCTGAAGTTATTGAGAATGAAATTGCTTCTAAGGTTCAATTAGAAAGAGACGAGTTACACTGAATTACCGAACTCGCGGTAATTGAAGTCCAAAATTAGAAACATTATAATTTGAATGACATACGTAGTCCGTTGGATAGGTGCTGAAGTTCGACCAACAGGTACCACTGAGGCAATCCGTGCAAGCGTCGTAAATGGCGTAGAAGTGTTAATGCTACCTGCTCTATCTTTTCCTGCTACTGTCATAGATAATTTTGATATTTTCTGTTGCTCCTTCTCTTCCCGGTACGGTTTTGGTATAAACAGTGGATCTTCTGGAGATCAAATCCAAAAATGAATATTCTTATAATGTTAGTAGATTCTACCAACAATCCCAAAAATTTCCCTCAAAATATCCTTAAATCTTCAAACACCCTTCTGAAAGATGGAAGTAATTTCTCCGAATCGGTCAAATTCTACGTTGACGATATATGAAAGAAAAAATCACAAATAAGAAATGCTACACTTTCATGACCGATCAATTCCTTCTTACCTCCCCGTAAATCCACCAATTTATCATCATATGCGTCGATCTCATTCTTCACTTGCGTCATTTCTCCTGTAAGTGTGCGATTGTCTTTACATCATTAAGCGTTAAAGACCTGATGAATTGTTGAACAAAGCTTATAAAGGAGACAAAAAAGCTGAAGCAAAACTAATTAATTCACTGCTTCTTCATGTTTCATAATAACTAATTAATAATTAATTGTTAACTGAAAAAATGTTGGTTTAATACAACTGAATGCATAAATGTAAGGGAGATAATTAGCATATATTTTTTTAAGACATATAAATTAAACATATATTTTTTAAACAGATATCTTGTTAAGATTACAAAAAACTGACCAGCTAACCCGTTGCTATCATCTACTGATACTTCGTCAAAAACTGCTCGTTGCAAACCACCTCGCGGTGGTCCCAGAACTATAAATAAGCTATGATTGAGAATTATAAATACATTGCTGCTGTGAAATTTATATAAAACTTTTTGAAATATTAAAATACAACATAGAATGCATGAAGGTGAAAAGCGTCTTTCGCAGAAATTCATTGCGAATTGGTTTCAAAAATTTTCACTATCTGATATTTGAATTTGTTGTTTGATCACACAATCTTTGATGAAAGATTTTGTTTAAACATTAAGGTATCTTTGTAGATTAGCAAATATTCTGTACATTAAATATTCTGCCATTTCATTTATTAATTATAACTATACTGTTCTCTAGCTTCCTTTTTATATTCGTACTATCTAGTAAAGGAAATACAAAATTGGCTTCTTCATAGAAGGAGCATTTTCGTAATTTTGTTAGAATAATGAGTAAAACTTTCCAGTTTGGTAATTTTCGAATTAAAGTTGTCGGATGAAACAGTTAGAAAGGACAGTGAAATGTTATTTTTATTTTTGAAATATAATCAACAATCAACAAATAGAAGTTTTCAAGGACTATTTCAGAAATGAAAGATGTCTTTGTACGCCAAAAGTAGAAATTTCCCATTATCTTATTAATACAAACATGCTCCACGGAAGAAGGCTTTGGGACAGAAAATGTCCATAATTTTCATTCTGAATGATTCAAATTTCGGCATGAATTTATGACTTTCTGTTTGATTTTTATTTTCAATTAACAATGGTTGGATGCTTCGTTTAATGAAATATTAAAAATGATTTATTTTAAGAATAATGGCAGGGGGAAATTTTATGTTTTAATGATCATTTTCAAGAATTCAGTATCTCAAAATACAAACTTTACTTACTTACAACTTTTTGCTTATCGAAGTCGATTTCGTTCCCAACAGTGCTGCAATGATACATTGTGTAGTTTTATAGGAGCAATTGCACTAATTCGTCTTTTTTTTCCTTTTCCACAGCTTCTCCAAATTTGTGCATCTTTCCTCTTTCTTTTGTTCTTCTTACCACATAACAAAATATCATAAACTTACGGATTTTGAGAATCCAACTGACCGAAGAAGAGAAAAAAGATAATAGCACGAAAACAGCATTGTTCCATTCTGAAAATGCACTGATAATCAGCCGATTATTTTATTGTTAATTTACATAAATTACGATATAATTAAGAAGGAAATATTTCTTCAGAACATTGTGTAACGATAGTCCGAGTAATTAAATTCCGAAAGGTTTTTTCCACTATGTTCATTTAACTAATTGTAAGAATATAATTAATCTAATTACACTGTTCTTCATTTTGCACATCATTTTTAACGTACATCAATGATAGATACTTTGACATTTTACAGTTTTAAAATAACCAGTACAACAATCAGTTGACCTCGGTCCATTTCATTTGTTGTAGTACGCAATAATTTCTTTTTTTTTTTTTTTTTTTGGAAATTTGTTTTGCAAAATAATTAATCAAAGTCAAAATAAAGAAAGTTGATTTTCTTTTAGTTCTAATAATCATTTTACGAAATAAATTTTCCAGAATTACGATAATTCATTAGCAATTTAATAATTTGGAATGGATTTTCAGGCCTATTTCTCATTAGAATCTATAGCAGTATAGCTAATACTTTGTATTAGCAGTGAAGGGAGTAATATATATTTTTTAATTGGCTCTTTAAAGAAGTTATGCAAAGTGAGCTCAACTTATTCGTAGAAATAATAGATTTTTTGCTTGCGAATTCGTTTTTTTTCGTCCACTCTTAGTATATGGAAAAGAAAAACTATAATAAAACGAAAAAAGAGGGATTAAAAGATGGCTAATGAGAATTTTAAGACCAAAGAAAAATTGGTTTTAAAGTTATGGATTGAATTTGTTTAAGAAAAATGCTTCAAGTTCACTTAGATTTTAATCTTGCATCTCCAGCGACGTCTATGTTGCTATTTCAATCATCTGAAGTTTGTTTGAGAAGCTCTCCTTCGGCTTTCAATTCAAAAAACGAACTTCCTACTAGCCAGTGGTAAAGCGGAACAACTTTTGCAAATCATGCTGTTAGTTTCTCTCGGAAACATCGATACTACTTGACTTATTGCAAATAGATCAGTGCTGATAAGAAAAAAAGCAGTATGTGATAGCAACTCACTCTGGAATGTTCAATTTTTTATAACAATTCCGTTAGTTTTCTTTTCGAAAATCCAAAAAAAATTTTTCTGTGAGTCATTTGTATGGTTAGAAAATTTTGGACAGTTATATTTTAAAGAAAAGGAAAAAGCAATACAAATAACATTTGAGAATTAAGGATGCAAGAAATAAATAAATTCCAAATGAAGAGAGGCTTTATAAGAAGATTCATCAGTACAACACGGGTAAGGTAAGGTAATTTATTTGTAGTTTCCCAAAAACCTGTATGGCAGACGTAAAAAGCATCAATTACAAACGCAGTCAAACTTCAATTTCTACATTTGTCCTCTAACAACTGATGTGAGTTCGCTACAATTCAAAGTATAAAAACATTTCCGGTGATTCAGAGATATTGCGAGTTCTAAATAAATGTGGAAAAGTAGGCATAAGTCACCGATCGAGTACAGTATCTTTAAAATACTCCTGAAAGTATCTGAACAGCGATAGCGTGCGACGTTGGAGTGTGTTGTAGGTTCATTGGTTTGATGCTGGAGCCTATATTAATTGCTATTTAATTTAATGAATGCAGTAAATTAAAGAATTAAAGAGAGTGTTCCGATGATCGAGGACAAAAGAAATATTATCCAAAATGAAATGGAAGATCAAAAAAACAGTCTTTTACCATTACTTTTCAATGCATATAAGTCAGGCATAATTGTTAAAAAATATTGTTTTGTTGGAAATCTTTTGTTGATAAATAGTAAAAAATAAATGTAAACAATTTCATCTAAACATATGCGCTAGGACAGAATTTCGTCGTGTCATTTTTTTAGCTGAAATATTTTTTCTTTTTTATTTCTTTGACAGAGATATGAGACTTTTGGAAATTTACGAAAGAAAGTGACATTAGGAAAGAATTTTGAACGAAAAAAAACGGACATCGTCCAACCGTGGAGAGTAAACGAATGACAGAGACAAAGAAAATGGCCATCGATTGTCGATCAGGTTAGGTCAGATCACCACAAGTTGCAGTGGGAAAAGGAAGTGTTAGAACACATGCCACATTTGAAAAACGATGACAAAAATTTTGTGACTTTTTGAAAGGAAATACATTAAGTGGAAAAATTGTGCATAACCATAGCAACACAAAACTTTTCACATTTCTTCTTTCAAATATTTCAACAAATCAGGACATTCCTTCTTGATTTCCTCCCCACACATATCTAATGATGAATTCATATAGCACTACTCTCACTTCCTTTTTCCTTTTCCTTTTCCTCCAGTTATGAAGCATGTATCCATAATCTCGGATAACGAAATGAAGTAACAATTTGATATTTAAACCTAATGGAAAGGATTCAGTAGCAGTTAAACTTCTCTCTGCGTGAAAAATTTTTCAAAACAATTTTTTCATCAAAATGAAGATAAGGAGTTAAGAATTTCCCGGGAAAAAAATTAAATAAGAAGCGATTCTTTATCTTCCATCTTCTTTTCTACAAAGTTCTCAATAGTAACGAAGTGATGATATCAGATTTATTCAGGCCATCTGCGACTTTTGCTATCACGTCACGAATAAACGTGTTCTTAAATTTTCGGAGATAAATCAAACAGTAAATTACTTCGCTTTTCCCAATACTTTGGACGATATCTTCAATGAAGCGAATTACAAAAAATCCATCTTCATAATTTTTGCATGCTTTAAAATTCTATTCAGTCTTCTAAAAAAAAATTAATGAAGAAGCTGTACAAATCAACTTGAAAATTTTAGCTGAGTGAAATCTCGGAAATTGAGAAATCTTTAGTAACTTAATTTTTCTAATATTCTGTAATCACTTTTAGAGATGAAATTTAAGGAAGTATTATTTACGGTATATAAATGAACAGGAAAGAAACAATTTACATACAAAGCGGTAGAGGAATAGGATGAATTATGTGTAACACACAATGAATTAAAAGACTGGATACAGAGAAAATGAATTTTATAATCAACGATATGTATATTTTGCATTGAAAATCATTCAAATCTCAAGTAATTATCCTGTTCAAAAAGACCATTCGAATAAATGAAATTTTATAGCGATCCTATCAAAATTCATTCATGCACTAAAGCTCTCAATGTCTAAATATCCCTTTCACCTCATCTTCATCAATACATTTTCCCAAGCATAATTTTATTCAGGGATCATTGAAGTTGTTGAATTAATTTGCATAAATGAAAATCTTTGATCAGATTTCCATTCACATTTCACTTTATTGCTGTATGCTAATTTTTTGTAAACCTTCTCCATTGGATGACCTTCAAGCAATGTTGCTTCGAAAAACATTTAAAAAGCAACAGCAAATTTGATTGTATAGGAAAAAAGAATTCGAACCCTTAATGCTACTGTCAAATGAGTTTTCTTCTAATTACTTCAGTTTTATTAAGCTAAGAAATTATTTTTTCTAAATGAATTGATTATTAGTGAATAAATAAAAACTAAACTAAGAGGTTGCAACTTACAAGATTATTCTGGGAAGTCTGATTAGAGGCAACAAATTATTTATTCTATTCCTCAATACCAAGATATTATTCTAATTACTAATGATGCATGCATGCAATATTATTGTAAATTTACTTGTATTAATGAGCCGAATAATTCATGCATGATTCAATTTTATAATTTCAGTGCTGCAAATAGTCAAAAAATGATGTATATTTGGATGATAAAACAAAATTGACAAATTGATAGTATGACATTTACTAATCAAAAATCAATGATGCATTTTGAAAGGATTAGGAGGAACTAACCAAGGAAAAAAGATCCTTTGCAAGAAAAAGTTGTGCATTGATAATAGCAACACACTGACAACTCAAAACTTTTCAATGATACTAATGAACAATTTTGTTACTAAAAAACAGTACCAGTAAAAGCAAAAAAAAAAAATGCTTTGATAGTGTCATACCGTATCCATGAAAAGTTGATGCAGTCTTTCATTATCAAGACTGTATCAAAAAAATCAGTACCGTTTTTTGCCTCATACTTTTTTCTTTGAGCGAAAGGATGAAAAATTGTTATTGTTAAGAACATTCAGCAAAAATTTGTAGAATTTTCAGTTGTTGAAGTGCAATCAGTCATAGAAACTTGCTGAGCAAATTTCTCTTTAAATGATTTTGCTGGAAAAAAAGAAAAACTGACAGAAAAATAAAATATTGCTTAAAAAAATCAAAAAGAATAGGTTCAATGAATTGGAAAATTATCACCTTTAATAGCTTTGAGGCATTTGCAAGAATGTCTTCAACAGATTACCAGACAAATAAATTTTCAGTGACAGTGATATTTCGTTCCTTCATCCGGTCCAGATACATCTGTAGGAAGAATCAATCCTTCATGTGGAAAAAATAAGAGAAATGACTTTTTATGTTAAACTTTTAAAAGCAGCAAAAAAGTTTTAAAAAAGTTTGAACATGAAGAAAAAATTCGACACATCACAAACATATTCTAAAATCGATAAGACAAGCAGTTTTTTAATAACTGCTGGAGAAATAATACGAAAAGAGGTAGGAAAAAAATTACCATTCAGCTTGACCAGTTAAATATCCGTGGTCAAAGAGTGGATACATCTGAAGTTTAATAGCTCTTCAAAGCAATAACGAAAAAGCTTTAACAAATGCTTTGGTTGTCATCAAACGCTGAAGTCTTCAAAACTTCTAATCATTTACAATCGTTGCCTGAAATATTTCTGTGATAATTCGAGGCTTTATAAATAACATAAAAGATTTCAGATTTCAACAGTGAAAAAAAAAATTGATAGCTATAAAAAATAATTTAAGAAACAGCAGAATGGAAAGAAATGCTTAGTGATTCTGTGAGACTAAATACGGCTGGTGTTCGAATAGTTGGTATTGCCCATTAGATTTCGCACATCTCTTGACAAGCTAATATTGTAGCTAATCCCTAATTTGATCATACAGGTAAGATATATTTGAAGTGATCAGAATTACTTTTTTTTTGTGGAATGTCGACAAATGAACTGATTGAAATAATCTATCATGTATTTTAAGAAAATTTAATCAAAATAATCGCAAAAATTTATTTACGAAGATAAATAAAAGTAGCAATGACTGGAATCTACTTCAATGTCATCTTTCATTTTTTATGCTTTGTAAACGACCGCCCAAAATGTGATTTCTTTCTACAAAATGTTGAATATGCTGTAATACATCAAAAGCGCATTGCTGTCATTGAGATATGATAAAATTAAGTTAAAACTATCGTGATTTAGTAACTGATTCAATGATAATAACTGATTTGATGGAACATCGCTTAAAAAAATTAATCAAAAGTGAGAAGATAGGAGAAGAAAATTTCAATCATTTATAAGTCAAAAACGCTGGTTACATTTTAATGACTGAGAAAAATTATTCAACTGAGTCAAGCTTCCAATTGATTACTTGAAATTTATTTTTTAATTAACAATAAAAATAGAAAAAAAAAACACTTTAAACAGTGTAGCCAATTAATTTTATACAGGAAAGCAAAGGTATGACAATTATTAAGCCGTATCTTTACTACTTGCAATAAAGCAATAATCATTCATGATTTGACGTGATCAATACATTCAGCCTCCCTCCTTTTTCCCTTATCGTACATTGATTGAAATATCAACTATTGTTAGTATTAAATTCAAAAACCAGTTATGGGCATCCAGATGATCTAAATCCAATGGCAGAAAATAAAAAGCGCTTCTTTGATATAACAATGTCATTCAGCGAATATAACTTATTCATTCGTAACAACCACTAAATTACCTACTAAATAGATCGTTTTCGAAACTTTTTACGTTCTGTTCCTTTCTAAATCTAAAAGAAGCTAAAAGACTGCAAATGCAATAATGATTGCATTAGTTTGGAATGCAAGATATGTCACTGTATAGTATAGTTCCACAACTGGCGCAAATGCAGCCGAACTTTTTGCGCTGTTGAAATTTACTGTTTGATATTGGGAGATATTCTTGAATAAATGTGCCTATATTACATATTATTTTAATACACATTTCTCGTCCTGTGTTTTGTTAATAATTATTAATTCCCTTAATAAGTTCCAACTCTTTCATCATTAGCCTAGCAAAATTGATTGGGATATAAAAGGGATGAAAAGATGCTTTTACTAATCACCACTTTTCTCTAAGTCAATAATTGATAGAGGATATGCAGGCATTTAGGATATTTTGCAGATAAGATTATTTATTTATCAACAAATAATGGTTACCAAAAGCAGGAGGATAAAAATTATGATATCTCTGTTAAACATTGAAGGTAATATTACAGTAACCGCCAAATTTCAATAGACCTTTTGGGAGTAAAGAATTCGAATAAGGCCATCTAATTTCTTTAGAAATTTTGCATAATTGGAAAGGAATTTTCAAAACGAAAGATTCATTACCAACCATTTACAATGGGTAATTGAAATATTGACTGTGAAATTTCGACAAAATAAATGTTATGAAAATGAAGTGTTCCGAACTAAGGACTTTGTTTTTCTTCCGTTTTTTATTCCAATGCATTCTTTGTTTAGTTGTACGAAAGTCAAATCTTGAGATAAAACTAAACCTTTGAAAATGTTGACAAGTCCCATGCCTCAAATAAATTAATTAGAATAATTTGATAAAACAAAAATATCAGAAATTCGAATGTAGCATTTGATACAATTATAAAATTGAAATTCGGATGTACTTAAAATACAAGATAATCAAATGCTATCAGTCTAATATAATTTCGCTGGTATGACAAGTTTTTCAAGATTATGATGATGATACAGTCTACCACTTCACTTCCGATATTAGCTCCTGACGGAATAATAGCAGCAGCTGTAAAAGTTCAACACATTTTAATCAAAGAAATATTCGAAGAAATTTCGCAACACATTCTCAAAAAACGATTAAATAAAGTTTTCTTTTTAATAAAACAGGCGATATGCAAGCATAGAAATCCAAACAGAGAAATTTTTTAAATTCAAAAATTAGAGGACATCTTATGGTGACTTTAAGTCTACAAATGCTCGAAACATGACTATTGGCATTATCACTCTTTAAACGTTTATTCTAATGATTGTTTCCGATTCCAATAATATGATATATTATCATTGTTCAAAATGCAACAAATTTCATTTAGAATAAAATGGTCATACAACAATAAAAAAATTTCTACTTTGAAATCTATTCAGAAGAACTGAAATGGACAACTTATCTACTGAAAATCGGAGATTACTTTTTTTGGTGAAGCCACTGAAATTAGCATAACTTCTTATAATGCAACGACCATTTTGCTGTATTTTTAACGAATCACTTCTGTACAAAGTGCCAATTCCTTGCCGAGTAAAGATGTCCCCGACCTTCTTCCCTTATTTACTCATTATCAGCACTTTTTTCAGGCTTCATGTTATTCAACAATATACACTCGTATTTTCTACTGGGTTTGATTACTGAATGAATAAAACAGGTTTTTTCAACATAATAAAGATGAAATCACAAATATTATTCTTCATTTGATATTATGAAATCTTTGAAATGGATATGTAACAGAATAGAACAAAATCAAAGGATGATTAGTATGTATCCAAACTATCTGAGACTTCCTTTGCCAATGTTTGAATAATAAATCCAACCATTCCACACTTATCTATGCAACAGCACAACAAACGATTTATCTGGAAATGCTGTGTATCCTTGACTTTTGCAACACATTCATTTTTTAAAGCTTTTATTTCTGCACAGAACATACTGTCATCTGAAAATTTATGAAAAGCTCATGCAATTTTGAACACAAAAAACAAAAGCTAAATTAGACTGTAATCCCATATTAAAATTGAATTAACCAAATTTGCAAAATATTATGGTTTTTGAGTCCTGAGGAGTGTCTAGCAGCTAATGCCTCAGTACTGGGATCTGATTTTTGGAATTTAAATAACGAATGAAATATGTAAAATTATGCCTTAATAGAGGGAAGCAAATTAAAAACTGTAAGTTATGTGGCACTTAAATAAGAGTGAAATAAAGTGAAATAAGGTAAATAGATTTTCTGTTAGAAATTCCATCCGTAATTTCAAATTTGTGTCTGCCGTCATTAGATTGAAAATTGTCAAAGCTTTATTGAAAACGTGAATTCATCTCATCGAATAGCTGCTCGATTTCTTTTTTAATTGTATGGAAAATATGCCAGAAACTTTGAATGATTATTTCAATTGAACATTTAATGAGATTTCGTTTAGAATTTCATCATTTAGCAGTGAAAGAGTTTTCTTTCGAAGAATTTGGTTCAAAGTTACTAAAATGAAACCGTATTTTATGAATACTAAATTTTATAACTGAAGCGAAAAAACTAACCAATGATATTCCACATTTTTCGTTTTGTACGAACACATTTTCCACTAGTTATGACATCTTCATTTTCCACTACACTAAGTTATTATTTTTATCACTTAATTAAAGTCAATAAAAAATGGCTATGTTAAATCGATTTATACAGTTTCAAGTCTTTATGAGAAGGCTGTCCCACTGATTGTCATTCTCAAAAACTACTGAAAAAATTAGGTTCAGAAAACAAAGACTGTAAAAAAATCTTTATGAAAACTTAATTCAAATCTACTGTATTTTGCCTTTAGAAGAGAAGACATAGATGGAATCCACTTGCAGTTGTAAATTAAACAACCTCAATCTACCATATAATTATGCCTATGAACATTTGTATATTGAAATAAAAAATAAACAAGTGATATAGAAATGATATTTACATATAGTAAGAGATAACTAAGCTTACTATCAATTTCCAAAGTTCCATAAACATTAGGAAAATGACACCATGTTTCCCCTTTCTGTACCAAATGATCTGACAACACGTTGGGATATTCCTTGCGGATCTGCAATTCGCCATCTCTTTGAATTTGGTGAAATGCATGCTCCTTTGATTGAAAATGAAGCACCCAAATTATAATAAAAGTAGTAGCTGAAAATTAAGTTCCATAAAAGATGCATTATTTCCGAGCAAAAAATAGATTTAATTGCTCGAGATAGACATTTTCAACAGGGTTTTCAAGCAGATTGTCACATGTTTTCCGTATTTAATTTATTTTTCACTTAAAAGAAATATTTTTTAGCATACCTTAAAATCGAGTTCTTGCTTCATTAGAATTTTTTGCAATTTCACTTTTTCCCATACATATCCATTGCATGCATCGGGATGATTATTATACGAACGGCAGAAACAATATGCTTGTCCTTTTCGAATTGAAGCACAAAGCGATGCTAGCGATCCTGACCTTGAGCATTAAGTTTCATATTAAATTCTGATTTCAATCATAAGCTTTTGATAAGAGCGAAAAAAAAAGATAAACGGTGCGATATTTAATGTATTAAAAGTGGATTATTGATCTGTGAGCACAGGTTCATTTTAGAGGTCAGATTCCATAAATAGTCGTGGATCCTATTTCAGACAAAGTGCATAGTGCTTATGCACTAACTAACTATGATGCATAGATCTATTTACGATGGATAAGCTAATATCAATCTGAAACAGACATTAACTTACTCAAGCCACATAGCATATGCGATATGATCCAGATGTTTTCCAGCATTATTAGCTATTGTATGTGTCACCTCACCAGCTGACACATAAAATTTTACTTCTGGAACGAATAAAGTTAAACCTATAGTGTTTTCATGTTAACATGTGATATACTTAAGATCTACGCATATCATGCGTTCAGATTTCTTTAACCACGTTGTATATAACCTCACAAGGCAAGACGAGAACTCATTCTGCAATCATGCAAAAATGAAGTCAACATCTGTGTTCAAGCATGACGAAGAGTAAAACGAAAACCTTAAATCATTCAGTGGAAAAAATTATTGAATTTTTAAAAAAATAAAACTGGAATTAAAGGAAAGTAGCAGTCTTCCATTATCTCATCAGTATCTATCACTTCATCTTTGCAATTTCTTCCTCTCTCGTTTTCAACTCCGTTGTTTAACCTTGTCAAATATCCTTACTATTAATAATATAAATACCAATTAAACAGGGTACAAATACCATTTTCATTCATTTTTAAAGTCATTTGAGTGTAGCAATATGATGTATATGTGAGAAACACTCTTTCTACTCCACGGGTTACACCTTGAAGTCTCTGTTGATTATATCGCATACACTGCGTTAAATTCTCTAAGGGCTAAAATTTTCAACTTTGTTTGTGAAGAGGTATCAGTTAGTTGAAGTGCTAGGACTCAACTATCATAGTTTAGAAATATTTCTTGAAATGCTGTTAATAATTTATGTATTGCCGTTTTCCTTAGGAAAAGATTCCTTATTTTAAAACATTGTCATTAATTGATTTCACTTTGTCATCCGTTTTAACAGTAGTCAACACCGCTAATAACAAGTATTTAAAAGTACAACTATACCTGTTGAGCTGTATCAATACAAAATTTTTTATTAGTGCAGATGGCAACCTTCCTGATGCATTTCACGCTAACAATGTCGTTACACCGACTGTTTTATATTTTGGACATTTTCCCTATACGAAAACTCATAATTAAGAAGCTACTAACCCAACTTCTGGCTAAAGGTCCTATCTCTGTCGCAAGTTTTTCGTCACATGGTATCTTAGAGTCAACTTCCGTACGACAACGACATGAAAAAATTTTCAGTGGCATGTAGTTCGTTTGAAACATTGCTGCTTCTTGGCAAGATCGTGAATTTGTATAATTAAAGTTTACCTAGAAAAAAGATTAAAAAGAAACAATTAACTCTTTCCGAATGATTAAAATGAATTTCCTAAAGGAATAATTTATTGAGGATAAGATTAAATTTTAGCCACTCACTTCTACTTCAACGTAATCACATCTTCCGTCTTCCAGCAATGCATATGAGAAATCGATTGGATAAAATGCACTGCCTACAGATTAAAAACTGTTTTCAATATGATCATTATTTGTATCACCTAATTTTAAAACACCTCTATTACTTGTGTTTCAGAACACACAAAGCAATCAATATGCTAATTTCACTTAAGCAGACGTTTTTTTCTGACTCTAATTACCATTACAGGGAAAGCAATTTCAATAACTAAGAAGTGAAAGTTCGAGAAAGTAGTCCTTCTTCTATGTTGTTATTATTAATTACTTCCCCAACACCAACATTCTTTAATGATGGCCTTTTGTGGCAATCACAGAAAAACTTTCCGATTTTTCTGGCATGTCACCCATTTTGTTGTTTGATTGACATAACTGATTCTTAAAGTTTATTCCACTTTTTTTGTGGAAAAATATAAAACGAAGTCCAATAGTTAAAAATATGTCAGCAAACAATCGGAATGAACGGCAATTGCTGTAGTGATAGTTTGAACTAACTAACTAACCTAGTTGTTGAAATAAAACGAAATCATTCTTCGGCAAACGAGAATCCATATCCGACAGAGTAGTGTTATCAATATAATGCAGTAGGCATGACCTTGATGGTGGTTCATCAATTAGAAGCAAATCATTAAAGAAATATTGATATTGGGAATTATATTTGCAATAATAAATTAAATTTTCTGCTTCCAATTTGTTTAATATTAAACCCTGAAAATTAAACCAGTTGCTTTAATATCATGAATAAAACACAAAAAAGTTTAGAAAATCGGTGCGACGTGTAGGTATCTTAATTTTAATTGACTTAAAATAATTTGTGAAGTGGTTACTTGATTAAACAATTTTCAATCTTTCTTATTAGTTATAAATTTGAAAATGGGTAGATGAAACCAAAACAGTTGAAAGCCGATTATTTCTTGAAGGAATTCCATCGCTACTGATATTTTCCATCTATCATATTCAAGTGAATACGCGAAGAAGTTTGTAGTATATGCTATGAGCAAAAACGTAGCGCCTTAATGTTTCAAAAGAAAAAACTAACATTATAATTGCAAAATGTTTGATGATTGCAACAACACAGTGCTTCAAAATGATCTGTTACTACGGGGGAATTCATTAAACACATATCCATCAATGCTGTAAATTATTCTAAATTCGTCAACTTTTGATAATTTAGTTGAAGTTTAAATTTGAGCTAAATTCAAAATATGATTTCACATGGAATTATTTACTGTGATTTTATATTCACGCTTCTCTAATCAAAATGAGAGACTTCAGCTCAATTTTGAATAGTATAAATTAAGCATCTTTCCAACAATTTAAACACTCACGTATTAACTGAATACAACGTGTTTTGACAATATCCACCAAGCGAATGTCCCAATTTGCATAATAATGGCATCCAACATCTATTTCATCCGCAAGAATACTGTGGTTAGATTTGTAAGCTCGAAATTCATCTGTCGACATATAATATTTATACTGCATATTTGAAATTTCCAGGTACAGTGGGCAATACTGCAGATAAAATAAGTTCAAAGTAGTACACTGATTTCTTCGAGAGAGATTATTTCGACCCCAAAATGACCTTCCACTGACAATAAGCAAACTCAATCATCAACGAATAAGTGATAGAAATTTCACACGTATTTCAACTAAAATTATATCGATTATTGGTGATATAAACGTAAGGATCAAATTAGAAAGAGTTGTATGACAATAAAGTTGGGATAACTTTACATATGATTAGCTCGGCTGCGCATGGTGCAATAGTTTTATTTACGTCCAACAAGTTGCTACGTCGACGTATCTGATTTGTTTAGCAGGAAGGAGAACAAGGAAATGAAAGGGAAGGAAATAAATAAGTGAGACCAATGACAGGATGAATATGACAAAAAATCCATCTGACTGGAAAGATTGTAAAATTTTCAAAAAATTTCAAACAAAAAGTTACACTTTTGGTACGTGTTCCATTCAAAATATCTTCCATTTTTCCTCGCAGTGTAACTTTCTTCGTTTCCCTATCATACTTATAGGTATAGTTTGTATTGTTGCTGTCGGAAATGGCGCATACCATAAATTCGTTGTAAGGTGTCCGCTGTTCAGGACCTACCAATATACTGTTTGAAATTCGATCTGAAAAATAAAAAAATGACATAAACTTTCAAAAGTACTGATTTTACAAGACAAATTTTAGCCACCCTTAATAAATACATCTACCTTGACAATTGCCAATTAAATCACCATAGCAGCAACACTGATATCCATATTTATCATATGTCATCCAGATGACACATTCATTATCTTCCTGAAAATCGATACCTTTCTCCTTTATTGGCATCAGTTCGATAATTTCATTATTCTCTTGGCTCTATTTCGAGCAGCAACCTTTAGCTAAATAGTTGAAATATGATGATTGTAAAGAATCCAAACTTATATTCAAAGATTAAAATAGGCAAAAAAAGTGACAATCGAAGTGTGCTGTATTCTGCATTGCAAATCCTGCATATGTCCCATCTTTGCAGCATTGTATGGCCCAAGGCGAGTGATTTCATGAATCGTTCGATTACGTATCTGCTCACTTTGTCGTTCGTATAGACTGTTCCGATCAAAAATGTCACTAGCGGTTATAAAGCATACGTTGTTGTTGGTTGTTATCGGAACCTGAATGTCATAGAGGTTCACAGAAAAATCCTTTGTTGTACCGACAATAAAATAACTTAAGAGTTATTTCCTTCATGTTTTATTATTATTTTAATAAGCAACTACGTGAAAGAAGTCTTTAAATAAGTTCGAAATTTCAGATACTGCTTTTTTTAAACTTTAAAAATTAAAAACTGAACTGAACGTACTCTTTTGAAGTCCTCTGCATTGCATGTCTTTATAGAAGCATTGATTTCAGGCATTCGATTTGTTATGTAATAGTTTTCATCGATATAAGTTTGAATACCATTGACATGATCGCGAACTTCATGAAGTACATAGTTATTTATCAAATTGTACTCACCATAGATTAAGAATTGAAGTTTCAGGCTGATTCTCCACTGCGCCACTGTTTTGGCTACTGGACATGGCTTACAACAGAGCAGAAAAATGTCGCTGTAACTGTTTCTTGTTGTCTGAAATGTTTTTATGCAGAAAAATTGAAAGGCAAAGCAATGTGTCACTTCTAAATTTCCAAAATTTTAAAGAACAAAATGTTTCGGCAAAAATGATATAAATTTAATAATATTGAAATAAACGAAATCGTCATTCAACGTGAGAGATCACGTGATGTAAGTGAATCAGTTGATTTAGACCAGTTCATGTAGTTCACTGACAATTGAAAGCTTTTTTTAATTTCATATTTAAAGTTCTTTATTCAAAATCACCATAACCCATGCTGCATAATACAAAGCATTATATTGAGCATCCTGTTGTGCGTGAATGGCTAAATCATCACAAAGTGGTTTGGCAGCTTTTACAAATTCCCGAAGTGTTATATCCACTCTATCCCATGGATAATTTGGATCATTGAAATATAGGACATCATCAAAGCCAGTCTTGTTATGATAATATTTAATCCCATAAATGCAATAGTTGTAAGATGGTCTAAAATAGGACTTGGCTTCGGATCCATAAAAAATTATTCAAAAAAAAAACAAGAACATAAAAATATGATTAAGGTGATTCATATGCTTTCGTTAACCTGAAATAACATACAGTCATAAAGTCTGTTCTCATAAACGTCAAAATATCAAGAAACCCTGACTCATAACCTGAAGCAACACATAGTATCCGCTTAGGTGATCAGATACGTCAAAATATCAGAGAGCTCTGATTCATATGCTTTTATTAATTTGAACCAACATACAAACATTCATTGGCTGTTCCACTCAGCTGATCAAAAACGTCAAACTACATGTAGTTATCACGTATTCCACGTCACTTCTTGCATTTTATTTGTAAAGTACAGACTAATTTACATAATATATGTATCATTTTCGATTACAGATGTCATCTATGCTATTGCTATGCTTCTTTTGCTTTCTCATAAGGAATAATTTAAAGGGAAAATGATATTACATAATTGATTCATGCATTTGTACTTACTTATCTTATTCCTTTATAATTATCTAGCAAATGGAAATATTTTTTGCTAATTCTTCAAAAAATTCACATTGGAAGTTTCATGAGAATTTTTTTGTAATCTCAAATCTTCAATACTGTTTATCTTTAATTTTTGATTAGTTATTCTAATATGTCCACTTCTTTACAACTTTTGGATTTGTTGAATTTTTACAAGTCAATATCATCAAAATCGTTTGAGTCTTAACATTTTCTTTGATCAATATCATATCTTAAAAATCACTTGTTCTCATAATCACGGCAACAGCTTTTCAGCCGAGATTTTACCAGAACAATTTTTAAAAGGTGAATTAAAATGAGAATTGACCTGTACATTGTTGAGTTAATTGGATTGAAGCATTTTGTCGCGTTATGGGAGGAACTCTTTGTTGTTAAAGATGGATAAATTCTTCGAACGTTTTTAATTTTGACAGATAAACTCTAAATATTAATGAAGTAGCTATCGAAGTATAAACAGATCTTTTCTACTTGTAGCAATATCTACCGGACCTTTGACAATGCAGTTTTTAAAGAAATTACATACTGATCCATATGCATTCCTATCTACTACGAGGAAAATTAGACGAGACTTTCATTATAACAAGTTATTAGAAGTTTCAAGAAATTATGTCTTTAGTACCACAGTTCTTTGTTTACTAGTTCATTCTTATATAGTTTTATTAATTAAACTAATTTACGAATTCTTCATAAAAATCTTAGATATCACTCTAACGTCAATATTTGTAAAAACATATCGATTTTAGAAATTCTCGTTCATATTAGATAAATTAATTCCTAGGCTCTAACGAATTTTTATTTAATTGACTGAAGATTAAAAATCAATTTAATTAATTCAGTTGAGTGATTTTTAGGAAATAATACGTATTTTTGATAATTTAGCAGTTAAAAGACTAACAGTTGTTACAATAAAGCAGCAGAGAATTGTTGTTGTGACGCTATGATGCATTCTAAAGAGAAACAACCTTCCGAGAGAATCATAAAATGTATCTCTTACTTTCGTTAAGAATACTTTCAGCTTTTATAATTCCTAAGTTTATTTGCATAAGTCTAAGTTTCTAGACTGGAACGAACTAAATCAAATAAAGACAAAGTAAAATAAGGTTAAGTGTTATTGAAGATAAAGATGGGTATGTAAATAAAAGTTGAAATATTCAAGAAATTTTCAAGGAACGCGTAAATATCAAAAAAGGAATTTTTTGAAAGTGACACATGAGGAGTTATTTCTTTTGTCAGAGCCAACTCAATATTTCATGGCCTTAACTTTTGTAGCAGCTGACCTGCTACTCAGATTGTTCAGTCATATGATTCAACTTAAATCATTTTTAATCGGAAAAATTGATCTCACATTAAGTTTGTACGTTATAAAGTGACTAAATTATTAGGATGACCTTGTACTATTTGCAAAGGTTAGTCGCAGATTTCATTCTATGAGGCAGTAAGGATCAAATTAAGTGATTATCACTGAAACTCCCCATAAATTATAAATAAGTCGGCTTGAACTACGCTGACAATACTATAATTTTTGTAATCAGCTTATTCAAGCTTCATTTACTAATTCGTATCCAATTGATTTCAATTTGCAGTTTAGAATGAAGCGAAAATGAAGGATAGAGCTGAAAAGTAATATATATATATATATATATATATATATATATATATATATATATATAGTGTTCATGATCGTTTTTCAACTAATTTATTCAATTCAGCTATCATCTTAATGATATACTTCAGAAAAGTCATTGATGTAGTGAAACCAGTGAAAAGCTGAAATGATTTAGATTTTTTAATCCCAATGTCTTTGAATTATTTAGTTAGTTAAAGTAACCTTTAAGATTCCCTCACTATTTCTCGATACGATTTTCTTTCCAACGAACATTTTTAATAGCTGAACTCCTTTCACTAAAAGACTTGAATTTCTCAGCCAAAAAACCTTCACTAAAAATATTCGAAATTCATTTTTACATAATTGTAGATAATTACAGCAATTAATTCCAGAAAAAAATAATGAATTTTGTTACACTTACATTTGTTCTTTTTTCACTGTCACCCATAACCATTAGATGACAAAATATAACTTTCCTGCACAGGAATAAAGAGCATAGAAGTTGGAATCAAATTTAGTAATACAAAAATAATTTATCTAGCATCTTAGCCTTGAATAATGTGTAAATTTTTTAATCCTTGCAATAGTATCAATCCTTATTTTTGTACATATGAAATCAATCTAGCCTGAAGTAATAATGGTTGGTGGTAACAGATAATTTTAGATGAGATTCGATACTTCAAAAACTGATCATCACAATGAGTAATTCATCACTTAAGTAAATTAGCCAAAGTCGTAAACTATAAAATTACACTCTCATCATCCTGGAAGCCATGGAATAATGTTTCACTGTCTTTGGGAATTGCATTGATTGGACAAACGGAATGGTCCTTAATTTCTTCTCGTTGCTATGGCCAAATGTTTGCTGAAGGAGTTGATGAAGAGTGGTTTTTTTTGGAAAAATATATGAAAATTATCTCAAATCAAGGGTAATTATTTAAATTGCACTTGAAATATGGCGCAAGTGATTTATAGTCTTTAAAACTTTCAGCGTTTTTCCTGAGAAAGTGCAATTTTTACTCTATTTATATCAAAAAAAGCATGGTAAGTTCGAATCAGCCGTTGTAATTTCCTTTTAAAACCGGAATGTAGAACTGGTAAATAAAAAATTTTAGGCAATCCATTATGTGCATGAACGAACAAATAGAATTATGTATGCTGCGTAAACATATATCGGTGCGGTGAAAAAATGGAGAACATACGAAGTGAAAGTTGCAGATATCGACGTTAACTTGTAGCAGAAATCAGAAAAAATGAGGTAAAGGTTTTTTTCTAACATTTCTAAGATCATTTCTTGAAGCAAATTTTTTGAAGAAGTTAAAAGTAGTGAGCCAATTTATTGCAATATATACAAATCTTTTATAATGGAAAATAAAATAAAATCTAATAAAAAGAAAATTTTCGATGTAGCGAGCACTTTTTCTCCTGCCATAATTTGTAAACGGTTGTGCAATTCTCCATCGCTTTCCTACCACTCGAAAAAATTCAAAAAAAGGACTTGATCGGGAACACTTCGCTGACATTAGCTAAAGGTTTTTCTGATCGTAAACATTTTCGAATTGCAGCAAATAAGGTCAGATTTGATAATTTGCCTAGTTTCATTACTTTTTCTCTTCCGATTCGAAACGAGAACACACAACCAATATGTGTGAAAGATTTCTCTCGTCATGGCCAAATGTTTTGCGTCCCCAAAGTCAAATCAATTTTAATTATTGGATCAATTATGAAATGTTTTAGAAAGTTACGATTTATCTCTAAATTAAGCACAGGTGGATATTTCAAAATGCAACATTACGCAGTTTGCATTCGTGCTCTACTTATAATAAACCTTTTTACGCAACTCTTATCCTTCTCACCATTTGTTGCACAACTCGGTGCTGTTATAAAGAGCATCAATGAACAAAAAAATCTCTCTCAAGTTTGCGATGAATCGGATAAGACTGGAAATTGGTTCGTAATCGGATTGATAATTTTTTGGAGATATTGGATGGTAGAGTTGAAAATCCATTTGTAAATGCATTACAAATGAATTCAGTCCATATCCTGTTTAGTTGGTTTGGGCAACAGCTCCATTGACTAGAATACTTATGCAGAAAACTGGATTCTGATTTGCTGCTACATCGATTCTGATTAAATTTCGTATAAGCAGATATGACATTAATATTTTGATAAATGGGATTTTCCTCCAATTATTTTTGAATATCAGAATTTCAGATATCTTAAAGTCGGGTACCAACTTAACTCGAACATTGGTACAACTCAAACTCTGATTACAGAACATGTTGTGGACATCATTTTCAATTCACCTTTCTCCAAAGAGAAAGTTCGAATGCGAACATTTCAGGTTTATCTACTGCAGTGGTAATATACTAGCTGCGATGAATCTACACCAATTGGAGTTGGATTCAAAAACATTTGTCGATCGACCGCTAAAAGCTGATCCAAGTAAAAATGGAGTTTTTATAATCATTTTTGCAGAATATTACTCATCATTTGAATATAGATTATGGAAAGTAAGGAAAATTTTATAAAAATGCTTGCATAAATGTTGAGATTTAGTAGAAGTCTTTCGAAAATATGTCGGATATGTGTTTACAAAGCAAAGTACTATCAAATATCATCCTCAAATGGGCATGATAGACAATTATTCCCATATTTTAATCGAAATACCGTTTTTGTAATTATATATTGTTTGTTTGTATCATTATTCGATTCATATGTTTTAGCTATTGTTCGAGACGAATTTATCAAAAAGTTCGGGGAACAAACGGTGGAAAATATTAATTCGCAGGAGTTGCTGGCTTTCCGTGAACGGTACTTTGATAATGAAGGTGAAGATCTAGAGAAATGTGCCGTTCCGGAATGGCAAAAGTTGCCACCCAAAATTGCTCGGATAAAAGATGAAACTCTGAAACAATTTGCAATATTTTTGAATAGACGATGGAAAGATTTGTGTAGAAAAGTAAGCATAATATAAGTTTTTACTATTACTGTTGACTATGCAAAGTGCCTAGTTACTGACGTATTGCGCTTGACGTCTTTTAACTTTTCAACATTTTTTAGAATTACTGATCTTTTATAATTCTAAATGTTGTGGAAGCTCAATCAATTTCAGATACAAATCAATATTATAGAAAATATAGATCATTGTAAAATCTTTTAATAATTAAAACTTTAGGTTTTCTGGGCTAACCTGGTTTAGTCTCTTAATATATATATTTTTTTCTAAGGTCAAATCAATCAAGCATCCAGAACGGCATTCAATAATCGCAGTACCCGAAGCATTTATTGTGCCAGGTGGCCGATATAGGGAATATTACTATTGGGATGCATATTGGATAATTAAGGGTTTGATCGCTAGCAACCTTTTCAAAATGGTCAAAAATATGTTGACAAACTTCTTACATTGTGTTAAAAAGTGATTTTTCTTGTCAACTTGCATTCTAATTTATTATTTATATCAACTCGTTCCACTATAAAAAGTAATATATTAATAAGGTGAAATACTTTTAATGTTAGATATAGAATATAATTTAATGATACTAGTGATTTGCCTGTGGAATTAGTATGATTTTTCTAGAAGATATTTTAAATCCGCAACTTAAAAGTAAGACTTGCTCATATTACAAATGAGATCTTCTATTTTACTCCAAGAATGTAAAACTATGCATTTTCAAAATCAAGCGGAACTTTTTCTTCGGGACTACTAATTGCCCCATAAAAATCAATAGTTCCTAGAAAATCAGGAATCATCCTGAGCCATATCAATATCATAACTTCTTTTGTCGCAACTTTTTTACAGTGTAGGGTATGGTCTGTTAATTCATCACATATCAATATCTGTTTCAGATTCGGATTTGTGCCAAATGGTGGACGTGTTTATTATTTACGACGTTCACAGCCACCGTTTTTGATCCCAATGGTATATGAATATTACGAGGCTACCAAAGATGCCAAGTTTATTAAGGAAAATTTCGGATATCTCGTGGAAGAGTTTGAATTTTGGATTAAAAACAGGTAAATACTCAGTATATATTTATTTTTTTTGAGTTGTATGTAAATATATTCATGCATTGCTTTTTTATGACCACAGCTTAGAATGTCTCTTTCAGCTATTTTAATTCTATAAAATTTTTGGATAACATGATTTTTCCAACCAATTTTAAGTTTTAAGCATATTTTTTATTGGTCTAATAAATGGTATCGTTGTTGATGGAAGTGACTGATAATTGCAATTTTTTACATAATATGTCACATCACGTCATGGCAAACAATACTTTGTCCTAAAGCACATCCGACACTAATAGTCTGAAAGAATTGATAAAAATACACTAAAACAGTTTATAAACGGTTTAGATCACTAATAGTAGAGGATAAGCATGGAAGAAAGCATACAGTATTCCAGTATCGTACTGCAACAAATGTACCTCGTGCGGAATCATACCGATTTGATGTTGAAGCTGCAGTAAAAGTCCAAAAGGAGGATAGGCAAAAATTTTTTCAAGTATTACAGTTCATGCAAATGGCTAATGCAGTTGCTATTAGTAGAAGGAATGAGATGATTATGTTGATTTGTATTTGGTTGTAAGTTTTAAATACTATTTAAATGAATATGTATGATGTCAAATGTTGTAGAAATTATGGACGTAGAATAACGCTGTAATGAACAATAATGAAATCCAAACTGTTCTGAAATAAGTGAAATGCCCAATAATTCTTAATTATTTGTAGGATCTTTCATCAGCAGCTGAATCAGGCTGGGACTTTTCGTCACGATGGTTTAGAGATCGAAAAACGATACAAACGATCGAAACAACAAACGTGGTGCCAGTTGACCTGAATGCATTACTTTGCTGGAATGCTGATATTCTCAAATATTTAGCAAACATAGGTATAATTTTCTTCCATACTTTTACGATGATATTTTGATGTTTCGTTTATTCTCTCTAATGAATATTTTAAAAATCTTTTTTTTGAAATATTTGATGAGTAAATATATTTTTTCCATAATGATGTCAGTTTCAATTCCAACGAAATCGCCTGTACTAATATCTTACAACAGGTAATGAAAAAAAAGTAGCAGAATTCGAGGAGAGGAAAGAAAGTATTTTGGAAGCCTTGAATGCTATATTTTACAATAATACGGAAAAGTCTTGGTTTGACTACAATTTACGCACCAAATCCCACAATGTCGTTTTTTATCCATCCAATGTGATGCCACTATTCACGCATTGCTATTCAAAATTGGATCACGAGAAACCGACTGAAATTGCTCATTTTTTGAATGTAAATGTTTTAACAAAACTATTTTTTTTTTTTTTTTTTGTATTATATGTCTTTCTTGGTAGAGAGAGCTTTTTAGTGAGATATTGCGTTGCACCCATCATAGATGACAGCTAAATAAATTTGACAAATTATCTTGCATTTTTCGAAATATAGTTGACACTATAAAAATTCCACACGAAATTTCAAATTTCCATATCTTCAACAACACTTGTATTTTTTCGCTTCTTCATGATTCTTCAAAATAAATTCGGAAATTATTATAGCGATCAAAACTTTTGGACTATCAGAATGGTATACCAACAAGTCTCGAAACAAATACTGGAGAGAAATGGGACTTTCCAAACGGATGGCCTCCTTTGCAGCATATAATCATTGAAGGAATGCGAAAATCCAAAAATCCTGACATTCAAGAATTGGTATTTTCTCGAACATCGAAATTACCGTTAACTGGTCTTTCTACAATGCTTTAAAATATTTTCAAGTCTTTAAAATATTTTGAATATTTTATAAGTCTTTTAATTAAGTTAGTAGTTCTTAAATTTAAGTCGCAAAAGGAGCGTTTTGCAGGCATATAAATTAGCAAAGAAATGGGTATTGTCTAATTATCACGTTTATCAAGCCACCAATCAAATGTGGGACAAGGTTTTTTTGATATCTTTCAGTTCTGAATTATGCCTGTTATGGTTATTAATCTACCTAAAATGTACTTCATAATCAAACAGGGAAAATTTAATCTATGTTATTTCTTTATGACATTTTTCATGTGTTCTCTGAAGCTCGATTAATATTGCTATTTTCCATTTTAGAAATCTCGAAAATTTCAAAATAGAATAAATTTAAATACAAATAGAGTAGTAAACACTTTTTTCTTCGGTCACAACATAAAAAAGTACTCAGTTCTCATTGCTTAGATTGATGTCATTGGAACAATCCCTAAACCAGGAATTGGTGGAGAACATAACGTACAGGTATGTACTTTTGAAATCCAAAAATAACTTCAGCTTAAATCATTAAAATGCTACAAAATGGTTAAGATGTTTTTTTTTTTTTTTTTTCAGGATGGTTACGGTTGGACAAATGGTGTAATTCTGGATCTTCTTGCTACTTACTATGATCGAATGAATGTTATAAAAGCTGGTCAAAAAAGGAATTCTGCACCAGTATTTCACATTACTGCGGTTAACTGGTCATTCGTCATATTCGTCCTTCTCGTTAGCTATTCATACAATTATTTCATTTAACTGTCCAATTTGAAATGAGCTATTCAATTACCATTGCTATTGCATTCATTAATAAGGTGAAAATTTCGTTTTATTTTATAACTATGTGACATTTTGGAAATGTCTAACATACAATCTTCAAAATCTGCTCAATAAAATAATAACTTAGTGTTTCACTTTGGATTTCGTTTCAATCTCTTCTCTCTCAAGGGATTTTCTCCAGAAAAATTCTGCCTCACACTGTTTCCATCAATGCTCCCTTCATCAACTCTTTTAGGATTAGACCACTATATCATAAGTTTGTCTGCGCATAATACTTCTACACTTCAGTTTGCGATTTTCATTTATTTCACAGATATTTTTTTAATTTTAATTTTTTAATTTAAGGACAATTACAATCGCAGAAATAACAGACTTCATGTTCATTAAGCTTAATTGGATTACGGATCTACGCTACTATTCTACGATTTTGCACAATTCAATACTACTCCGCCACAATAGACGTCACATCGACTGGTAGAGCAAAGAGATTGATAGGTGGATTGATGTCGCACGTGATATGCGGTCATTTTTCGCAGCTCACCATTTACTGATTTGCGGTACTCTCTTTTCTGATAAACCATTCTTTATGCTTTTCCGTAATGTTTCAGAATTTTCATATTTTCGATCGATTTTATGATGCGTGCCTACTTACTAGACAATTCGTACGATGGGAATACAAAGATGCCCGCTGTATCCGCTACATTCAGGAAAGAAAATGGGTAATTTATGTCTCGAATTCATCCAAAGATATCAGATGTCCAATTCTAAGAGTTAGTAGATTTGAAAATTAATTGAAGAGGTAATCAACTGAGCATGAAATTTGTCGATAATCACGTGAAACAGGAAAGTTTCGGAAGAAATCAGGTTGATTCACATTATGAGGGAAACGGAAGACTGGCTTACATTCAAATTGAAGAGAAGTATATCATCTGGCAAGATGTGAGAGCAAAAGGGAGATGGAACTATTCTCAAAGATTATCTAAGTGAAGGTCAACAGTAAAGATAAGTGACCCAAATTTAAAAATGAAAAAGTTTCGATTTACAAATTTAGAGGAATATTTGATGGTGAATCGCTGTAATAATATTCCTGAATTTTATTATTAAACTGACTATGCTAATCAAAAGAAGCTACAACAGGCGTTGTGGCTTTTATATTAAAGATCAAAGATAAGGATTTGCTAATCCTTAACTAAGGAAATGGAAAAGTAAAATTTTCTATCTTCTCAAATTCAGCTGATTATTCCTTTTTCATGGTTTGTAAATTGAAGATTTTCAAGGACTACTTTCTGAAAACATGCTATCATGGTTTTTATCGAAAGATAACTCTCGCACTATTGAGAGTGAGTATGCACTTCGAGGAAAGATGGCACATTCCTCAAATTTATTGTTTTTAATTTAAAAAATTACTTTCAGCTAAAAAAGTTTTTTGATTTAATTTTTTTTAACTTTCGCTTTTTTCGTCACTTAATTTTATGATATATTTATTACATTTAAATTCTAGGCAGATGAAAATTTTTTCCTTTTTTTTTAAATGGCATTTGCATTATTGAAGTTTCCTATCTATCTTTTCTATGTGTGATAGGATGAAATGAATGCAAAAGCAATAAAAATTTAGGATTCTTTGCTTTGGCTAATCTTCATTACTAACTTGGAAGGAACATTTATAGCAATTTTGATGATAAATTGAGTATGACTGATAAGCATGCGATAATAGAACGATTCATTCTTTCTGATTACTTGCCTTTTTCGCTTCCTTGCACATCCACTCTTTCATTCTACACCTTTATTTTCTCATCCGAAATGAGTTGGGATTTTTGATATTTTTTTCAATGGAACGACGGAAGTGTGCATTTCTTGTGGGAGAATAAACATTTCGACAAGATACTTCCTCCTTTCAATAAATTAAAGTATTAAAATAAAAAAATTAGCTTTAATGGATTTCATTTTCCTCTACCAATTATAATTATTTACAATGCATCCTACTTTTTTTGCTCAAGCTTTTTGATCAAAATCATATACGAGCCTAATTAGAAAATAGGATAAAAAATAAGAAATGCTTTGTTATATTTCTTTACTTCTCAAGAATATCCACTTTATCCGTGTTTTGTATATTCAATTTTCATTCCCATTTATAATCCATATTTTTATGTCGCAAATAAACTAAAAACTCGCTACTTGCACTTATCATTATCATATCGTTAAACGATGTAAAATATTTTAAGCACTGGAAAATTCTTGTTTCATTTCCTTTTATCTTTATAATGAAAAAGCAAAAGATATAAAAATCATCACTGTTGCAATTTTTGACCTCCAGGGTTATCTGAGAGCATAAAATGGAGTTAGATTCTATTCTATTCACCAAGTTATAATCTGTTGACATTGTTACTAGCACTTTTCCCTTTTATATTGCTAGAAATGATTTTTCAACTGTCCATATATTTCTTTTTAAAAGAGATCAAAGACTAGATTTCTTGATCAGATAGAGTACAAGGGATCTATTATCATTACTATTACTATTAATTGATTGCAAATAGATTGAAATTAAATATAAAGTAAACAGTGAGTGCCAAGTGTGCTCAATTCTGTTTGCGGTATTTATGGAGAATTTTTGAAGGTAAAATATGATCTTCATTCTTTGAAATAAATTTAGGAAAAGTTAAAAAGTTAAGCTATGGGATATAATATTCATTCTAACAACAGATAAACACAATCAGCTAACTGGAAAGAGTGGTATGTTTGCAAGAAAGTGATAGTTTAGTATTTGTTTTCTTCCTTTCTTGAACATTTTCTCATAACTAATTGAGAAAAGAAATGTTTGTAGGAGTGAATCGATGTCATAAAAGCTTCTGTATATATTGCATGTCAATTTTAAATCTCATAAAATTTACAAAAGAGTTTAATAGTGAAAATTTAGCCGTCAATGGGTTGATTCGTATATCATATTTTACTTCTATAATATCCTACCTTTTTTTTTGTATTATTATTATAATGTTCAATTTTATCTTTTATGATGTGCATGGTTGATTGTTTGATTGTATTTCTATCCAAGATTACCCAATCATTTATATTGGTTTAGTTAATGATACTGAGTGAAAGTTTTCTTTTTCTACATTGAATTTAAGAAGAGTTTCTAAGTAGAAAATGATATACTAATTCAATGCTGTGTGATCCTCATGATTATTAATTAAATTAACATAATCACTAATACTGAAAATCTTAAGTCTGAATTATATTCCGTTCCAAATTATAGTTCACGAAATTAATTGATAACTTAAAACAACTTATAAGAAATAGCATTTGGAATCCTGTATTTTTTAAAATTTTATTTTTACTAATAAAAAACTTAATGCTGCCACCGGGAATGCCATTTTTCTAAATCAATTACGAGCAAACCTCAATTTGCAGCAAATTTTGTACACTAAATGTTCAGCTTCAATAACATTATTAATATAACTCAAATTCAAAACTTTGAGATTTCAGCGGTTGTTCCATTGCTTTCGATGGAATAATGTTCGACTTTTTTTCTCAATAAAAGTTTACGACAGTAATTGCAACATTTGCAACACTAACTAAAATACTGATAAGTAGGAATTTAATACTAAACATATGATCCCAGAACTATCACGTTGTTTGCAGTTGATTTTGCAAATTTTCTGTCAAATATTTGCACACAAACATTTTAATACTTTATTATCCAAAAAACCATAGATCTCAAAAGGCTATATCAATATGTTGATCAACAAACCTGAATTGAAATTGATAAAAACATTAGTTTGGTGGAGGGCAAAGAGCAATTTTGCGCGAAATGTTAAAAATAATGTATAAGCGGATGGTTGGAATTAAATTGATAATCTGCTTAACTTCCCACTCGTAACAGAAAAATGTTGCATACAATTCAAAAAGAAATATCATACTTCATTGATATCTCAATTCTGCCTTATTTTTGTTATATTTTTTTCTAATGTTTCAAATATCAATTCTGCAAAGAAAATGGCATCTCTTTGATATCATAGATTTTTTGTAGCAAATATTGTTGTAAATTTTTATACTCGATTTATGATTTTTTGCAATTAAATTTAACTCAGTTAAGATTGCAATCAGGAACTAGGCAGATGATCTGAAAGGAAACCATATTAACATTAATACACTTCATCTACGTATCGCGATAACATTTTACACATTGACACCACCTGATATGTCATTCAATACAAGTTTCTCCAATGTATTTTCATTTCATCGTCACTACTTGCTTTGTATTTTTTGCTAATTATGAATTCCGCCATACGATACAAACACTATTGAGGCAGTTGTCATTATTAGTTTCATCTATTCTCTTACTATGACTATGAAAAAATCAATGGAATTATCAAAACTTATTAAAGACAGTCGTTTTAAATTTCCCATTTGGAGATTTAATAATGTCTTGCATTAGCTTAGTTAAATCAAAAAACTATTAGGTTCAAATATTTAGGTTATGATAAGTTCTAAAAAATTCTGAAACAAAAAATTTCCTAATGTCTGCAAAGTTTAGACTACCTGGAAATCATTTTCCACACTTTCCGGATGAAAGTTATTTGGTTTGCAATACTTGCCTTTATCATTTTTCATGTTACTTTAACAGTTGCAATGAAGAAATCATTCGAAATTCATTAATGTTCAAAAGTATTAAGTTATTTATTTTTATTATAAGATACAATGTGATCCTAATTTAAAGTCTCACTTTTTCTTTATTTTTCTATCACTCGGTTGTCCCAATAGAACTATTGAAGATTTTCCATGAAGTCTCAGTTTTGGTTAAGAAATTCTTACTAATATCATTTTGTGATGACTCTGAGATGCTTGATTTATCTTTATACTTTCTTTTTTTTGCTGTTCAACGATAGAAATAAACAGTGATATGTACAGAAATAGTATCATACGTATTTGTTAAACATACCAATATCATTTTTAAGAACTTGCAGCCCGTTATGGTAAACATGGAAACCCTTTGTTATCAGGAGGGGGTTGTATTATGTAAACGACAATAGCAAACACCCATTGTTGAAACTAATTTCTACCTGTGTGTTGATCTTTTTTCGCTAACATTGATGTTGAAAGACTCTTTTTCTATATTTTCAGTATGTTTGTATGAGATTTTTTAGAGAATTTTTCAAAACAATAGGCATTGTTGAAATATTGGAAACTCAACTGGAATGCCTAAATTTGAATACGAAATCCCAAAAAAAAACTCATAATTGATTATTCATGATTCATTCAAAAATTTTGGCAAAAGAAACATAAAAAAATATTTCACGCATTATCGGTATCTGACGGTCGTAATCGAAAACTTCAACTGATCAATAACTTGAGAAGAGGTAAGTAAATCAAGAATTATTGCATATGAAAACAACGCAGAATTTGACTGATACTTGAAACGATCTATTAGAGGCAGATACTTGATCTGCTAGAAATAGTAACTTAATATCACTTGTTTATTTACTATTAAATTTAAGTTAGATAGAACAATACATATGAAGTAGTTTGAATCTGGTAGTGTTGAGCTTATAAAAACTGTAAGCACTTGAAAGGTTAAAAAATTATATTTATTTTCGAATCGCGATGAATTTTTCATTCATGCTTTCCACTTTGATTCACAAAAATTAAAAAGTAGGAGAATATTTTCTTAATTTTAAGTGCAAATAAAAATTTTTAAAAACGACCGCGAGGAAAGTAGTCTATGCTTGCGTACGTATTTGATGTTGGCTTGCAAGTCTATAGTGATCGATTAATTTAATTTTACAAAGCTTGTAACAACTCTTGAAGTTCAAAACTTCAAATCCTAAAACTGACATTTTTTCAGGCTGTTTTGTACATGATATATGCATAAATACTCGATGAGTAATAGAAAAATTTCGAAATTTGTAATAATGGAAGCTGTCGTAATTCACTTTGCGATTTTCGCATGTCTCTTAGTTAATGTCCAAACTTCGAACGATCCAGATGTCTCACAATTGGCCAAAATAGCTGAAGAATCTTTCAGCAATACATCTGTAAATGTTTGTGATGAAACAAATGCCAACAATTCGTACGTTTACAAACTTTTAATACTGACATTATTAATGTTCTATAGTTTGTTCCCCTATTTTTATTGAAATATATGTCATCAATTATATCCTTGTGAATAATGTTTATATTCAGGTATATTTATTGTTCTGGAAGATTACTGGCAGCAGTGAATATATACAATTTATTCGAGGATTCAAAATCTTTCGTGGATATGCCAATGAAATTTGATCCTGGTAGATTGAAGTTTTAGCATTAATAGTGATTTATTGATCTTGATTGAAACATAATTGAGCATTCATTCACTTATTTTATTAATTTAAAACTTTACCTGATTTCCTAAATAAATACTTTTTAATGCCCGAAAAAAAAGTAGAATACTAATTTTGAAACCTCGGAAAATTCCAGAAATCGTACAAGCAGAATTTGAACGACGTTTCGGTGAATACGAGCTACAATCCATTAATCGTTCTGCATTGCAAGAATTCGTTAACGAACATTTCGAGGAACCCGGAAACGAGTTGGAATCTTGTCAATTAGAGGAATGGAATGAACATCCACCGAAACTAATGAAAATTCAGGATCCGTTACTGCATGATTGGGCACTAAAACTCAATGCAATCTGGAAACTATTATGTCGAAAAGTATATATACTTTTGTCAATTGGCAACTCTTAACCTCAAAAAAAAAAAAAAAAAAAAAAAAAAAAAAAAAAAAGAAAACGTTCGAATTATCGATTTAATTATAATATTATGCACAGTTTGCTTTATACAGAAAACATACACAAATTGAATAGAATAAATCTTGCGCGAAAAAATAGGCGAAGATAATTTGAAGATCAATAAAAAATTTATGAACTATCCAAAAATTCAAATCACTCTTTATTCTGCATAAACTGATTATCGCATTGCTACAGATGAAACCAAATGAGAATCCAAAACGAACTTCATTAATTTACGTTCCCGAGGAATTCATTGTACCAGGTGGACGATTCCGTGAATTCTATTATTGGGATGCATATTGGATTGTGAAAGGTTTAGTAGCTAGCGGACTTAGCAATACAATCAAGAAAATGATTACCAATTTTGTAACTATCGTGGATAGGTAATATTGATCCTCAATTCTTAAATGAAATTTTACTAAGCTTCATCAAGAAATACGAATTTTGACAAAATAACAAGTACTGAAAAACAGATATGAACTCAATTCGTGACGTTGTTTTTTTTGTCATTTTACATTATTTAGCAATCAATCTAAATGAGTTGGAAAAAAAAGTTTATTTTTTGAAAAAAGTAAGGCTATTACTTCAATAATTAATCGATATTTAACGATCCTTATAATTATTTAAAAAATTGATTCCTTGAAAATTTCGAATATGACGGATTTTGTTTCAGATTTGGATTTATTCCAAATGGTGGTCGAGTCTATTATTTGGCACGATCACAGCCACCACTGCTTATTCCTATGGTTTATGAATATTATGAGATGACACGTGACATTGCATTTGTAAATAAAATTTTACCCACTCTTATTAAAGAATACGAATTTTGGCAGAACAACAGGTAGGTAGTCAAATTTCGCTATGAAGCCTAATAATCTTATTGCTGAGATTCTAGGAATTTTTAAATATCAGAATACCAAGCAATGTTAAAGAAACTTCATGCAAAATATTTGATAATAAAACTTGACTATCATGCATTTGAACAGTTTCAAGATTCAAAGGATCTTATCGTTTTTGACTGTATCAGAAGAACCTCAAAATTCGAATATCAGATTTCCTGAAAGATCAAATTGGGATATTTTACATAGATTTATTGAATTGCAGGGCTATCAATGTGTCGGATGGTAAAGGCAACACATATTCGGTTTTCTACTACCACAGTAAAAGTAATGTACCACGACCAGAATCGTATCGTACAGATATCATACATGCTTCACGAATCCCAGCTCATGAACGGCCAAAATTTTACATGGTCAGTTTCTGAAAGAGAGTAAAAAAAAAGGTTCTAAAATGATATACTAAAATTTAATTTCAAATTTAAAGCCTAATTTTAATGCTTTAATTAAATTTCAAAACATCACTTGCAGGATATAGCATCAGCTGCAGAATCTGGATGGGATTTCAGTTCTCGATGGTTTAAAGATAAACATACCATTGAAACGATCGAAACGACTGATATTGTTCCAATTGATTTAAGCGCTTTCTTATGTTGGAATTTGGATATTTTACAGTATTTACTTAAACATACAGGTAATGTTAAAGTAATTACAAAGTAATAAAGATGGAAATTCACGGCAATGAATAGCGTATATAAAAAATTTGAGCAGTTCCTAAATTAACGAAAAGAGTGCTTTAAAATAATATCACAATTTCAGTGCCATATTTTTACAAATAAAGCAGATTATAGTTAAGTTATCATTTAATTAGTTAATTGGCTTACTAATTCTACAAGTAATCGTTAACGATGGCTTACAAAAGACAAACATGACATTATGGTTGTAGGTTTCATGATAAAAGATTATACGTATAATAATTATCGAATTTTAGAATGGAATGGTTTCTGAACTTTAGAGCAAACTTTGAAGTCCTGCGAAAATTAGTATCCAGGCATTTAAATAATATTCAAATATTAATGATAAATCTTAAACTGATAATTCAGCAATTAGTTTTCATCCTACACAACTTTACTTCATTTTTCCACGTTTCTTTGTATTTTGTAAATTTTTATTTTAATGTTTAGGAAATCTTTTGAAATCGAAGACGTACCGTGATAAACGAGAACTTCTCCGTCAAGCAATGCTTCATATATTTTACAACAACACAGAAGGTGCTTGGTTCGATTATAATTTGCGCACCAAATCTCACGATATTAATTTCTACCCATCCATTGCGGTACCGTTGTTCGGTGAATGCTATCAACCGTTGAATCTTGCGAGACCACAACAAATTGTCAACTACTTGAATGTTTGTTTTTCAAAATTCTTTCTTGCTTTTTTAAAAATTCGAAGTGGATAAGAGTACACGCACTTCTTGTCAATGTGTTAAAATTGACCTTTTAGTGGAATCCATTGAATTTCTCGAATTATTATTTCATTTCAATTTATTAAATTTGCAGAAAACGGGAGTATACGATTATCCGGGTGGTGTACCATCAAGTCTTATTAAAGATACCAATCAACAGTGGGATTTTCCAAATGGCTGGAGTCCTACAAATCATATGATTATTGAAGGAATGAGAAAATCGAGCAATCCTGTGGTTCAAGAACAGGTAATAAAAATTCCGGACAAAGAAGCATAGTTGCATCAATATTTTCTAAGCTAAGTTACTTACATCAAAGTTTGTTTTTTGGAAACATATGAAAACATAATATTATCGATATTTAGGCATATCGTTTGGCAAAGAAATGGGTTGTGGGCAATTACAGAGTATTCCAGAAAACAGGTCACATGTGGGAAAAGGTTAATGCTTTTACTGATATTGAAGAAATAATCAAATTAAGGAAGATGCATAAATCAGGAAATTAAATATTTGCATGTCGCAAGATTTTATTCAATAGATTTCTCAAAAATTAAATTCAAAAATGTTCAATCAGATTCTTTTCAGTACGATATCAACGGAACTGCACCACAACCAGGTGGCGGCGGCGAATATTTTGTTCAGGTAGATGTGGTTTCAACTATTCGTTTATTGCAGTTATATATGTTCAAATATCTCAAAAGCATATAAAACTATAAAGCTAAAAGAAGATATATATGTAAAGGTTTCGCCCGCTCTAATTCTTCTAGTATTGTTTATCAAAATTTGAAATCTATGTATTAAATATCTTAAGTGATTTTCAGGATGGCTTTGGCTGGTCGAATGGTGTTATTTTAGATCTATTAACAACGTACTATGATAGAATGCGCGTTGAACCAGGAGATTTAGAGGCAGAAAATTTAGCATCTATCAAACAAATGAGCCCTAAATCAATTATTCTTTTTATATCGATAATTATCCCCATATTTTACAATTATTCACTAATGTGTTGACACAAAGTTCCTTTAATTCGCCGATACTACTGTTCAGAGACTGAAAGTTGCGACTTGTTGAGAACAATATCCTTTAAGGAGCTTCAATAATTTTATCTGATTGGAATCACTGCTAGTTTATTCTAAAATAATGTGTAAAATTTGGTAAAATTGTTTCAATAAAAGTGTTTTTGAATGGTAATGAAATAACAAATCTAAACATAATATACAAACATCCAAGAAAAATGTTTATAAAATTTATGCAAAAGAACTATTTTTATCGAAAAATACGCCTTCAATTTTCATCGAAAACAGACTATTTGACCTAACGGGGAACAATTTACCACTGCGTCCGTACGAATAAATCTGATGAAACAGAAATGTCTTGCAATACTCTACAAGCCAACAAGGTGTGAGTGAAAAACTAAGTGCAAAATATTTTATTAAATATAAATTTCAAAGAGATTAACTTAATATTGTATTTAATATGATTCATTGAAAATTTTCGAAATTATCAGAATACATCCTTAACAAGGATACAACGTCTGTTAGTCACTTTATAGGAAAACGCTGCATGAAAAAAACAGAGCAAAGTCTAACCATTCATACGTTTGTAAACTTATCAATTATACAGTACAGAGAAACCAAGCGATACAGCAATAAATCCATAGCACACTCGTAAATGTGTACGCATCATAGAATTCGAGGAAAATCAGAAATAGAGAATACGTAGTTTCGCAAATTTCAAATAAATAAAATCCAGTGTCGATTAAGGATATCAAAAACGACTCTGTCTGAGGTATTTACCTCATTTGATACATGTAATGACACGTAAGACCTTTAGCAGCTATTATTAAAAAGTGAAACATTTGCAACTCATTCAGTGATAGCAGGAATTTAAAAAGGATTTGAAAATCCAAATGACATTCATCACTGAAAATAAAACTCAACAAACTTATGCTCACTAGAGCGCAAAAAAATCTAATCAATTTTCAAAGGAATTTGAACAAATTTGAAAAGTGCCCCGAATGATTTCTCAGTATTAGCCTGACAAGAAATCATTTAAGAATACATAGCTTACATATTAACAGGTGAAACAATTCAGGTCAAGCTGAAACATTACATAATAGAGTCAAGGAAGTATTGGCTGAATGTAATTAACTGACATTAAAGACAGCTGAAGAAAAGTGTATAACAGTATTACAAGGTATGCTAAGTAGAAAAAAGTGGTCAAAAAAGGGGAATAATCATAATAAATCTTTTCTGCAACTCAAAAACCCGAGAAAGTATTTGAAGGATAGTCAAACGATTCAAATTTCAAGAAAATTGAATTATTCTCACTTTATTTTTAGCACGAATTAGAGACACAGAGGAAAATCACGTTAGAGAACTAACGCCAATAGTCTATCAAAGGGAAAGAGTTTTTACCGTAATTGAACGTAATTTGCTGGAAATAAACCATACTGCCCATTACAAAGTCCACGCCACCAACCAGCATCAACCTAAACAATGTTATCCCGTGCATTACATACAACATTAATGAAACTTCTAATAAATATAGGCAGCCTTGAAGGAAGTAAATTAAAGACCTAATGAAATTAGCTGGATTTGTCGGTAATCATTAAGTTAAAAATATATGCTGTTAGAAAAAACTATCCTTGATAATTTCCAGTCGAAAACAAGACTGAAAAAAAGTCCCCCTATCTAAGAAAGAATCCCATCATACTGAAAGAAAAACTAACCTGATCAATATTAGTAATAATATCATCAGGGTCAAAGCTGATTTCATCATCATCCTGTTTTTGATAATCATAAATGGCAACAGCTGTAAGACCTGTAGAACTAAGCGGATGCGTTGGTGACGAAAGTGGGTCACTTACTGTTGCTATTTTTGATTGTTCTCTCTGAAAAAAAAAAGACCTTTCATAAAGCTGCACTTAAAATAAGGAAATAGTGACTGCAATATATCTATAATAACAATCACTTTATACAAAAATAAAGTGAAACGAAACGAAAAATAAATAAATAGTGTGCTAAATAGCAGTAATAAACAATAAAATTAAGAAAAACAAACGAAAAAAAGGAAGAGAAAACTATGAATTTTTGATGTGACAAATGCATAACTAATCGTCAAAATAACAATCACAAAGGAGTGAAACCAATGAAATATCAAGGCGAGAGCAGTAGTTGAGAAGAAAAAAGCAAACAAGTGGAAAATGCTAACAAAACTTTTTAATAAAATGAAGTCGAAATAACATGTGCTTAAAGAACTTGATTCAGATTTAGTTAAGAATCTATCTGAAAGTGAACTTCACTAATTGAAAGTTTAACAGTGGTTAATGTTCATCATCATCATAAAGATGACCACTACAGCTTAAAGAAGAATAACAGTTCTAAGCAAGAAAAAATAAACTTCAATTCAGTGAGTAAAGTTTTACTAAAAAAAATACTGAACCTCTAAAAGCGAATCTTCATGTCTTCCATTATGCGCAATATTCGTTTCCAGTAGTACTGACTGCGTAATGGGAGCTGGAGGTGGTACAACGTCATCTCCCGGTACCACATCGTATCTGTTTCCACCTAACGTCCCTTCCTCAGTTGCTAACACTTCTGTCTGAACAATTAAGAAAGATACTTCCAAAAAAGTAAATTTTAATTCACTGACGTAAAGGCTAAAGTATGAAGGTGGTAAATAAAAAATTAAGAACTTAACCAACACACGCAGAAAAACCCTTCTTCTATTACCTCTAAATGAATTGATAAGGATGCGAAGTTGTTTTGTAATTCATTATTCCAGTTTTGAATATCTTCAATTCTTCCATCATTGTGTGGAGTATGACGTTCCGTTCCATTGAAAATTTTATCAGATGAAGGATTGAAAAGTGGCAGTTTGACAGGTTGCGGTGGAAATTTTTCCAATACGGCGGGAACATTTCCCATCTCGGATGATATATGCGGTTCAGTAAGAGTCTCGCGTTTAGAAGGTGACGCTGCTATTCCAGGCATTATAGCTACAGCACCAGCCGGAGCACGAGAATGCCGTTTAGGAGTACCTGAATCACCATCGAATTCAATGAAATTATATGGAGCTATAAACAACTCGATATCTAAAACAACATAAAAAAAGAAAATAACCTCCACTATAATGCAGCTGCTCATGCTGTCGTATTTCTTCTTGAATTGCTTCTGGATCCATCTGCAACTTCATCATAATTTCTTAAAAATTAAAAAAAGTATAAAAACATATCAAAAAGTTTTTCTCAGTAATATTCAGGAAAAGCTTAAATTTATAACAGCGGATTCTTTGCTCAGCATTTAACATCTCCTAGGTCGGAAATAAAGAAATAGTTAAGTCTTTCCCACCCGATTCCCATCTTGAGCATTATCACGCACAATCTTTTATGAATTAAAATTCAGTATTCTTGATTGATGACTCTTGACCTGCTGCTCCAGTTGTTCGCGTCGTTTCCATTCTTCAGCAATCTTTTTCTGCCTTTCTTCTTCCTCTTTTTGTTGTTGTTTACACAGTTCTTCATCTTCTCGTTTTCGACGTTCACGTTCTTGCTGCACTTTTTCGTCATTCTAAAAAAAAACCACAGCATTTAATGTTTGCATAACACCCGAAAGATAAAAGCCGAAAAGGATGCAAACTTGCACAATATTAAACTAGGTCAACCAATTGAACATATCGAGAATTTCAAATTATATCTTTAAAGACTTTTAAAAACACACCTCAGCAACTGAAAGTTGTTCAAATTTAGCACGTAAATTTAAAGCCCTTCCTTTTGGTGCAACAGGAAAGGCGTTCCGCCTCGGTATTTGTTCTTCTCCTGAAAAACTATAAACTGATGCGCTTTTATCATGACAATCACTCTGGGCATCAAGTTTGCTATCAAATCTTAAATCAATTTAACTTTACAGTGGAATTTTCACAACAATCCTAATTGAAAGAATTTATTAGCATCTATGCAATGTTCAAAACAAATGCTTGTTGCCATAAGAACTCCTTTTTACCAACTTAAAAAACCGCGCATCTAAAAAAATATCATGTACAAAGATGACAGACATGAATCTTGCCTATAGCATCATCCTTCTGGCTTTTGTATTGAACAGCTTCTTTATAATGCTGATAGCCTACTACTGATTTATCTTGTCTCTCTTCTTGTGGACCAAAACGACCACCAAAACCTTTTTTATAACCTATAATTTAGGGACAGTTTAAATAAAACAGGATTGCTACGTACTTTAATAAAAATTAGACGTCAACTCATTCATGCCCACCTGTTTGACTTTCATGTTGGTTTAATTTTTCATAATCATCCCAGCCAACAGCGCTTTTGTCTTTTCTATCTTCTTGGATACCGAATTTTCCGCCAAACCCTTTCTTATAATCTAAAACTTACTGAAAATTAAAGAATAACCAACAGGTAAGACCAAAACTTGCTAGAAATTCCAATTTAAAATGTTTCAGGACAACAAGAGAATTTTTGAAATGCTTACCTACTTGACTTTGATGCGTTGCCAACTTTTCACGTTCATCCCAGCCAACTGCACTTTTATCTTTACGATCTTCCTGAATACCAAATTTACCACCAAATCCTTTCTTGTAATCTGCAATTTATTAATGATCTACATAATAAATGCTCTAGAGCACATAGAATAAATGCAGAAGTTTTCAAAAAATCTCAACCGATACCTATTTGGCTTTCATGCTGTTGCAGCTTTTCATGTTCTTCCCAGCCATGAGCACTTTTATCTTTGCGGTCTTCTTGAATACCAAATTTTCCACCGAAACCTTTCTTGTAATCTGTAAACTACTGTCTTGAAACTTTCCATTCATGGACTTCTATGACTCAAAATTGGGAGCTTTTTAATACATTCCTCAGTCCGCAAAATGTAACTGCAATTTAAAAATTCATTAACAAAGCTTAAATCCATACCTATTTGGCTCTCATGCTGTGGAATTTTCTCCTGTTCGTCCCAACCCAGTGCGCTTTTATCTTTTCTATCACTCTCAACTCCGTATTTCCCACCAAAACCTTTTGCATAGTCTAAAAACCGGAGCGAAAATATTGAAGGAACAAATAATCGAAAATGCAGGAAGATCAATACATGCTAACATGAACACAAGCAGAAAGAACAAATTTTCTGTAGTCCATATTTTGCAATGAAAACTTACAATATTTGAATTTACTGAAGAATACGAGGAATATATAAAAAGAGGATAAAAAAACAACAAAACTTCTAAAGTTTCCGAAATTCCTGAAAATACTTCATGAAAGCCTCACAGTATCTAAGGATGCAGACAACAAAAATATGCAAAAGGAGATTGCTTAAGAAGGTGAACAGGATAAGAAGCAATAAATACTCATGAAATCATTTATAAATGCTGTGAATCATTCTGTACAGGACTAATGAAGAGCAAGGGAAATTCTGAAACGGTTGAATTATTAGTCCCCTTTTAATTAAATAGTGAAACGAAATAAAAGCCAAAAAAAATATTCACTGCTTCACTACTTTTCTTTCTTTCCCACTTCACGTTCAACTTCTCTTCCTTATCCACTGCTTGCACAGAACCACAATTTTTTTACTACATACAATAGTTGTTTTTCACGTCATGACAACTGTTTTTTTCTATCAAAATACTCTATCGTGGAGCATTTCTAAGACAAGTGGACCCTGTTGGTAAACCAAAATCACGAAAGGATTGTTTTCCATGCATTCTGACTTTGATGCTGCAACTTCAAACACCACTTCTCTAATAAATATTTCGGATAAAGTTTGGAATCCCACTGTTCAGGCCTTGACTCAGAGTCTATTAGTCAGTGAGACATTTCCCTCACCAGCAAGAAGAAGGGAACTAAGTAGAAGACAAGACGGAGAATTAAAAAAACTGAGCGCGAAGAGAGGATAAAAAGAAGGACAGAAAAATGCATAATCCTTCAGTTACCTATTTGACTTCCATGTTTAGAAAGAACCATCTTTTCATCCCAACCAAGAGCACTTTTATCTTTTCGATCCAATTCAACACCATATTTTCCACCGAAACCTTTAGCGTAATCTTTCTGCGATGCATGTTTATCTACTTTTCCAGCATATCCCCATGTTTGGGCACACTGCAAAGCATAGCTTGATCATTATTTTTGTTATATATGTTCAAGTTTACATAAATTGGGTGTAATTAGCTACCAATAAAACGGAGGAGAAAACTGAGTAAGTCTGAAACTGAAATATCAATATAAAAAGTTAACCTTATCCATACGATCCTTCTGCACACCATATTTCCCACCGTATCCTTCACTTGCTTTTGGCATTTCAGCTATTTTTTTCGCCTGCAGAAGAAAATTCTAATAGGCAAATAGACCCTCTGTCTTACCGAAAACTTACTGCAATAAGCAGATTTTTGATCTGATATACTACAAAGATGTAAAGTAAAGTTACATCCTTGTAGTATATTAAATAGTCTTTCTACTAACAATCAAAACACAACGAACGAAACGGCTCAGAAACGAATCATTCGGAAGACGAACGAATGCAAGTCAAATCAGCAACTTTTAAAAAGAGAACAAAATTCACCCTTATCAAGCTGTCACTTTCCATTACTTCTTTACGTAACTGATCCAATGAAACTGATTCTTGATGACCAGATCCTTCAACGGTCTTCGCGCCCCAGCGACTCTCTTTTTCATTTACATCATTCTGGAAACACAGTGATTTTTGAATTGAAACAATAATCTCGTAACCAGCATTAATCCTATATCCAACAGCATATTATATATAATACAATTTTTATGAATCAAGGTGAAAATGTAGCCCTACTTCAGATCCATCAAGTTTTAACTTGCTATGATGTGTGATTGAATTTTCATGAAAATATTTCTCGACAATTTCGCAAAAAAGAGACCAGGTATTCCTCGCTTTGGTTTCTTCATTACACTCCAATCCGGAAATTCCTATCTCAACTTACTGACCGATGATGCAGTTCAACGAAACAAGTGCTCCTCCATCTCATCATAATTTAAAGAAGAATTGGAATTTCATTTCACTGAGCTGGAAGCCATTAGAAAATAGCAGCTCAGATTGAACGCTCTCTGGTGAAAGTTTGCTTGAAGTTATAAGTGTAATCGTACATTCCGAAAGGACAAGGTGACAAAGTAGCATAAGGTAAGCAGTTAGTTAGTAGCAATTCGAAAAACCCACTATAAAGTCTGGGTCCGTATCCCAATCGTCTATTTCTTCTTGCTGCTGTTTTAACTTATCTTTCTGCGTTACATTTACAGCAACTTGTGCGCGCCACATTGAAACCACAAACGAACTGTACTCAAATCTGACCTGAAATGGTAAAACAACAAATACAAAAGAGAAGTTGAAGGAACAAAATATCGCTGCGATCATTCCAAACTCTTCAAAGCTTTCCTTTGAAGAGTTTCAAATTTAACAAGGAAGTGTTGGAAAGAAAGAAAACCTTAATGCATGCAAACAACGCAACGAGCACTACGCATAACCCATAAAGATGACGCGCAACAAACGTAACACGAACGTACCAACCCGTACCAAAGCACCATTTCGTCCTTCACTTTTTCCTCGGTAAGTTCAGTGGAACGAATTGCTACAGGACGTCTCAGCTAAACCGAATATCTCATAAGTTCAACTTAGATATTTCGGTGATAAACAGAAGGATTGACAAACATTCGAAAAATTAAAAACCTAAGGAATCCCAATTGTGTCATAATTCCCGCGGTATACCTCTCGAATAGTTGAAGGAATTGGACAGTGCAAGAGATAGTTGTTTCTGCTCCGTATGAGGAAAATATCGGAGGCTTAAAAAAGTTTTTAAAAAATTACTCTTCAGGGGTCAATCATCTATAGATTAAATGTATTAACAGCTTATAAGACCATTTTTCGTTTCATCATAGTCGACATTCTCCAATCCTTCAATTCGATAAATAAGTTTGAGTAATGATTCATATGAATGGTTAGAATGGATTTTTTCATTTTTTGGTGTGTTACCTTCTAGCAATAAAATATTCGCACTAAGTTAGCTTCGATTCAATAACAAACATAGGAGTATAATTGAAGATTTTCATAAAAATTCGAAAAATGACCATCAAAATAATGAACAATTGTTTACCTTAAATTTCTTCTAAAACTTCTTCAGTTAATTTCTTCTGAAATTTTAATATCATTTTTTGATCTACGACTTGTGAGATTTTCCCTTTGTTCCAAGATTAAAAGATGTTGAATAATGTAATAGATATCATGCATGAATTCAAACTAGCACCGTTTCAGTAAATGTTAATATTTCGTGTACTCTCAAGTAGTATTTCTCAAATAAATTAAACATAATCTACAAACTGACCTAAATCCAATTTTCAGACTTTTCAGGCCAAAAAACTTGAAACTCATTTTTATCCGAAATGCTGCAATCACAAAATCTTCTGTACCAATAAGCAATGTTATAAACAACGTCACACTGTTTTAGAACATTAAACAACCTTATCAACATTGTAAACTTTTCATCACCGTGATGGAGATAACTTCTCGATGTCTTTTTGATGCCAGTAATGATTATAATTAATTATTTCAAATAGGTGTGAGATTAAAATGTCATCGCTTCATTGTTTCTAATAATGACATATTATTATGAGTGTTCAGCATAGAATTATCACTTTTATTTTGGCTGAGTAAATGCATTTAAACTTGCAATAACGGCTACTAAACACACAGAAATATCACTTTCTATATTTATATGACAATCCTAAAAATGTCAGTCTTTTTAAAGCAATCATATCAAAATTGCTTAAGCTTTACAGTAAACTTTGATATGTATGCTGCCTCACTGTTATAAAAAAAGGGAAATGATCTGATTAACTGTCTGCAATGTACCGACTCCATATGAATGTGGAAAAATCAGCTTCCAATAAAACTTATTTCTTTAATAATTATGGAAACTTTCTTCATTCATTCTCATGAAGCCCAAATAAGATGTTTCATAAATAAGAAAATGAAATTTTTTATTTTGACTTCATACGAAGTAGTCTTATGTTGAATCGAAGTTGTTTCAACAGATGGAACTGTTTTCAGAAGTATCTAAAACTTCACAAATATTCGTTCTTTATCTTGCAATTCTTATCTGATAATTTCTTCAAGAAGGACAGAAATGCTACATGTGTTATAGATAATTTGTTTTATCAAATATAAATCATTTAATCACTGAACTCTGAATCATACTTTCTTAATATAAGTCTTCGTTCCTCAGTAAAACCTGATCAAATTAATAATTTTTATTTTGCTAGTTGTTTATGCTGAGTAATTTTGGAAACAAAAACTTTTGAAACCAATTTTTGAAACGCAATCTAAATTTTTTAAAGTATTTGACATTTAAATCTTGTTAGTACACCGATTAAAAAGTTCACATTTTATTAACAAAAACGGAAGGACAGAAAAATGCTAATTTTTGTATTTTTACAAGAATTATAAAAAATTTTTGGACTTGTTTTTCAACTAAGTAGAAAAAAATACAGTTATTCGTATCCTACTTTGTTTTACACAATACTGATCACAAATAGTTGCATAGAGATTAGCAGAAAAGGTGATTTTTGGGGTCAGTAATAAATTCATTAACTTTATGTGCAAACCATCGCGGATACTTCAAGTAGAAGTCATGGCCACCAAGCGTATGCTTCTCAATTCTGAAAAGACTTCACATTCATCATCAGAAGGAACAAAATCATTTTTCCTTATGTTATCCTTCAAATTATTGAAAGAACTTTTGAGTTATTTCATAACATAGTGATGTAACTTCTAGTAAGTCCATACCTGCAATTAGTAAGTACTGTTTCAAAGTATTTGGGATCGGCACAAAATCTATCCATCCCACCGATCATAACCAAAATTGGAATTTTCAAGCTGGGTAGCACATAATCTGATGGGAAACGTCCTCCCAGCAAATCGTAAACTCTAAAAATTTTAGGAAATTTTACTGAAGTTTTAAAAAGCGATAATATTTCCTACCTTAGAGTCGGATTACTTTCCACACATTTTCGTCATCAAATGCAAATATCAGCAATATTAAAATTTTTCTTAAATGTTCCCGAAAAAAAAGGATAGATTTACCATTTTTTAATAGATATATTTGATAACTTAAAAACGCTACGAAAGGCTTGAAGCACCAAGTTGTAAGAAGTTTAGCCTTGATTTTTGGAACATTTGCATGATACCAAACCAATTTAATTAACATTCAATTTTTTACGCTCTGGTCCAATCTATGTCAAGCCCACTTACTGTTGAACGACATCACATAAATCAGCCCACTGCTTTTCGACGAATTCCTTCGGATAATACTTTAAATATGCTTCAATTGCATCTGGCAACCACTGATCTGTATTTCGCATGCCTGAAGCTCAGAATTCACCATTCCTTATCTAATTTAAAATTTAGCTAATTTTCCTTAGACAACTTAAATATATTAAAACTTGGGAATAGAATACTAGTGGTCCCGTTTCTACTGAAATAAAAAAATCCATTTCAAATTTCCGAGAAATTCAACGTTTTTTTTTGTGAAATTCAACTTTAATCAAAATTACACCGTGGAAAATACGCGCTCCACGTTGGTCAATGCGAGTAGCTGCGGCGAGTAAAATCGCACTATTGACAAGTTGTTTTCCTTGTCCAGCAACATGGACTGCCGTTCGAGAACCTTCACTCCAGCCAAGTACTAAGAAGGGCGTCAAGTTCAAGTGCTGAAAGACGGTGAAATATTTAATTTTAATACCTGAACCCATTGGTAAAATGGAAAAGTTACCTAAGGAAAGTGAAATGAATATTTTAAATGCATACCTTCATGACGCGCATACATATAATAGTTTCGAGAATCTCGGTCAACAACTATTTTTTAAAGGAAAACTATGAGGTGATGTAAGTAATTTAACAATTCTTGACACTATGCAAATCTATCTATATCTATTTTCGAAAATTTTGAACCCTTTCAATAAAAATGATATTTATCTAGAAGTTAGAACCATCTCAATATTTTCTATTTTCCAATCATTTTCAGGAATTTAATCAAATTGAATAATCGATAACTAATTCTCATACTCTTTCACGATGAAAATATTTACGAGAAGTAAAGAAAGAAGTAGAACCTGCATAAGTTTTATACAAAAGGAAGCATCTTTCATACATCGATTTACTTCTTGTCTTCTGAAAATTTGAATCGAATATGATAGCGAAGTAAATAAATATATGAATAATCAAATAATTAGAGAGAGAGAGAGAGATAAATAAGAAGAAATAACTGATTCTGCTGAGATAGATTGAAATAAGTGTTGTAACATTAGAATTTTCTCCTATAGTAAATTATGAATATATACCGATTTGGAGGACGACTTTTACCATAACCAGGTGGATCGATGCAAATAATTGTATAATTATCAGGACTGAAAGCGTTCAGCAATTTTTCTGGGAAATCTTTCTTATAACAACCTATAATTTCAAAATATAAATTATGCTTTCCTCATAATTTGTTAATGTGCAATATCATCCATTTAATAAGATGGAAGTTGTCGAAAGATTTCCTTATCAAATTCTTGTTTGGAAAAACTTTAAAAATTTCCGTGAAAAAATTTTTCAAAAAAAATTTTAGCAAATGTAACTAATAAAAATTGGTTAGAAAAATCACAAAAAAAAAAAACAGCTTAAACTTGCCAACTGCGCCACAAATAAATAGCATAATATGTTTGCCAACACCGTATCTACAGTAACCGATTTTCTGCTCATCAATTATTGTGGTGAACTCAGCGACTTCGTTCTTGCTAATTTCTTCATTTTTCGCATTATCCGTCACCGTTTCAGATCCATTTTTTATTGCTTTTGTATTTGTCATTTTTTTTTTCTTTTGGAGAGTGTCTGAATTCGGTATCACCATTACAACACATTGACATGTAAATGAAAGGATGAACTTTGACCTGTTTGTTACTGCACACCGCGTATTTAGGACTTTTCGAACTTCTAATTTTAAGGTTGCTTGCAATTTTTCGGCCTAGTTGAATATTCAGAGTGAATATAGAATATCAAACGTACAATATAATATCCTAATTGGTACGGACAATATTTGACAATAATGTTACCCCTCCAATTCTGATTCCAATGGTATTAAATTTGTTACAATAATAAAATATATGATGAATTCTGAGTTTCAGAACCAATACTACCTACCACTTACAGTAAAAGAAAGTTATCGAAGCTACAGAATGCATCATTCTTCAATTGAGGAACACTGCAGCGAGGTTTCAACATAAGTATGAATCTACCCTCTATTATCGAAATAAATAATAAATATGATATAAGCGGTCACAAGAACTGGCCATAAGATTTTTGCACCCTTCTCACAAGCTATATTTCTCCGTCCTATTAAGTTCATTTCCTTTAATTTTAATAGTTAATTCTTAGATAAAGGGGAAAAAAAAGGAAGAGAAAAGGAGAAAACAGTTGAGGAACCATTCCTTTGATGAATGATGTGTCCATGTACATTACTGTTTGTTCTTGTTATGCTTATTTTTCCCCCGTGAATCATTCAACCCCCGTTGAGCGGGGTGAGTGAGCTTATAGTGGCAGAAATTTTACTTTGAAATATTAATGCAATTTTCTGAATTTATCTACAATGAATATGAAAGTTATGAAGAAAAAGTTTGTTACTATTAACGAGAAAGAAGAAAAAAATGAGTCATTTATCAAATCCTTTCAGACTTGTCTTATAAAAAATGAATTGCTAAACAAAGTTCAATTAATGATGGGAGAATGATAATCTTTTCAATTTTAAGTGAATTTCTGAAGTATTATGGCAATTTTTGATAGTTACAAACGTTAAACATTCAATGAGCATAGATTTTATTAATATTTAACAAATAAATAAGCGAAATTCAAGATGAAAAAGAGACTGTTTAAAACAAAACTAACGAATATATGATCATCACTTCTGTTGAATGTTGCCAAGTTTTCAAATACCAATGAAATAATTATGACTAATCTTCCTTTAAAAAACTGTGGAATTATGAGATTGCTTAACGAAAAAAGTATATCTTGAATCTGAACCCATCATTATATACCGTACAAAAGGAACGATATCCAATGAGGATTTTAAAAGTGTTATCATCGAATGAATTAAATGAAATTGTTTTGACTCCACTTTGGCAGAATCTCAATTTGCGCCCATGTACGGTAAAATTCTAAAATTCGTGTCAAGAAATATATTGACTTGAATTTACTGGTAACATATATTTGATGAGCATCCATCCGTTCTTCATTTACTTGAAAGCATTTGAAGAAGTCAAAGGTAAGAATCAGAAAATCACGGAGATTCATTTTGGGAAAAAGAGATGTGTTTCTTCCCTCGAAAGAAATATATGATAATATTATGAATTCTGTCTGAAATCAATTATGAAAGTGATAGAATTAACGAGAACATTTGTATGAGATATAATAATGTGGCCTTGATAAAATTTATATAACCCAATTCGCCGTTAGAGAAAAAGAAGTCGTACCTTAGCAAGTAATCAAACAATTCGGTTGTATTGTTTCACCTATACTGCTTTTTTCACAGTAAGAAATTGGTTTTTGATAAAAGGAAAAGATAAAAATGAATGAAATAAAAAAACGAGTTAGAATAACCCATTCAACAATAACTCTTGTCATACAGTGTAATACCATACCGTGTTTGAGATTACATCAGTGAAGTAATTTACCGCCACAAATTACTTCAGTTGTTTCATTAAATTAAAACATAATTTTTATTCACTTTTGCACTCAACTGCATTTCTTATAATGATTCACGTATTGTTTATTCCCTCCTCATGAACCACGTCTTTGACGTAAGAATACTTGCTTCACATTGAGTTATTATATCCACACGAATTTTTCCCACTGTTAATGAATTACGCACTTTGTATTCATTTTAATTTATTGCAAGATATTGTTTAAATAAACAGTAAAATATCATGAAATTTCTACAAACTAATTGAAATTTTATCTGGACTTGAATCACAATATATGAAAGTTATGACTCTCACATGTTTGTGCTCAAATATTTGTATTCGTAAAGAAACGATAAGTTCATATATTTGAGCTCATAAACAAAATTGAAATCAAGATTAAACATATAGATGGGCTTAATTTGTAATATAAATTAAGTGAGCAGTGACAAAGAATAAGTCACCAAAAATTCATAACTCAAATTACTGAACTATCAGCATTCGAACTTCGGAATCAAATATGGGGAAATCGTGGCATTTCTTGATAACTAAGAAATTTGAGTAAAAGCTGTGATCTGCAAAGAAATTGTTTTTATAGTGAAAGGTAGCAGTTTTTCAGATGATTCTTAGAGCGACTGTATATTGGAAAATTTCTGTTGCAGTTGGGTGAATATAGGACACCAATAGCAAACTAGTTTTATAAACTCGTGTAGTTTATACTTCAAATTTCATTTCAGATCAAAATTGAATGAGTTTGGCTGCATGAAATTGAGACAAAACAAAATCGATATTTGTAAGAGTGATTTCTATAAATCAAAAATTCTTAAAGAAAGTAATATGTTTTTGAAATATTTTTCGATGCAATATTAGAATCCAAACTTAAATCCTATTATGATTGAATACTTCAATTCAGTAAGAAGAAAAGAACTACGTTATTTTCACATATCGGTTACTGTCGTTTTGGACTTATTATTTAACAGTTACTACTCAATTTCTTCTTCAAATCTCGTTTATTGAGAAGTAAAAAATTATTTGAAAAAGCATTTTGTGCTGTTTGGTAATAATTCTTATAGAATGATAGTAATTCTATCAACATAAACATTGTGAATGCTTAAGAGAGTTATTGAAATCCAATAAATTAAAACATGTGAAGCAGCTGAACTGTTGAAAATATACAAAAACATTGCGCACAACAGTCATTAATTAGTAAATTGGATAGATCGTTGTGATTCAGTGAATCATTTCATTTGACGGCTGCACTATCGTTGGGAAAAAAAAACAAGGTTTGAATTTGTATATGTTGATTGAGGAAATGATACAGAACTAACAAGACCTGGATGGGCAGTACATGTGACAAGAACAGTGGGAACAGTTGAAAGGGTATTGATATAATCAATTCACTATCTTTTTAGGAAATTTGTTTCAGATTTTTTCTTGCATATCTCTCTCAATTTTTAAAATTTATTTGGAAAAAATTTTCCTAACTCATTACTCTTTTTATGTGGTATGCTTTATTACTTTCCTTACCAAAGCATTTCAGCTGCATTGAACGTTCCTATTCTTCCTACAAGAACTTCTGTTTTTCCCCTTTCAGAGTAATTTCACAACATTGTTGAGATTTTTTTATTTATTTTGTAAAAATTATCTCGAAGAAATTTCATTTCAGAAAACTGATATTGAGATGAAATCAATTATTGCATCTGTGGTACTCATTGAAAGGCTGATGCGCTCAGTATGCTGAAGTTGATGAAATTATATATAAAACTTTGAAGTAGGACGCTGCTTATGAAGAATTTAGATCATTTTTCATCCAATCATAATTTGGGAATAAAAGCTAAGACTTGAAGTTTCAAATTTTTGAAATTTAAATGCACAACTAAATGTCTGAATTATGCAATTCTTATTTTACTTTTTGCTATTCTCACATCTGTTCTTAATAATAAGATTAGATCAAAAAGAAAATTTAATGTGTTCTTGAACGTATACTACAGTTCACAGAAATGAAATTAAGCTTGACCCATTTCATTAAACGGTATTCAACTACGGTAGAAATGTTAAAAATTATGGTTAAATTCGGTATTTTATATATCTAAAACATTGCATTGCTAATTCATGTAATTAAATTAATTCAAGGTGTTCAGTTTCCCTCCAATACGACCAGATTTACTTTCAAGCTACATTAAGGTCTCAACAGATAAAAATATGTCAAGAAAAAAGAGTACAGCTTGATTCATCCAATTATAGTGTCTTAAAGTTCCAAGGTTTTAAATTTTAAATTTAGTCTTCGAAAGTTATTCGTACTTGTCTACTTTTGAATTCCATCTGTGATTCCATTTATGATACACATTAAAGAGATCATTTTTTATGATCTGTCTATGAAACCTTTCTGGCTATTCAACACCACGAATCCATTGGTTAATTTCATTAATTTCTCAATTTCGCAAATAAAGTTAGACAGGAATCGGAATAAGATATTTTTGTACTATCTGTTTTGTGAATCATTTTCATTTGTAAACAAGAAAAGAAATTTCATCAATAACTAATTGCAAATGATGCAGTCCTCTTTGTGACAAACGCTGATCATTGTAAAAGGCTGCATATTTCTTCTCTTTAGCAAATACATTTTTGGTATCGTCCATTTTGATAAATATTTAAAGAAATTTGAATGGATGGAGCGAAAATAAAAAGTACTGAAATAAATTCTTTTTTTTCTTGGGGATGGGGGTGAAGTGACAGTTTCATCTTTCTCCCACTTTACAATATAAAAAAAAAGAAATTCGTGAAAATAAATGAAGAGACAATACAATTTGCAAAGTTCCTTCTTTCCAGGCTTCTACTAATGAATTTATTTGTATTTGTACCTGAGACTTATTTGTACCTTGAAATCAGGAAAAAAACTATTGTGAGATTTTCCAAAATTTCCTTTAAAAATTTACGTTTCAAATTGAAATACATTAAAATGGCGTTATTTTACAATGTTTTTGCATGGAAAGCTTTTTTCTTGATTTCAGGTATAAATAAATGAAATGATAGAAATTACTGAAGTGTACAAAATAGCTGAAATGGAGTGCGACTGCAGAATTCTGTAATTTTAAGACGATAAAATTTGGGTTTCAACAAAGAAGTGTTTCTCATAAACTACCCTTATTTGTATACCATCTGAGTCTAAACCATTTGTTGTAATCAAATTTCAATCTTTCCACCTACGATCACTTTTATCGAAATGATCGCATTATGTAAAAAAGAAACAAATTTCTTTTTGTACTTATAACATATGCAACATTATCTTTCTCGTTAACATCAATATCAAATAATAACGAAATAATCACATTGTTTTTTTTTTTTTTTTGAAATCACTTTTTTTTCCGTCATCAATAAAACTGTGAAAGATCTTACGATCAGTAATTACACAAAAAATTTTTGTAAACAACTGAAAGAATGTATCTAAAAAAGAAAATATATCTTATCTGACTTATGAAGAGTTAACGAATCGACCAATGAAGAAGTTGTTCATCCTTCTTATACAATTATTGATGCTAATACTGTAACTAAACATTCCCAAAACGGGAAGAAAAAATCGAGAATCTTCTGGCTAATCTAAGATGAAGGAATAGCTAACAGATTGAGATTCAGCAATAGAGGAATGGATTACTTTCTCAAACAAATAAATGAAATTAGAATTGATAGTTGCATTTTCGGCAGATCAGTTTGGCTGTGTGATCGTCAATAGCAATAAGGTCAAAATACTAATGTTTTACAATGGATAAATCAGCTTTTTCACATGAAGCAATCTTTTCATTTTTACAGTGACTGGATTTGTTTGAAAAAAGGATGGAAAAAATAGGCAAAGAAGTCCATAAGATCAAAAATATGAAACTGCTGAAAACTGCTCAGAATCTTAACAGTATGCGTATTCGACAACAATAAGTTAAGAGTAGTAACTTTCCCTGTAACCTAAATCGATCATTATTAATGTAAGTATGCTTCAAAACTTCAATTTCTACTTTTTCTCTCCTAAATTTTAGTAAAATAAAAGCGAAAATAATCTGAAAACCTGAAATGTGTGTTGCATAGAGAAAAATAACTAGAGAAATAAGTAAATAAAAATAGTCGTTATCTTGTCGCAATGTTCACTTTCATGCGATTTGCTAAATAAAGATTAGAAATTTTGAAATGCAAGAAAAAATTATGAGAAAGATGGAATTGCAAAAACGCATTGCAAATAGGTTTGGATAGAAGAAAGTCATATCCTCTCGTATCCAAACCAGTGATAGTAAAGCAATACAGAACATTGCTTTTTTTTAGATGGTCCTGAGTGATACTGTAAAATGTATTAATGATGATACATACAAATCATTCTGTATTAATTTTGTTTATGCCGTAAAAAATTAAGTGCTATAAGTCTAATGTGTCGATTTTTTACGTATATTTTTCTAAGTTAAAAAATTCTATTAAATATTCATTTTACAGAAGTATTACATCTGGAAATTCCTTAAAATTCATAGAAACATTTCAAAAAATTATGGGATAAATATCTTCCATGGACACCTGCTTTTATTTACTTGCAAAATGGCAATTTCTTTCTGATCGTCGTTGCTGATAGGTTAACATCGTCACATCTGAACTCAGAAATAATGACAACAATTGGTTAAGGGATGTAAGCGATGGAACGATTTGAATAATTATTTGATTAAAAGTGAGTTTAAAATTTATAAACTCATTGCGCTATCAATAGCGTAGATAGTTCCTATTTTTTTAGTAACAATTCTATGAAGAGATAATATCAAACTTACATCAAATTTATATTTCAATATTCACCTCTTAAATTACATATCATAACATAATGATAGTGAATCAGTTGATATGTTGTTATCAGTAAACATAATAAGATAAGCCTTGATATCAAGTGAAAATACTGTCATTGAAATAATGATTATATGAGATGAAACGTTTTGCATCATTGTAATTACATCAATTTCATTGTACTAGAATGGACAGCGTGATAATCATTTGTGCAACTGATAATTACTTAGAAAAAAAATAAATAAATAAAAAGAAAAATTAAACAGAACACGACGGCAATATTGTTTTCAATTAGTGAGGTAATTTTGACAAAAGAAACGATGTAATTTTAAGGAATTAAAGGTACCCTTAACAATTATTTAATCAATTATTACACCATCAGCGGCTGTAACACCAACTCTTAATGTTAATTTACTTAATAGCACAATACAAATAATTCCCACCGTACAATTTATTTGTTGCGACACATGCCAAACATTACTAACCAAAGATTTTTTTAACTTTTCTTCTCAAAAATTTTCCTTTAATTTTTTCTTTTTACTGAACAAATTTCTTCTAAATTAAAACATTAAATCCATCAATTGAATGATTATTTTTCACTGGATGATCATTCACTGAAAAAGCTTTGAAAAAAAAAATCTTGCGAGCATGAAATAAAATTAAAAACTAAGATGACATTTAAATCCATTGGCTGATACCAGTAAATTATGTGATTTTTTTTGCCAAAGTTTACTGTTTTTCTAGTTCATATTTCGAAATTGCCAGTCCTGTTTAAGAGATATTAAATAGAGAGAACAAGAAAGTTCGAAAGAAGCAATAGCAAATTTAATTTGTGTAAAAATGAAAAAGGTGAAAAAAGCAAATTCCATTAAAATGTACTTTATTTTTGCATCTAGCAAGGGAAACTTATAGAAATGAAAAAATTTTATGATTTTAAATGATTTTACTCACTTTTCATTAAATCGAAGACTACAAATATTTACCTGTTACTATAATATTATTTGAGAAGCGAATCATTCCATTAAAATTCACATGCTCCCAGGTAGTGTGACAACTGCACTTTATTGCAAATGTCCCTTTCAGGTTCAATTCAACAAATCTGTCAACAGTTATTTCAAAAAGTCTACAAATAGAGTGATAATAATTTTATGGGAATAAATTATTTCAGTTTAATAAAATTTGATACATAAATTTGGAGGGAAATCATTTTAAAATTTAATAAGATTAGTTTATGTTTATGAGAGAAGAAAATGAGAAAGGGATTGAAAGTAAGAACTTTTATTCATATTTATGATTTTTTTAAAATCAATACGTGAAGTCCTAGTAAAAAGTAGGGCTGATACAAGAATAAAAATGAATTCGACACATCAGATGAATCTAATTAACCTTCATCATTTGATGGTAAAAATTTGTTGGCACATTTTGACCTTTTGTATCAAACAATGATATCATATTCAAAGCATGAAGTTGAAATTATTCGAGTAATTCAAAAAATATTGTTTAAAATTATAGGAAGGTTATTTCAAGTCTTTTAAGTGTTGCAATTCTTTAGTGTGCTAACATACCAAAGATGTAATTTATGCAGCACACAGCTTCTGAAACACAATAACTGATAATCGGATAACTTAACGTGCTGGCATTACTTTTTACATGTCATTGAGCTATCGATGATTTAATGTATCTTAATTTAATTCAACTTAACTTGTTAGTTAATTGCAATTTCAATATTGATAATAATAAGTAACATATTTTCGTTGCTGAATAAAGAAGTTGCATTAATTGGTAAGGAATAATTTAAGCTAAAAAAAATATCAAAGAAAAAATTATAGCTTCTTTAAATTACGAATATAGCATTACTTCTTCCCAATTCAACTATATTAAATGTAACAAAGTAAAGTATAATGATAAGCAATTTACCGTATGAGAAATCATTATTGGATATAATACCTTCCATACGTCACGTAAAAAGTTTTGCATTGATAACAACAAATGATAATGTATCCATAATTCTGATAATTTTATTCTATTCATTTGGATGAAAGAATTATTGCTGTATACCTTATTGTCGTGTCAACATATAATAAAAGTTATTCAGATAACATATATATATATGTTTGTCGCGATGGCAAAAATTGTTATAACAACGGATACTGCTTTCTTCTTTTGCATCTATCGGTTGAAATACTTCTTATTTTAGTTTAAATTTGGGTAAAATATTGGCTAATATCTTTCGCAAAGTTTTAAATATGTAACTTTGCTTTTCCACCGACTTACTTCAATCAACCAACTATTTCCAACTCTGCTCGTTCTTCACTCATTTTTCTTGATTTCTTTTTCATTCTTAAAAAATTCTTTGAATTTCAATATGTTAAACATTCCGGAGATGATTCATCATTTTCAGCTATAAACAGATTATATCAGAACATATTTGAGGTATTTTTTGTTCATCGATTTGGTTTCTTGATACTTGAGAAATTTTAACGAAAATTTCAAAAAATCCAACACGTGGAAAGCTTCGTAAATTTTTTTTTTCTTTCCTTTGATTTTATAGCAACCTGTTTTCTTTACTATGCTCATTAATTTTCTCGAAAGAAGAAATTGAGGACCATCTAGAAGATAGGTGGCTATTACACTGCTAACAAACAACAGAAGTTAGTATGCTTTACACTGTATACGGAATTAATCAATGGTTGACATCGATGACATCGATAGGGTTCTTACCACAATGCAACAATAATGTCAACGTTTTGTGCATTATGTCTTGTTTACTTATGTAATGTACTCTTATCTTACCTTTATGAGTCAGCTCTTTTTTCGAATTTCTGTTTTAAGAAATGAAAGTGCACAATACGAAGGTCCATGAAAATCATTAAGCCTAATGAGTATTAGGTATTGATTTTAATAAAATTGCTATGCCATTTTCCTCAAATAGGCGACAAAAATTTCCATACGGATCAGTCACTTTTTAATTATTTGCGCCCACTTTGTCATCATTATGCAGCCATCACTTACACTATTGAAATGATTGGGGAAAATGATTTCAATACAAATATATTGTAATATCTTTAACGAATGCTTCTTCTCTTCCTTTCTTCTAACAAAAAGATTCGACTTGTGGAATTTGAAAGATAAATAAATTTGTATTATTATAATTACTATCTGTTTTTCCGAATGGTAATATCGTTTCTTTACAAGGAATATCGATTAAAATGAACACAATAAACTATTTTAGACTTCAAACAGTTTATGATTAAGTAAATATAATGTTTATGAAAAAATATAATTAAGTAAATATATAGTAAGTATGGTAATATTGAACTGATCGATCAGGAATTCTATTGAATTTTGAAATAAATTTAATGGCTATCTTGAAATGACTATGTGTTTCGCTTCATATTCTGACCACTCCAAAATGTCATCGTCTAATGTTGTCTTCTCCTCTCTAAATCAGTCTACCTCTCAATGCTTTAGATCGATATCCGTCCTTGGTGCTTCATATTGTTTAGTAGTAATAGTTGTTGAGGCTTCATTCTTCTCTCTCTTTCCTCTCTGTTCTAAGCCAATTGAAACTCTTCTGAACATCGATCTCACTCAACAAAATTTCCACTTACAATGTTATGTAAACTAATTTCTGTTTTATTATTAATTTCTAACTGTGTGAAATTTGTATTATCATTCTTTCGGCATCTTCAAATATTTGCAATGTTCTTCGTTCCCTTCCTCTTTTTTCCATACAATAATTTTTAATATTTATTTTAGCTTATTTATTCTGTTTAGAAGTTACCACAAGGCTCTTTTCTTGACAAATTCAATTATCATCCCATCCAACTAATGCTAACTCCAATTAAATAGATCGTAAAGTTATGAATAATCGCTACAATTTCATACTCACCACTATGCTTTTAATAAATAGTTCTAAAACTGTCTGTGTAAGTTAAATTGTTGTTTACGAAATTTTTGCCAAAATTAAATTCGCTAACAAACTGCACTGTTTCAAAAAGAAAGCAATTGTATGGCTATTAAATTTTTATTTTTGATATGTCGTAAAGATATTTGATCCGATCGCATGCATTTTGTAACTTTCTAACACTTTCTTCAACATTTTGTTAACTCTATGAACTCATGTTCTCATATTCTTTCCGTCTCATAAGATGATAGGACTGTAAACCGGAAAAATACTTTACGGAATACCGAACCGAGTTTGTTTCATTTCTCGAATGCAACCCAAAATTATTACCAAGCCTTCATCCCTCAAAACCAACGCCATTTTCATCATTACATCCGGTGAATAAAGCAAATCATATGCTCTAACTAGCATTGGCAAATTGGGTTCATTTGAATAGCTAGCTGTTCAGCATTAAAAACAGAAGACCGGAATGTACCGGTTTTTCTGAATCTTACATACAAATGAAGATTTCTTATCAATTTTCATTGATTCGAAGAAAAAAAACCACATTTTCGAAAGCAGACTTTACGAATTTGATATTCCCATGTGAGCAATTTAAAGCCCCTTTGTTTAACAATCATTTTCACGGTTTGAATAGAATGCTTTTTTATTGTCGTAAAATATTCTTTTGAATGCGAACATCTTATTCCAGCAAGTTATTCATAATTTAGACTTTTCAAATCCTTCTTGGATTTTATTTGAATTAAAAAAATAACTTAAAATATATGTGAGTCAACTGATTATTTGTGATATTTTTTGTGAGTGATAGTTTGCCATGTTTTCCGCTGGGTCAATGGTTGACACGTCATTCGGATTCATTTTAAATGTTGTTATTGGACATTAAAAAGATGGAAGTTACACATTTTTTTGCCAGAAGATCAAATTTTATTGACCACTACTGAGAGTCACGAATTTCGAGTTACAGCAAACATCCAAAATTTCCTAATCCTGTGGGTACAGTCATAGATTTCGATCAAATAGATGAAACGAAATGAGCGAACTCTGAGAAATTCTCCGAGAAATTCTTATCATAAATTAAATTTTTGATATATATTAAAGAATTTAGGCAAATAAGAGAAATTTTCAAAAATGTTTCTAATTTTACTTCTGCTCTTTAAATAATAATTAGTTAATTACTTATGTTTCGTATGCGACAATCTGTTTTTATATTTTGAAACTTCAAAAATGATCAATTTTTCACTGTCCGTCTAATTTTTTAAACTCCTTTATAAATCTAAGCCTTGCTTCTAATTATAGCATTCAATATTTTACTTACCAAATAAGTTACTGTTATTTTTCCTTTTTTTTCGAAATCATCAGTTGATTTCAAGCTATTTTCTTGCAATCACCAATTTAAATGATTCCAAACTATAAAGCATAATGTGCATTCTTCTCTTCACTTGTAAACTTAAAATAAAATCGACCAATTCTGCAGATAGAAGTAATATGCTGACCGAATGATCGGAGTGAGATTATTATCTTAATTGGAATTTTAATTAAGAGGAAGTGAAATGAAAGCAGTCGAAAATCATTCTTAAATTTTTCATCAGTTGTTGCAGTTATTTTCATGGAAGGATAAATATGTGTGTAGTTTTGTATAATTCAAAATAATTATAATTATAATGGAAATAGACTTACTTTGATTTATTTCTATTTCACTTATCTTATTGGCATGCTCGTCTAGACGCAAGAAACTTTTTTTTTTGATCTCTGAAGAAAGCTGAAATATTAAATGAGACATAATATTAATTGATATATGATATCAATTTCATCATTTAGTTAGTGGCTTCGCGAGTCAAAAGTTTATGAGATCAAAAGAAATTTCCGATTGAAATGTTAAAGAATCAAATAAAAAAGCTTTAAAATTAGAGTAAGTTTTCAATGCATTAAAAGTTAAGTATCTGAAACAAAAATTGAATTTTAATGTTATTTTTGAATTTTTCGGAACCATAAATATTACTGACGAACAAATTTAAATTAATTTTCAGCAGCAGGACTCATTTACGACCCCTAATTTCGGTTATCTCTTGCTCTTCGCTTCATTGCTTTATTTCTGATTAAGCCTTCCTTATTCGTTTCTTCCCTAAAGAAACACTGTGAACGTTTAATTAAAATGGAAAGACTGAAATTAATTGTCCATTAAGTGTCAGTAAAAATGAATCTTTTTTTTTATTTCTTTATTTGTAATATTTCAATTATCCAAACTATTCTTTAGACTTGATTGATCCAATCCATATTTTGTTAACTACTTGAAAAATTTAAATTTCTTACTTTTCACTCGATTTACACAATGAACAAATTGATATCCCTCGAAAATAAGGGACCAAGTTTTTTCACGTATTAGTTTTTGATCGATTGAATCCTAAATAGAGGAATTGATAATATAAGAAATGAAAGGATCAACTTCTTTCTAAAGATTCTAGAGATGATGCATACAACAGAGAATCTCTGCAACATTGACAGAATCCATTAGATAATTCTTTATGCGATAACATTATTCGAAGTACAAAAGATTCACAAAACTTTAGTTCTACGAAAACTAGACATGATCTATTGAGTTAGCACCAAGATTGCATTCAATTTGAATTTTTTAAAAATCACTCTGCTGAGAATTTCAATAAGAATTGCTTTCGTCAAATTTTCAGAAATGATTTTCGATACATCTGTGACAATGAATGAGACATGTTAGCATGCCAGAATATTTCACTTCACTCCCTGAATATTCTACAAAGTAATACGACCACAAAGTACAAAATACTACTCTTCTAGCAAAATGAAAGTTAGAACAGATCGGTGATCCATCCCTTGATGAACTGTGAATTTGAACAAGTGGAGTTGCATTTCCAGTGAAAATTTGAGACTTCGTTCTGAAGTGAAGGAAATACTTCAGATAAATAGTTGTGGTACTTTAGAAAGAACCGTGGCGCTAATTATATGCCAACAATGCGGCAGAGTCAATGAACCAAATGGATTCATATGCAATTATAAAATATTTGTAATACAATAACTCATTTGAAAATATTAAGTAAAAATGAAAATGATGGAATGAATCATACATAAATTCCCAATTTAATGAGAAATACGCGATGGAACAAGTATCAGTGTTGCATATTAACAATATTAGCAGATATTAACTTGAAGTAAATAAGGTTTGACCAAATAGAAGACTGAAATTTAAATTGTCGAAAATATTCGATATATTTAAGTTTACTAACAAAATTTGAGAATATTCTCTGAGGGAGTTTAACTTTGTGCAAGTAATAATTTCATTATCCATCCTTTAATTCACTTCATCTTTGCTATCATTGGTTACTAAAAATTATTGCAAAGAATTTATTTTTGACTGAAGCTTCTTGTCAGTCATTTGGACAACATTTCACTTTAATTCTTTTCAAAGAAACGAAATAAAATACTCTAATAGAACATATAAGTATTGATTTTTATTACTATTTTTTTTCTGGATCCAAAGTAATTTCTTTTCTCTGATATGTTAATTTATGCATTTAATGGAGAACGTCGACAACAGGAAATCTCTAAGAATGCTTAAGTGTTACACTCACTCAATCTCTTTGTATAAAGAGAAGCCAAGCTCCATTCTTGTAGGCCTCTTGTCTTGATTCAAAATATTCATCACTCTTCCTCTGCAGGTCATCAGACTAATGAGACTCTTAGATTCCCTACCCAATAAATTTTACTTTACCGATCATAATTACATCGTTTTTATTATTCATTTCGGCAGATGGTCTGTTTACACACACATACACACACACACACTCCCACACATAAATACAGACACAGACACAGACACAAACACACACGCACGTTTGTTCTATTTCCAATTTCCAAATAAAATGCGTAGTAAGTAGGCGAAATTGGGATACGATGTCCTACTTGTTATGGATTTGTGTGGATTCGATGGAAGAAAGAAGTTTAGAATGGTACGAAAAGCATTGGTCAATATGGATGGACAGAGAAAGAACGAGCATATCTCTCTCTGTCTCCATTCAATGCTCTTCATCTGCTTTATTTCCACCGCTCGATAAGCTAATTATTATTTAATGATAATGAATAGCCAACAAAAAAGTGAAAGCTCTATCATTCTACTAGGATCAATCACATTTGCCCATATTATTTATTAACCCCTTAAATCATTCCCTCATCAATTAATCGACATGATGAATGAGAGACTAATGATTGAGAAAAGATCATTGTCGTTTCGAAAATTATTTCTTCTTAAATATTAATTACATTGAAATTCTTTTTCGATGATTGAATTACTCTTTCAAATATATTTGTCATAGTTTGGAATCGTTTAGAATACAATTGTATACGATACCTTTATAGTTTATAATTCGAATTTTCGAACTAATTTCATATTTTATTTGCATTTTCTACTTAAAAGATCTGAGACACATTTTGTAATTTGTTATTTTGAGAGCTGCTAGAAGTATCCACTTTTTTTTTTAAATTTTGATAAAATTTCATCTTGATGTTTTTTTTTTAAAATAATTAGTAAGCAGCGTAGCGGTAGTATTGTAGTTATTATATTTACATTCTTATCAGTAAGCATTGTTTATATTTCAGTAAGAAATGTTCCAAATGTTTTCATTTCAATGGTACGCCTTCTGATATGTTAAAATCAAAAAAAATGGATGGTAAGAAAGCATTGGATATAAACCTTTCGCCGGGACAAAGTAGAGTGAAAAAGTTATTGGAACGATTCGAAAAGCTAGAAACTATTAGTATCCAGAATAATAGTTTATTGCGGGACAGGTTGGTCTTGGATAGATATTCATTGTTTTGAGTTTCCGATGATTCATCCCTAAAAATTTCAAATCAAAATAACAAATCAATGAGAGTGGGTTGATATTGTTGTGAGACATCGTTTTTTCTGTTATGATTTTAAAAAATTTAAAGATTAATTCAAAGGATTAAACGATTGAAATTTGCTTCCTTAATTAGACAGGTAAAATGGGTTGTAAAATAGAATAGCTATATGGAAAAGTAAAAAATAATTTTGGTATATGTGCAATTCATTTTATTCCTATCGGTTTTCGGTTGACGAATCATTCAGTCAGTCATGTGTTTTAATCCTCCAACAATGAATTTTTAATATGGGTGACATATCGCCCGATTAACGATCACATTCCCCCGAGAGACATTGGCAATAGTTTCGGGGATTTTCACCTTTTCAACAATAATATGAAATCAATTTTTTATCTCACTTTTCAATGTAGTTATAAATGCCTCGAAAATATTTGAATTTCCTGAACCAAAATGATAAACATTTTAAACAAACTTTTAAAAAATTTTTTTGAAGAGAGGGACATTTGAGAGATTATGGTGTTTTCCATTTAAAATGTGTTAAAAAGTGTCACATGAAGAAAATTTATGTTTACCAATTGGAAGTTTAAAATAAAATAGATCACATCACTAATCAGTAGTGAATTGCAGCTGTACCAGTACTTTTGGAAAATTTTTTTAGAATGATCTTCGGTTTTTGAATATTGGCTCTTTTTTCCAGAACTTTTTGCATCCAAATTTTTCATTGTAAAATTAATTTATTTAGCATATTTTTTGTTTAAAATCACATTTCTTCTCAACTTCATAATCATTTGAAGATATAATAATCACAATGTGAATTATTTACAACCACAATTTTATAGATGTCAGCCGATATCACGGCATCGTTCCTCGAAACAAACATTTGCTGGCATTTATCAGAAACGAAGTATTCTTAAAAGGCAGGTAAGCTTTGTAAGATTTTTTAGAATTATTTTTAGCACTAAATCAGTTTAGTAGTTCTTTTGCAAATCTGATGACAAGTAACCTCTTGACCTCTGTAATATCAGTTTAAAGGATGCGAAGTTTAATGTTTAACGTTTTTATACTAATGATATCTGCTTGTATTATATTTAACCTGTTAGAACAAATGATGAAGAAGTTATCCTTCTAAAATAATAATCATAAAAATGGATTAATAAGTTAACCAAAATTGTTTCATAGTTGTAAGATAGACTTTAGATTAGATTACATTAAGTTATGGCTATAATGAAAAGGTATTTTAAGGTATATAACTATTCATTACTATTTAAGCTTAAATTTTTCGCTGTATGAGATTCTTGAAGGCGAATTGAAAAAACTTTTTCGTAATTTCTTGAGAAAACTACTGGAAAGCCAAAGTTAAAACTTCTTTCGATTAAAACTGAGCGCGGTGAACCTTCCTGCATATAGATTGTTCTGTTAATGTGTCTCATAATTCAGTCAAAAAGTCATACGGACATTCGGCCAAATGGAAGGTCATCGATGAGTGCTCGACGACGCGGTGTAATGTCCAAAAGTTATAGCCATGGGGATCAAGCGGACTTTATCGTTGCTATCAGGTTCGGTTCTATGAATTAAATGAACTTACTTTTTACTTGTTATTGGAGTATCTCATCTAACTTCAGATAAGAAATCAGATTTTATTTTTAAAAATTCAGAAAATTTCGTGATGCGTTGCATAATTTAAATTGGTGATTCATTATCGACCGAGGTACTTTTCTCATTCGCCATCCTTTACGTGGAAATGATGTGAATTAAGGTCAAAATTAGACGAGAAATAGAATTCTTCCTATTATTTCTTTGTAGTCACTGTCTTTCTGAAGTGATTTTTTTCCAAAATTTTGGCAAGGCAAAAAAACTCCATCTTCCTAAAAGTATTGTATCAAAATGGATTGAGTGCTGTACTAATGCGCAATTATCAGAAAAAGGTCAGCACGATTTGTTTAAATATTAAAAAGAAATCAACCAATAAATTTATGTTCGAATAATTTGTGGTGTCCAAACTATTCAAGATTTTTGAAAATCTTTTAATCAATTCGTAGTTTATTCATTTTACTAATTATTCTGCCTCTGAACAAGCAAACGATTAAATTTGGCAAAACAAATTTCTTACTGAGTAACTGACGAAAAATTAGCCTTCTGGAAAAATTGGATCTAATTTAATCCGACAGGCAAATTTAAATGAATGTGTCCTACTATATTAAGCAAATCCGAGCGAATATTTTGTTTCTTAAACTTTTTGATGGAACCTGTTCTGAGCATATTATCGGTCATGCGCCTTTCTTCCTCATTTCATTTTGAGTCCTCTTTTAATGTTTCATTGAGGTAAAACGATATATCTTTTGCTGATATTTTTCAATGAAATATTTGAATAACTAAGTGAACAATACCATTTAATGTTACAGTTCACACTCTCACCTCTTTCTCTCTCTCTCTTTTTTTTTGCATTTTCATTTGTTGTGTGATAATGAAACATTTCGTGGTCTTTACTTCTCCTCTATTTTAATGTTTTACCTGTAAATTTTGATTTCATTTACCTATCGATTTCATTTATAGGCCTTATACATGAATTCAAAGGAATTTATGCTAACTTCATCTTAACAAATTGTAGAATTTCTCTCTGAATTTATCACTATTAATTCTATATTTTATTCATACTATTAAAAACTGTTTCTTCTTATATTTTAGATGTGTTGTATGATGCTGATACAATAGTTTTGATCTTATAATGAATCCCGTCTGCAAGAAATTAGACACAATCATTCTTGATCTAATCGTGTATCTTTACTCATTTTAAGTTTCAATAGCTGGAAGAAATTATTTCTATACTGCGCTTGGAAAGCATTCTAAGGCTATTGAATCATAAAGATATTTCTAAGGACACTAAACTTTTGGCGTAGTAATTGTACTTGAAGTTGCATCAGAAAGTATCTTCCAACTGATTCGAAGTATTTAATAGTTCAATTATGCTGATACTCGGCCTCCAACATTTTAGATTTATATAAATTCTTTGAAATTCATGAAAAAGTCTATAAAAGGCATGTGTTATCTTTTTCATATGAAAGGCATGGATGATTATGCTCATTTAAATTAAATCGAGAGATGATAAATGCTAAGGATCCGACTTTTATTATATTATCTCAATTTTGAAATCTTTCAAAATTTTATGATGAAACTGGATTGCCTATAATTTGGTATTAATTTGGTTTTTTCCAGGAATATTAATAATAATGCCAAATTTTCTTTCACTTTTCAATAGCTGATCTGGAGAAAGAGAAATTTTTCTAAAATTCGGATAGAAATAATTTATAATTGAATGGAAAGAACCCTCGTTAAACGGATAGTTGATTGGTGGGCCTTCGAAATGACGAACATGTTCCAATGCGATGCTTAGAAGCCGGTTTTCTAAAAGTAGAATTTTTTGGTGCCTGGTAGTGGTGCTATTAGAAAAAAATGAAGTTGACGGAGGCGATTGATATTTTTTGTTTGAGCCTTGCTCTTTTTCAAGAATGACAGTATGGCGGAACAGCTACAAACTGTATTTCTAATTCACAAATTTTCACCAATTTATTCATTTATTTTCACTTTTCAGTACAGTTTTATTTAAGTTTTTTTATCAGCAAAGTTTTGCAATTAACTCAGTCGTATTTTCATCCCACATTACACTTCCATCTATCATTTTTGGATAGCAGCTGCTGGATTAATTATCATCGATTTCATTAATCAAATGCGAATTACCTCAGAAATGGATTGATATAGACTGATTTTTTCCTAAATTTTTTTCTCAACTGATGATAGCAGAGCGGAACATTGCTGTTCAATCGTATTCATATACGATCAACAAGAAGTCATTTCCTTAAATGATTGGTCGGATCAATCCAATTCTAATACTGTGGCCTACCCTCTTCAGATATTTCTTTTCCTATTCCCATTATTCTACTAACAGGTTTCCTCTCAAAGTACTGTATTCTTTATTTTACTATTATTATTTACATAGGCATTTAATTTGTGCTGGAATAAACCTATTAGCTACAACTGTGTACATCTTTTTAGACATTTGCTGCTTCTAAAAAATTTCTAGTTTCCTTTTTTTTTGTTCATGGTAAAAATTTTTTTTTTTAGAAGTTCTTGAATTTATGCGCAGATTTAAATATATTTAAAAGTATTGTTGATTATTAAATTGTCAAAGAGAGACAATCATCGATGATCAAAATGAATCAAACTGTTCAACTGAAGTGAACAAATAAATACTTTAGAAGATGGGTTTAATTCATCGTCACGTATCGTATTGCATACTTAGTTCCGTTTTTTCAAGTCATATTACGGTATTGCTAAATTTTAAAAGATGAAATTTTGGATTAAAAATTTTCCCATCCTTCAAACCTGTAAACTTAAGTTTAATGTTAATGTATTGTTCTGGCCATAATCGTATTATCAGTCTAACTTTCAATTATCACTTTCTTGACGAGTCGATAACAAGAATCGTCAAATGATGTTGTTTATCTTTCCGTTCGTTCTTCAATTTCATCGAAACTAATCATATTGGATTATTTGGCAATTTTACTCCTCCTATGCAGAATTGATTTCCAAGGTCGCCACACGTCATTTCTTTCCCTCCTAATATGAAAAGGATGAATATATAATTTTTCCGCATTACTTATCAGCGGAATGTTGCCACCAAATAATGCAACTGAAAATGTTAATTGATAACATTTGGAGCTATTATTTTCCATAAGTCTCCAATGAATTTTAGTACATTTATTAATAATTTTCATTCTCTGCATTTTCTTCTGCTGCTAAGGTCAAGTGTATTTTTTAGATTTCAATTTTTCATTTATTGTTTCATGAACTTACATGTATAATTCAAAACCATCAGCAGAACTATCTGTTAAGGTTAAAAGTGTAGATTAGAGATTATGACCGATATTTCGAAATTAAAAGATGGAAATCGCTCAGTTGTTTATTATCTCTCTGTCTCTTTACTTTGTATGTGACGATAAAACAACTGATATACTACCACTTGTCGTACTATCTTTCATTTTGAAGTGATCTCGCGAAAGGAATTCGTAGAAATACCACTTCTGCAATTGCTCAGTAGTTTTTCATCAGAAAAAAAAAATCAACTAAAGTACTTTTCTCAGAGAAGTATTCCTCTCTTTTGATGAACAAAAATTTCCTTTCTTTGAAAATCAGCCGAAACATATTTACAAATTTCGTCTCTCATTTTTCATATTTTTCTTGTCATCCCCGATAAAAGGTTGTGCTAGTTTATTTAAATATACACAATTATGTCACAAGGGCAATCGTCAGGGTCAAATGATAGTTACAAATTAAAAACAATCTATGACATATATACGTCCATCTATCTCTTTTAGTTGACAATAGTAAAATTATTGCTTCCGTCACTTTTATTTCAAAATAAGACATTTTACAATTTGCGGGATTTCTATTATCACTACTTACTTTTAGTTACAATTCCTCAAGAAACATTTTCAGCGCTTTATACTAAATTCTCTGATGAATTTTATTGGAAAAAACATTTCCAAATTACAAAAAAAAAGGTCGAAAGTTTTTATCATTATTATAAAATCTTAGAACTATTGTTTTACAGGAGTACCGCAATCGCCACTTAACCTTAATTTTTTTGGATTTATTGTTTTATTATCATAATGTGTTTCTTAATTCTTCAAAGCCGATCTGTACAAGTACACTAATCTTATTACTTTTTCCTAAATCAATGCGATCTGTTTTACCAATCAGACTATCGATAATATTATTGCTATCGCTTTAACAAATATATATATATATATATATATATATATATATATATATATATATATATAAAACTAAAATATATGAAACTATCAAATTCCTAGAAAATTTAGATTTCAACTTTTTTCGGGAACTAGTAATTTGTTTGTTTATAGATTATGTTTGAAATGATTTCTACCAGTGCTTGTTTTCCTAATGATCAAAACAGAATAAATAGTGAATCTTTGTAGGGAATTTCTTTTTTTCCGAAAACTTCATTCTCTCTCAATTTTAATTATCAAATCCTCGAATTTATAATTAGCCTAGAATAAAATATATACTATTTTAAGAGATATGGGCAATTTCTTGTGATTCAAAAATAGTTGAATTTCATTTATTCAATTCAGTAGAATTTGTAACATATCGATTTTCATTAATGTGTTCAGTTATATTTAAAATTTTAGTTTAGCTTGCGAATTATTATAACAAATGACTTCTCAGGATCTATGTAAACTTACGGTTTTCGGCGCAGTTCGGATTACTGCGTCATCAGCCATCCTCACTTCTTCACGTAAATGTCCCGTAAAATTTCCAGCATGACGTTGATAAACATAAAACAAGTACATTAACAATGAACGATTGGAAGATTTATAGCAATGAAGAAGTATCGCGACTAAATCTCTAATTTAGTTTAACAGTTGAATTAAAATAGTGATTTAGATAGTAGGATGGACAATGGGTTAATTAATTTATTTGAAAGATCAGATCAGTGTTTTTATAAATGGTGGTAAATGAAGCGTTCGGTGTGAAGATTACCAATAAAAAATGAAAGCGAATAAATAAGTTCGATTATTATTAACTGTTATTCTCAGTTTATCCAATTTTATTTTAAAAACAAATTCTTTCTTTGATTTATTGTTATTGATTCGCTACATTTTTTATAACTTAAAAAATTTTGTGATTTGCATTGCTTATATTTAACTTTTTAGACGTGATACATCGAGAAATTCAATGATGAGAAGTAGCAATGCAAATACCACTATAGCTCTTGCAACGCCGGTAACGGGAAATACTGGTCATGATAATGCTTCCGATAGATCCTTGCTTGTTCAGTCGATGTATGCTGGTAGTTCTGCTTCATACATAAATGAGCAAGAGCGAGAGCGTAGAAATCGTCCAAAGCCACCACCGCCTGTTAAACCTGCAACACTTAAGAATAAAATTGTCTGTCTCCGAACCTCAAAACTTGACATTTCAATAGCTGACGGAAATCTGCCAAACGCTCCTTCTAATACAATTGATTCATCCGAAACAGCGAAAGTAACGTGTTCCTCAGAAAGTACCACAACAGAATCTGATCCATCATTTGAAGCGATGCGGATATCGGATTTATGTATTGAAGAGGTGAAAAGAGTTGAAAATGAATCATCTACTTTGGAATCTACCGAGAGGTCAAATAGCAGGAATACAGTTAACAATAAACGAACAAGTTTCATTAACGAAGAAATCAAAAAACCGAAAATGAAACCACCGCCACCGCCCATTCAGTCTCTTATACGTCATTCTCAGTCTGGAAGAGATAGCAGTAAAATTGAAACTATCAGGAAAAAATTAAATGTGGAGGATATTTCCAACACTAACGAAGATATCACACAGAATAATGCGATTAGTGATGAGAGCGCACCATCAAAAGCTCACCGATTTGAGCGGTGTCTGGACAGTTGGCATATACCCAGGTAAGTCGATACTACTTGGTAGATTAATGGTTTTTCAAAAGATATTAGGAGTGCTAACTTTAAACTTTCATCCCTTTAACCAGAGTAATTCAGGGATTCAAAATGAATGCATTATTTCTAGTTTTACAGGATTATCAATTTTCTAGAGTTTTGCAACTTCACACTTAAATACTTGCAAACTGCATTAAAATAGCACTTATCTGATGTTTGCAGATCGATCCTTTAACCTAATTAATTCAAGCAATAATTAATTGGCCAAACTAATTAATATCGAGATTTCTTGAAAATGATATCATTTTAGTGTACCGTCAATACCACCCCCATTACCGCCAGTACTTTCACCTCACGATTCTGTTAACGACGAGATGTACGAAGAAATTGAACAGCTAACTTTTGCCGAGGTGAAATATTTAAATCATTTTGGATTCCGAGAATAATCAAAGCATTTTCAAATCAGTTATTGCTTAAGTCTTCATCCTGCTTTTCAGGAAAATGATGAAATCGATAAAACGAAGGCATTTGATGAGCGAATCTTAGTGCAGGAAACAAATTGTAACAAAAGGTCTGCAAGTCTTTTTAGCATGAGTTTTTAGTGAATATATATGTTGTGTCGTATATTTTACGATACTTTTAGCCCTATTTAAAGTAAGCAGTTAGCTTACTTAGATGAAGACATTAGCGCCTTCTGAATCTGAACAGATGAAGAAAATGTATATCACCCGAGAAGTACGAAATCGAGAAAGTTTATCGAACTTTTCCCTAAAAAAACAGATTTTTGGTAGAATCCGAGAGCTAAGTGTATATCAGTACCAAGCAGCCAAATGTCGCAGGAAGAACAATTATGTCAAAGAGAATCGAGGGACTGGAAAGCTAACATTACTTTTATAGAAAACCTTATATACAAGACAGGGCCAAGTACCTTCAAATTAAGCGTATAAGTCTCCTTCGACAAAAATGGTACCAGGACGCTGGACAGCCATAAAAAAAACTGTTTTAAATGTTCATTGTAATAAAACAAAAGAAACGGAAAAAATTCAAGAGTTGGAAAATTCAGATACTGCTAATATCACAACTATTGTACCTGTAAATTTCTAGATTCCTACATTTTTTCTTTAAGGTCATTAGGTCAATTAGTCAGTGTCATCGTAAAACAATATCAAATATCTATCCAGAATTTGTCCGAATGTTTGAGAATGTTCAGTCTTTTCAATTAAAGACATTAATTAATCGTAATAATTTTTGCAGTGGACAGGATGAATCTTATGTTGATGAAGAAGGAAACAAATTAAATGATAGTTATAATGGCTATTCAAGTAGTGACCATTATGGAGCAACGTTACGAATATCAGACGAGGAGAAATATTACATGAAAAATAAAGAAGTAATTTTGAATAATTAACTAATTCAATCATTTCATCAATTTACTTGCGATGGTTCCGTACCGCCATTTACTGTGTTTACTTTTTTATTTATTCCGCTTTGTTTAACACTTAAAATTATATTTCATCATCAATGAAATTTAAACTCTGTTCAAATTATTTTATCGATTCGGCTGATTTTTTGTAGGAAGAGTTTTGAATGCTTATTTGCCTTCAAGATGTTGTTAACATTTTCTATCGGAAATAAATTCCGATAGATCCTCAGATCATCACGTCTTCATTCGTTTTGTCGAAATTCGGCATTCAAAACAGAAGTGATTCTGCAAACAACCTAAACGTACTTTTAAAAAAGTTCTGCAAAATTGGGAAGGCAAAGTTTGAAGTGAAAATTCTCGAAACCAACAACTTTATTTTACAAACTGTGGCTATATTTTTAAATATCATTTAAAATTAAACATAAATACTTTTCACAGCTCCATTGTCATACAAAAGTCTTATTTATAGAATCGATATTAAGCCAATTGTGTACATAAAAAATTTACTTTAATTTGGATTTTTACTTGCTGATCGTAAAGCTAAAGCACAAATTCAATATTAAAGATTTTTTCGAAGCACACTTCGAATATTATTTTTGATTGATATCAAAAATGAATGCTTTCATAAAATTGCAAAAATTTCATAATTATTATTCATTATATTTATTATAAAAACGATATCAAAATCAGTGTTTGAGTTGTAAATATTTTGGGGACAAAAAATTTGTAACTTTGTAAATTTTTAATTATACATCGATGTTGTGATCGGATTACTCCTTTTAATCCATTCTTTTCAGACTAATTTGCGAACGAGTGAGAAAGCAGTTACTATGAGAAGGCCGAAAAGTGCTTTGGAATTTGATAAATTATTGCGAATTAAATCCGATATTCAATTAAATATCACGAAAAAGGTTCTTGGAATAGTTTTTTTTTTTTTGTTGTTGGAAAATGAAATTCAGAAATAACGATCAGTTAAATATATTACTCTTTACTTGCTTCTCAACCTTTTAGTTTAACAATGTTGCTTTTGAACAAATAAGGATTAATTCCTTTTAAAACTTATGCTAACTCAAACAAAATGCTATGAAAATACACTGATCGTTCGATTTAAATACATTACCCCAATTACACGTTTGACGTACGCATTTTAGTGTTTACGTCTTCTTCAATCTGGATCTCTCACCTCGATCTCTTCTTTTCAGATATCAGTAGGTATTGCGTAATGTCCATTTATTGTTAGAAAAGAAAACAACTAATTATGAGGATTTGTTATTGATTGTTATGAAGTGTCATATTCTTAATTAGATCATGATGAGCTACGGAAGTATTTTTGGATGATAGCTCACCAAAATACCTCAACCGTTGTCCTCTCAATCATAGCTATTTTCAATAAAATATGTATATTTCTTGATTCGTTACTTTTATATATCAATAAGTTAGATTTCTTCAATATCTGATTGTTTGTCTTTAATGAGCGTCTTTTAATTGAGATAGAATTAACATAATTTCTAGTCTGTTTTTGTCTGATTTATAGCTATAAGTTTCACTTCTTTTTGACTTTTTCAAATTGCTGGATGTAGTATCTTAGCTAGCAGATCTAACTGATTTTCCGGAATCAATGAGATTCATTTAAAGAAATTATCCGCAAAATTATTGCAAAAAAAAACAAGTGTACCATTTCCTTAAAAGTTATCCAATTAATAAACAAAATAAGTAAATTAAAGGTTGGCCAAATCAAATTCAAAGTAAGCTCAGCATCGCAAGAAAAGCAACGATGTAAACGTCTTTCATCGATATTATATATTGATCGAGAAAAATTGAAAAGTCATAATGATGATAAAGTTTTGGCTAAAATAGACTTTCCTTTGGATGAACAATGTATTTACGGTGATGTTTGGTCCTCGGATGAAGATGATTATACTTGTACCACTGGGCACAATTCTTTTAGACAAGGTAGTAACTTTTCATGAAATCAACCGGATTTCGTAAATCAAATTTCTCCCCCAAAATTTTAGTATTGATTAATAAAATTTCTCCCCTTTTCTAATTTATTTAATTATTCATTTTTTTGTTTCAGTAGAGCAACCAAGAAACCAATCTAATGAAGTGATTAATATTGGCAAGGATATGCCAGATGAGCCATATTCAATGTTATCAGAAATTGAACGAGAACTTCATCTTCGATTCCAGGCTCATGATAATCTTCCCGGTAAATCTTTTACCACAAGCTAGAGTTTTTGTATGTATTTTTTCTGTTAATTAAAACAGCGGAGAGTTTACTTTCTTGACATGAAGTGTCATTTTGCTGCTAATAAAAAATTATTTTAGCATAAATGTCCTCATTTCTTTCCAGATATTGTCCTGGAGTCAAAGAGAAGATCTATGAGTGCCGATCCATTGCTGCATGATACTGCCTTAATCGTAGCCAAGACAGAAAATACATCAAGTAGCTGCAGACATATCCAAGGTTACAATGATGCCAATAATTGTTGGCAAACTAAAGGTGATATAATGAAGCCAACAACAGAAGGTTATGAAACTATTGTGAGTTTTCTTTTGCGCTGGGATCTTAATCTAAAATTTAAATGATATTAATATAGAAATACTGTTAGCTCGGAAATCGGCATAAATTTGAATTTAACTTGAATTAAACTAAATTGGGATTTGCCTGGAAGAGAATTTTTTTAAACATGCTGATACATTCAGAAGTGTTCATTGCTATAAGTTGTAGATTTCATCAACTCCGCCATCACCTTATCATAATTGTTTACCAAGTACATCATCAGATTACACCTTAAAAGAAATCGATCGGTCAATTTATACTGCGAGGTTCATCTTTCTATCTCTTTTTTTTTTGTAAAGTACAACCATTCTTCAATATTTCAAAATCTGATGGTGTAGCAGTCATTGAGAAAAATGAATGATTTTTTCCAGGATAATTCCGGATCCACAACCGCTTTATCAAATCTACATGATGGAACAGAATGGACGGTTGATTTATGAGACGGAGGAACAAGAAGTTACTCAACCGAGTTTTAGTGGAAAGAGTATTTCAAAGGTTAAAAAAATTCCCTTTTGAGCATTTATTTGATTTTTTTCTCCAAATGCTTCACATTTTTCACATGCTTATTTTTTGAGAGATAAATGGAAGAACTTCAGATGCAACGGGTTGCCTCGACTGCATCAACCGATAGCGGACGTGGCGCAGATTGCTCTACAACCATGTCACAGCTTACGCCCAATACATCAATGAGACGTGATCGTTTGGTTGCCGGTAGCCATTTTGCTAGTCAACGATCGTTATGGTGTGAACTTCCAGAGGTGAGGTCCTTTTTCAGTTTCCGAAAATTCAGTTTTTCATGTTCCTATCATGTTTGGTTAAAATTGTCGCATTCAGTTTTCAGTATGCTTCGAACTAATAATTCTTAATTAGTTCAATTTTGCCACGAAAGATGTAACTTTCCAAAAGAGGGCCTTCTGTAGTTATAATTTCAAATTCTTTTTTCTCATCCATGTTTCGCTTTTTTATCAAATTTATCAAAATATCAAATTTATAGTTGTCCTCTTCTTGTTCCGTTAAGAATAAGGATGATAGTGATGAAAGGCAGTACGATCACAAGATCGTAATAAAAGATGACAGTTATTTCGCCATTCATAGAAATTCGGTGCCGAATTTGCAGTTAACTCTCTTAGTTCAAGACGTTCCATTAGGTTGTATCTGATTGGTTCCAGGTAAAAAATGCGGGTTTACTAGAAAGTTTGGATGAAGATACGAAGAAGCTACAGGAAGCATATTTTGAAGTGATCACCAGTGAAGCATCTTATCTTCGTTCAATCAATATCCTAATTACTCATTTCATGGCTGCTCCTGAAATGCTCGGCAAGTTTTTTAATTCTTTTCTGGAAATTTTGCAAGAAATTGACAAAGGAATGTTGGATGCTTACTTTAACAAATTTCCAGGTTCCAAAAGACCTTCATCAGTGATATCAAATGAAGAACGAAAACAGCTTTTCAGTAACATATTCGCTGTTCGAGATTGTAGCGAAAAGTTAGAAAGTCCTTGCTAATATTTCATTATTCATTTGTTTTGTTTTTTTTTTTTTTTTGAAACAACGAATTTAGTTGACTAACTAATAAAATACGCATTTTAATTTAGGAGATTAGAAGAAAATGTTTGCACGGGCAAAAAAGTATGCATGCATGCGAGAAAATTTACAAGCATAGTTTGCTATAATAGCCATTCAGACGTTTCTGAAATTTAATCCCAACAATGCTACAATTTCTGTATTTTCATCCTCCTTTCAAGCTGTTTTAAATCTTTTTTAGTTTTCATCAGTTATTGTTATTCTTGTCTAACTGTTTAACTTCGTCCGAATTTATGACTTTTTTTTCAGATTATTGTCAGATTTGGAAAATAGGTTACAAGAAAGTTTGGTACTGTCTGATGTCTGTGATATTTTATGTGATCATTTTGAAACAAATTTCGATCCATATGTCAAATATTGCTCTAATCAAGTTTATCAAGATCGAACGCTTCGAAAGCTCAAGTTCGTTATTATATACAAACAATTAAATATTGATTCAGAGAGGAGTTTGAAAATACGATTTGAATCATATTGCAATGCCAACTTCTACTTCCATGGATCGGGTAGAGTAAAGAATGATCGCGTAGTTTTTCTTCTAAAATTCAAAATTTTTATAATTGCAGGTCTGAAAATCCTGCATTCCTTTCTTGCATTCAACGCTTAGAAGGTGATCGTCTATGCCAAGGACTGGATATGCGTTCATTCTTGATGTTACCCATGCAGAGAGTTACTCGTTATCCACTTCTAATGATTGCAGTTCTTGAACATACACAGCAAGATGCAACAAACTATCAGACTGCCCAAATTGCATTGCATCTGGCCAATCATGTATGTTTTTTGCTTTGAAGCATGCAAAACATCGATTCGGTTAGGATCAAAAGAAAATGCATTCAAAGCTGTATAAAAGCTTTTTTTTATTGCAGAATTAAAGAGAATTTGATCGCCCTATACAAGATATTCATTCCTTTACAAGGATTATAGCGGGAGCTGATTTGAATTTATCACTGTCATTTGCATAAAGTGATTAAATTGCAAGTTAATCTGCAGACGTCGACTTGCTTTAAATAGCTGTCTGCTGCTGTTTAATGTTTAAATAAGCTCATTAAGTTGGATTCTAAAAATTAATTAATCCATTCTTATTTTGGATGACAAGTTTTTTTAAATTAAATGAAATAAGCTTTGCCATTTTTTCTTGATATTTAAACAAAGTTCTTTATTTCTTTTCGAATTTTAGATTGTCACTTGTTGCAATGAAGGTGCTCGACATATGGAACGAACCGAGCAGTTGCTAGAAATTGAACGTCGTCTCGTTTATAAATCATCTGATTTAAGGTATTTTGCATGATTGCATCATCAACAATTGTAATTAATTATTTTCATTTCTTTTGGAGTTAAATCTATGTTTCAACACTTTGTTAATATCATAAATGCCGTAAAAATTATTGATATTCGCTTCATTTCAGACGCATTCCATTAGTTTCATCGGGACGTTACTTAGTTAAGCGTGGATCGCTAACGTGTCTGAATGAAAAGCGTGCCAAGAAACTCTTAAATACTCGTCAACAGTTCCAAAGCATATATATTTTCCTTTTTAGTGATATTATCATGTTAACCAAGAAAAAAGTGTACGAATTTTACTTTAATTTTTCTTTTTTTTTTTTTGAAACTAGTGAATTTAATCATTACCACCGGTAAATTTTCATGTATCGAGTTAAGAACATACTAAAATTATCAAAATTATGAAATATCACGAAAGGAATTTGTGATATTTTTGATATAATTTATGATATTTTTGCAATCTATTTATTCAATAACATTAAATTTCCGAGAATTTTCCTTTTTTTTCAATACCACAAAGAGTTTTATCAAATAAGATAGGAATTTATTCCGTTAAATTCATTGCACATCTTTTTTATTATCACATCAAAATCATCGTTTCAGTAATGGAACTTATATATGCAAAGATTATTCCGCAAGGAAATTTGTTGATATCGAACCGGTTGAAATTAATGATCCTAAAGTTCGTTCTGTTGGTAGAAATTTCCGATTTTCTGAATTCCAGAAATATTAAGATTTTCAACACTAATTACCGAAGCTACATTAAATAATTAGAAAATTTTCACATTCTCTATGATACTGAATGCTTGCTTTTATCAGACAGTTCATTTTATGTCAGTATCAGATTAAAATGTAAACGAAAAGTGGAAATTTATTTCCACTTGAATAATTGAATTTTTTGGGAAAGTCGATAAAAATTTAGGAAGTTAACTAGAGTGATGTGAATAAACTAGCTGAAATCATAATATTTAAAAATAGAACACATTTCTGAAAATGCTGCATTGATTACAGTGTGAGAAATGTATTGCTTAATTATTTTTAACGTTTGATGCAACAAACTTTTAAGTACTTCTTACAATTAATTAATTTTTGAAAATAAAGTTACTTTCTGTGTTACAATTACGGTTGATTCGCTATTTTCCAACAATTTCTTCGAAATCTTATCACTGGAAGAATGTTTTGTGTAACATTTTGAATATACATGATTGAATTTATTCTTTCAGTTGTTGCAATCCGTAACCGCACATATTCCGCTAAAAAAACCTCATCTTTTCATCTGTACGTTGATGCATAATGCTGTAGGGAAACAAGTGGAACTTCTTTTGAATGCTGATTCAGAAACTGATCGTGAACGATGGCTATCGGCATTAAGACCACCTGCCGTATTAAAATATTTATTCTTTAATTTCATTTATCCTATATTTTCTCGAAATTCTATTTGAAAACTATCCAAGGATCGAAAGATTCTGTCTTGCTACTTAAAATTGACTTCATTGCAGTGTACCAATCCGGAAGAAAAAATTTATGCTGATTGGGATTGCCCACAAGCTGTTGCTGTGCATCGGTATTCCCCAGGACAAGAAGACGAGTTACCGTTGGAGAAAGGCGATTTAATCAATATACTACGTAAAATGCCAGACGGTCATTAATTTAATTTAATTAGATTAGTAAATAATTAATAATCATCGACAGTTCCTAAATAGAAAAGAGCTGGATGAATGAATACCATTATTTCATTATTTCAGGTTGGTTTTATGGAGAAAGAATTCGTGATTGGTACAGTGGCTGGTTTCCATCTTCATATGTTCAGCAAGTAGTTGTCGTTTGTTAATTTTGGACGAAAGATTATTGAAGTGAAATTCTTCCGAAGAAAAAACATTTTCCAGGAATTCTTAGGATTGAAAAATATGAAATGACATTTCCTGTTGATATTACGTTGTTCATTTAAGAAAACTAGAGATTTCAATGATCTAAAGAAATTTTTTACTTTATTTTGTTTTTTACCTTTTATGTTTAAAGATAATTTGCAAAAAAAAAAAACGAAACTTCTTAGGTACTCAATGATCATGTTCGAGCAAAAAATTATCGGCAGCGTTTACGTGTCATTCAGGTTATTTTTATTATTTTTTCCTATAAATCCATCAATGATTGAAATGGAAATTTAAATGCCAGTTAACCAAATGAAAATTCCTGGAATCTTAACGTTTTTTTTTTTTTTTTTTCAAAATTCATTTATTGTTTAGGCAGCTGCTGATTTTCGTTTCCATCAAAAACAGATGAAAATGGGAGCTGAAGAAAATGCTCACCATCTGATGGAGCGATTTCGTCGGTTGAGCAACACGAAAAGTACGCTAAATAGTTTATAATCATATCAGACTTGTTAGAAAATGTTGATTTTTACCATCTATCATGTCACGCATTTTGTTTTTTACTGATCGATAAGAGCGAAGTGATAAAGAGGAATTTAAGAATAAAGCCAAATAATTAAGGGAACATGTTCATTGAGAGAATAGGTACTATTGTTCGAATTCCTCATAGCTATGAGATTTTTATCTATCATTGAAAAAGATTTCGAACCTACTCAATAGGTTATCGGTAAATGTTAGGCGATTTGATTGAATTGGATGAAACGGCTTGATGGATATATCATCTTCTTTATAGACGATGCAAATAGTGCTGCATACTTGTATCATCACTAATTATTGTTGAATTGAAAGCTCTCAAAGAGTATTGTAATTAATCACTTCAAGATCTCTGATTATCATTTATTCCTTATGACTATTTGTTGAAATTCGCAAAATTTTTAGTATTTTTTCTCTTCTATAACTTATTTTATACGAACTTATCGTGTCTTCATATGTTCAACCCTGCCATAGCTACTGTCATTTCATATAATCCCATTCAAACCGGACATTACAATTTGTTAGCCTTGAGGTGACCATTAAATTAATTGTTGATCATTAATGTTGTTATTAAACTTAAAATGATTTAAATGTGAAAGTGTATTTTGAAATGGTGAATGGGTAGTTTCTTCAAATACGTCGTAAGTAATGTTTAACTGAGGTATTATTTAAATAAATATATTTCCTTGCTCATTCATCACATACATATCGTTCTTCACATCTTGTCCAATTTTTCTGCTGCCAAAATTTCACTTTTAAATGAATGCTTCATGAGACTTTTGCATTATGCATGTACGTAAGTCTGTGAATTTAATTAAGTTTATTACACTTTACAAATGCAATATCATTGCCTTCATTATCGATATTAAAAAAATTTAGCATTACAGCCCTTTATCATTTATTTATCAACTCTTTATCAGTTTTCGTGTAAGAATAATATCAGGATTAAAATGCTGTTTTATTTATGTTGAACACTAATAATTAAAGTACAAAATACGTTTTTTGTTAGCAGGTTCCGGAAATTATTGATGAAGAAATAAAATTATCACTAGTTTAAACGGATGTTGCAAATCAGAGATTATGTCGAAAAAGATAGTTAATGTTTTGATTTTCTAGCAAATGCTTTCCAATAGCTCCGGAGTTCCGGAATTAAGTAGCAAGACATGTAACGTCAGTATTTGCTTAAATCAAGAAAGTGCTAAAAGTTAAGGTTAAGTAGACATCACACAAACAGCAATACATTCCAAAGAAGAAATGATAAAATGAATTTAATCAAAATGATAAAAAGAGAATTTGCAGTTTATGTACACAATGAAAGATTAATCCTCGCAGAATGTGCGCAGCTATGAGAGTGCAGTACACAAAGCAAATTTGCAATATCATATCGTTTCATGGCTAGAAAGACAGTGATGCAAAGTAAGGCCAGACAATTTATGGGCTGAATAATCGAGGGTTAGTGTATGGGCTTAATAATAATAGCTTAATAAAGTTTATATTACCTTTTGGCTCTTGCAATACTTTTTCCTCACTGTTGCAGCAAATCTTCCCCTTTACTACTGTTTATTGATATTAATAAATTTAACCGGAAATTATTAATAAAAAATTCTATGATTTAATTAATTGCTAATATTTACGTGAAGAATAAAAAGTATACTCGCAGTTTTTGGGGAATGCAAACATTTTGGATTAGTACAATTTTTTTTTTTTTTCTCTGAAATTGTGTATTACTAAAAAGAAAATGACGACGATGGCAGCAAAAGAGATTGTACTATTTTGTGCGAATTCAAATTTGGCTTAATGAATTTTTGAATATTTTCCTCAATTTCTAATATAGTAAATTTCGTAAAAATATAAAAGATAAAATATTCTGTCCTTCAATGCCATCCATGTAAATAAAAAGTACGGAAAAGATGCAAATTTTGCGGAAAATAGGTAAATATCAGTTACATATACTTTAAGAAGCTTTTTTTAACTTGATAATTTACCAACTTCGATAAAAATTTTTTCTTTTCGAAGTAATAATTTCGAATAAAGAACTGAAATTGTTTGTTTCAATTTTTTATTTTCCTTCATTTACTATAAAATTGTGGAAAACGAAATTCTTCAAATGTATATATTTGTTTGTTTGTATGCAACGAAGTTGAATAACTGTCTTTTTTTCCTTAGTAAGTTTGAATTTTGCAATAAAAACTATGAGAAAATTTTAAAACCGGTGAGCAAGATAACAAGTGCAGCAATTGCTGCCATCAAAAAGAATATTGCCGTTATGCCTGATATCACCATGCATGTCTTTTGCGCAGTTGTATATTTGGCCTCTAAAAACTTATCATTTCGAAAATTTTCGAACATTTGCGATCAGATTGCAATTTGTTACTTAAGAATTTTGATAGAGCAATATAAATTCATTCTGAATTAGTGGAGTTAAAATTAATCCTTTCAAGTTTTCAATATCTGTATCTGTCTACTTGATCATTTTAATCTTCTTCATACTGAAAATAGTACCTACCTTCTTCTTCATCGTCGGTTCCCTGAATAACAATAACATTTTTGGAATGGAAAATTTTAAAAAAATTAAAATGAAAATACAAATGAGAAAATAACTTTAAGCATTGTAAGGGAAAGGTAATGAGAAAGTTATTTTTAATACCCAAAAATAGATCCGACGAACTTAAGAACAAAAATGAAACTAAAACGAAAATGTATTGGAAAAATTAGCGCCAAAAAATAGTCTACAAACCTTTTTTGATGTCTTTTTTCCTGTTCCTTTAGTGCCTTGAAATAGCAAAATTACTTTAGTGTAGAAAAAAACTTTAGATATCCTACTTTTAGTGCACATTTACAAATCTTAGTATAAGGCTAAGAGCTCATAAATCATTTGTTTTCTCATCTATGGATTAATTTAAATCGAAATGTATCTTGAAATTAGCAACTTATTTTGATAAAAGAAAACGAACCTAACGAACCTATCTGAGCAGATTTTAATTCTGTTCGGTCTTGTGCAGATTGACCTGGAAAAGTTGGTGAAAAGAATTGTGGTGCTTGAGGTGGTGGTGGTGGTAGAGCATTTGCTGGTCCCAGATCTTCGTATTTATCACCCATCTGAAATGTAAGCTTCATCCCGTTTTGTAATTCTTCACTCATAACACTTGAAAATTTTATGTGAATGAAATTTAAATCATTTCGAAATCATAACTCCGTTGTATATCACAAAAGATGAGTGAATGGTAATCAACCAACCGCTTCTCTTGCCGATAGTAAAAGTTCTAAATTTTTTTATTTTGCTCGATAATTATATTCTACCTTATTTCATGATAACATTCACTGCAAATTTACATATTAAGTACACGAAAAAATTGAGTGTAAAATGAAACAAACAAAAGGAATAAAAAAGAAACAGTAATGAAGAGAAGAAGAAAATTGAAAGGTGAAAGGAGGAGAATAAAAGATGAAATGTTTATTTATTGAATTATTAAATGATTACTTCTGTAAGTCCCTTAGAATTGTTTATTGTTCATGAATGAGCAAAGATATGTGGAATTTAATTTTTCCTTCATTGCACTTATTTCCGTTCTATCTTTCCTTTGAAGTGAATGTTATCTCCGCCATCCATATGTATTATGTTCACTTACAAAATAAATGAGGCCTGAATCCTTTGTCCAACCCTCTCGTCATGCCTATTTCTTCCCAGTTGTGCTTCTCTCTTATATTCACTTTCGTTTTCAATAATTTTCAACAAGGATTACTATCAGTACCTTTCTCTTCCAATAAATTCTTTTCATATCATTTTTTAAATTCTCCAAAAAGTCTGATTATTTTTGAAATTCAATAAAATAAAATATCATTGATGAGAAATAAACAAACTCATAACCATTTAATTTTAATAAGTGAAAGATAACAAGAAATTTTTGAGAAATTTGTTTTTTTTCAAAAATTTGAATTCCAGAAAATTGGAAGATGTTTAGGAAACGTTTAAACTTTCTGCTAAGGAATTTGTTATTCACCTGTTAATACTTTGTAGAAATGATTATAACTAAGCTTTTTGTACCCAATGATCTAGCAATTTTTTCTAACCTTTGAGCATATAATTTACTGCTTTTCCTTTTAATTCATTTTGTATTTCAAATTCATACGTTAACACTCATCCCTAAAATGGGTTGTAAAATGTTACTGAAAATGAATAAAAAGAATTTCCCATAGTGATATTAGCTTTCTATGATAAGAGAGAATATCACTCTGCGCTTCTGATCTCTTAACCGTTAAGACTTAATAATGATTCCATACTATCTGAATCTGTCTTGTCAAAATTCTGAAGTCGTGATAGTAAATATTCATGACTTTTTTAATTGAAATTATTGATAACATTTACAATTTATCTAATTCAAATTAGAAATTAAGATCTAAATTTAAGTGAAATTAAAATTTGGAGTAGAATCGAATTTACTTTTATAGTTTTTACATATAAACTATGAAATCGTCATCATAATTTACCTGACCAATAAAACTTTTTATCATTGAACCACTGAAAATCGTAATCCTTTAACGTCTAAAATTAACTGTACTTCATTTGTATAATATATCCAATTTACCTGTACAAACACATCATTTCCATTTTTTGATTATATCATTTTTCAAATTTTTAAAACATTTATGTTACTGTTTCGATCAGATCAGATTTTATGTAAAATAAACAATACAATAGTTAATGAAAATCATAATCTATAGATCGCTTAACTACTTGAAATTATCAACCTTCATGCTAAATCAATTCCCTATTTTAAAATTAATATTTCAATTTCTCTTCCAATCTTTTTATTAGTAACTACAATTGATAGTAATGATAATGAATTGTTATTTCATTATCATTACTATTAATTGTAGTATAAAAATCTTTCGAGTACAGTAATATACTCATATGGTTCTCATACTTTTCGCATTATTAATATGAAATCGTTTTATTTAATTTATTACAGATTTTGACTCATCAATGTATATAAATTCATCAATTTACGTTCCTAAGACAATCTTTTTCACTTTTTGCTTCTTTCCATTTGTATATTTGATTCAGTAAGAATTATCGAAACCTCAATGAATAATTAATAGAATTATACAAGTAAATATCACTCCATTTCATTGTTATTCGTAAATAAAAAACGGGAAAATTCTGTAATTTGATTCATTGAAAACGGAAGACAAAAAGGATGACATTTTTTAATTTATTAATTAACCATTGATGTACCAATTTATGTACATTTTGTGAATAAAAAAGACAGTAAAAATTATTTGAATCTTTGATTACTTTAATTAAATATTAAATTACTTATTTTTCACACCCCTCTTCAAAATAACTTTACTTAACATGGATTATTAACATTTTCTATCACTTTATTACCATATGTTTTACGATTAAAGTGTGTAATTTGATAGGCTTATTTAACCTTTAATTATTTTTTAACTATAAATTTCTTCAATTAACCTAACTTTTGCTTGAAATCACTTATGAATTTCAGAGGATTTGTTGCTTCTATTGCCATCTTCAAGTTCGCAAAGCAATAAAATGTCAAAATTGACATCGCAAAGAATTGGTATTTTCTTCCTTCCATGGTTGCTTTCGATTGTTGTAAACTACTCAACAGCTACAGTAAGTTCTTCCCTTTATCTCCATAATGAAATTGAAAACTGTTAAATTTTGAATAAGAAACTTTAAAGTAAAACAGTTTTGTAGGTATAATAGCTTGTTAATTTGTAATTATCTTTAACTTATTATATTTAGGGCATAGCGCAGAATAATTTCGTATTACGAACTCTAATTCTAATGTAATATAAGAAATGCATCGATAAGTTCTCAGTTAAAAGACTCATTATCAAATTTTATTTCGATTTTTCAAAACAGTGATATATTTTCTACAAGAATTTCAACAATCTGCACAACACTTCAGGTTTTAAACAGATTTTACCACTTTGGTAATGATGGTATCGTTGATGATGATGATGGAGCAGCACGATGGTTCTTCGCCAAACCTGCACTTGTAATCGCCAAAAAGCAAATGAGTGAACGAGTTGTTAATTCACTCCTAAGAAATGCATGGATTGGCTAATTTGTAAACTTCGCCAGGTTTGAATCATTAATTTGCATTGAGTTTGTTTATGTAAACATTCGAATGCAATTTTTGATTCAAAATCTACCTGGTAAGATAATCATTTATTATGTAAGAATGCATCAAATTCAATCTTTTTTGTTTATTTTTTCCTTTTTATTGAAGAACCAATAATTTGCATGTTTATGGGACTGTTATTTCAATACTTTTCCTTTCTTTTTATATTCAACCGAAATTTGAAAATCAAAGGAAATTCCAAAACTCACTTAATTGCTGCTTTTTCAGCCATAAAATTCAGATTTAAGTTCTTCGATTAAATTCAAGAGATTTTTAAAATTTTTAAACATCCACGCACAAACAGCAAAGACTAATGATTTTTCTGATGTTTAGAGAACTATCGTTTTTAATTACAAAGATAGTATAATCACTGAATTTAATAAATTTTAAGGTCAGCTTACATTTCTAGACAGATATCTTGCATACCAAACTATAGAAGTATAAATGATTTCTGTTTTACATTTCCGAAAATTCATCCTATAATAAAAGTATTTGTCCCATGGCAATATTTTCTTAAAGTTAGACTGTTCCACACTTATCAAATTGTGTTTGTTTTAAAAGTCCTTAAGAATTCTTATGATAATTTGCTAGAATAATCCATTTAAACAACAAACAAGTATATATAGTACAATCAAATAGCATCTAGCAAGTTTGAATTTACAGGAATAAATTTTTGGAACTAAAATCAAAGTTTTAGAAAAAATTAAGCATTAGGCATAAAATAAGTCATATAATATTATGTCAAGTGACATAAATTTCATGTCTTTTGACAGTTTCTCAATCAGAAAGTTCATTCTCGATTTCCTTGAATTCGATACTGTAAGGAAGTAATTTCTGCTCTCGCGCAAAGGATTTGTAGTTGAGCCCTGTCTTTCTCACTTTGCTTCATTTTCTGGCTAGTTAAAGTTAATTGAATGCGGAGTTCAGATATTTGTTGCTTCCACTATAATCTTGGAAAACTAAAGTTAGTACCACTGAGGAGTAAGATAGAAAGAATTCGAGAAATTAGTATAGTTTGGTTTAATCTACTTAAAACCTAACGTCTATTATGTTCTTCTCTCTTAAGCTAGAAGCTAGTAAATTTTCCAAACTTTACCCTGAAATTAAATTAGGGCTCATTTAATTTCAAGACCTTCAAATGTATTCTCAAAAATTTTTCGAGAATTTTAAATTTAACTTCTCAAAGAAATATGCTTACCATACATAATAAGTTTCGCAGTAACTGTATCTTGTTTTCCGTACTCTTCAATTCATTTTGCACATCGATAATACAATCGGTGTCAACGGAAATGGACGAGATGCTATGAGAGAAAGAGAGAGTGAGGTAAAAAATTCAACTTTCAAAAGGATCTCCAATTTTGAAAGAAATTAGACTTTTAAATGATTTTCCAGCATTAAATCCTTGAGATCTTTTTTGCTATGCTTACGTAGTTGTTACACTTTCGTAAGCATAGCAAAAAAGATCTCAAATTATTGAATAATTTGGAATGAATTGAGTTTAAGTACTTACTTCAGCTTTTTTCCAGTTCCGGCCAAACATTTTGTTTCATAAAATTCATTGCACAAATGAAGCAATTGTTCTTTCAAATTATTGATAAGTTTTTGGTTTTTTCTAGACCTTAAATTAGAAATTTTAGTATCGTTGAAATAAGTCAAGGATGGATTATTTTAAAACTTTGAAAGTTACAAATTGCAGAAAAAATGGCTTTGATAATCAAAGAACTCTAACACTGCCTATAGAATAGATTACCAGTCTAGGCCTATTTTGTAACATAGAGTTATTTCACGAATTACTAAGGATCCCCACAGTGGCAGTAATTTGTTCCAATTAAACTTAATGAGTCAGAACAATATTCATCATTTCTTGTAGGCCGAGTAAAATTGCAGGGAAAAAACGAACCTAATTTTAGCGCAAACAATTTCTTCTTTCAAGCAATTAATAGCATTGTTTATTTTCATCACTTCACATTCCCTATCGTTAAATCCATACTTCTCTTGGGAATGCAACAAACTTTTAGTGTATTTAAGCATCTTTTTAGATCTGGAACTTTTTAGTTGAGAAATACAAACTAAATGAATTTTCCTGCAAAAATGTGGAACTTCTATTTTAGGAAAGAATTTACGCCAAAATAATAGAAACTGGAAAAGAAAGTAGAAAAGTATAAGCATTTTATATCGCTTCTCCAACAGACCTCTGAAGAAAATGTTTCATTCATTTTCGAAAATCATCATGAAGAAAAAAAAGTGCTCTCGAATGAAGTATCACAAAATGGATAAGACAAATTAGTGGATAAGACTTTTTGTGGTATCCGAGAGATGACAAATGTCCATCGTGGAAACCGCTCAAAAGTTAGCATGATCTAAAGAAACTGCTTACTCTGTACTAGCAGTATCATAAGGTAAGAAAAAGGCAAGTATAATAGATCAATTAAGTTAAATTATCAGATGGATAAATAGTAGAAGCAAAAGCATAAATTCGTCAATATAAAATTTAATTATTACTTGAAAGTAATAATACTCTGTAAATTATCAAAATCCGCAAATTTTATTATGTAATGCTTTCATGTTGTCATTTATGAACCAAAATTATCTCAACAGTTTCATTTCCTTTCGTACGGAGTTCGAGATTCCTGATCCGGTATTCTGACTATCGATAGAATGCATCAAATATAGCTCATGGATGGATGTTGAAAATAATTCACGAAACAAACGAAGATATAATTATTTTCGAAAACTTTGTTGCAACTATAGCATCGGTTAAAATCTTGTAATATTTCAGTTTTGTTGGAAATCCCACTTAAGCCATTATTTTGAGTTTTTCAAAAATATGAGTGCAGTGAAGTTCATGAGGAAATAATTGCTAGCTTAGTTTAATTGGGAGAATTTATAAAACAAATGAAGAACTTTCCATGTGAAATGATCAAATGAACAATTATTTTTTTTTTATAAAATTTAGATTAAAAATTCAAAAGAACCAGAAAAAAACATATCAAAATCCGAATAAATATGCTGCTTGAAAGAAAAATTTCTCACAATCTAAAAAAAAATATGATTATTTTTAATAATACGAATTGTATTTGAAATGAAAATTTTGCAGAAAAAAACGAAATAAAAGAAAGATAAGTGTGGAAGATATTGAAAGATGTATCCTCATCATAACTTCATACATTTTAAAAAGAGCACTAGCAGTTTAGAAAGTTCAGAAATAGCTAGGATAAATGGAGACAATTAAGTGGATATGGCAGTGAAGCAATGAAATTGACAAGTAATAATCAAGCAATAGCAATAAAATTCAAAAAAAAAAAAAAAAGAAAAGACTCATTTTTTGTTATAATAAGTATTTTCTGACATGAATTGGAAGAAATTTTAGAACATATAATTATGATTTAAAAATGAATTGCTGCAATGAAGTACCTTGCTTGATTAGGTCAAATTTAATAGAAAAGAAAATGAAGTTAAATAGTATTTTTGTAAGTTAGCTGTAAATTAAAAGGATAAAAGACGGTTGGAAAAGAAATTATGTAACAGACGAATCGTTTATTAGAAAAAGACAACGCATTTCCTTTATAATTAACAGGTAGCTTGAATTTTTGAGCATTTTTGGGATAAATTCAAATTGATAACTTAAACCAAAATACTGACGGAAAATCAGTGAATATTCAAATGGATTCAAATTGGGTCGTTGTCATTCCGGTCGTCAGTATGAATCCTTACTATTGCAGGAACCGAATTTAAACCATCTTAAGAACAGAAAAGGTATCAAATACAACGAGAGGTGATAAATCTAATTTGATAACAAAACTTGGGCTAAGGTCTAATCTATTTCAGAAATAAGCAACATTCCTGAATCTGTTTTGATAGACATGCTTTTCTCGGATTCAGTCTGATATTAAAGGAAAGGCCTCCATCGGACTTATTTCAAAAACAGAAAATTACTTAAGAAAATGCTATGGCAATGTATAAATCATCTTCATTTATCAGTAATTTTTAATAAGCTGTCGTAAAATTACCTAATATAATTGTGGTAATGTTAAAAATAATCGCATAATTATAATAATCAAATCAACATAAAATTTGCTTGCGCAGCATTAAATCGATGGAAATGATTGGTCATTCACTTCGTCCACAAATATTTATCATGATTCGTGTATTTCTTGGTTTGCTATCTGTGTAGTACGTATATCCGTCATGATAATTGCAATGTCGATCGATCATCATTAGCATCCAAGATGTAATCATTCTTATTTCTGTTCTGCAATACAACATACCGAATGAGTACCACGTGCCTTGAGAGAGTGGTGTTCGGTGTCACTTTAAAGAATGAAAACAAAATTTACTTTTGTCAGCAAAGCTTTTGCTAAATTAGGATTAAAAAACTTTCGAAATAGGAGAGATTGCTGAAGACTACCAAAATGCGGGATTTGAAATAAAATTTTTTGGATGTAGAAAATAACTATATGGTATGGCGAACCACTGCAATAACTAAAATGTCCCACAAAAAAGCTCTCCTAATTTTAATTTAGTGTTGAAAACATTCCCTACTGTGACCATATAAACCGTTAAATGACCTTGACCGACTTAAGCGTTGCAGCACTCGTACATAGAGATAAATTGTCTAAATCAATTCGATTAACTTCTACTTACGAGGTCATCCAGCTGAAAGTTTAAAATTAAAACAAAATAGTATAGACATGTGGGTATCATAATGGCTTACTCAAAGTAAAAAGAACCCAACAAATTAGAAAGCTTAATAGTTCCAGCTGCTGTATAGTTAACAAAAATTACCACCCGAAAATTAAACAATTAAGTACTGATCGATCCTCAAAGAAGAATTTAAATGCAAACTTTTAACATCAATCTGAATCATAACATTGACAATTATATGTAAAACACACACCACTTAATCGTATCTAAAATATTGACTTATTTGATTCAGTTTTGCAATAAGTGCTTTACAAATTCCAAAATCACGGAATAATTTATGTGGTTTACGTAACATTCACTGAATGGGAAGGGCAGATTTCTAACAACGACGTAATCCTTACCTGCCTGATTTACCGGATTTCTTAATTTCATTTCTCACCACTAAGATTGCTTGCAGACAAACTTTTTTTACGATAAAATTCTAAGCCAATGTATGACGAAAATCAAAAAATTTGGGAAAAATGATACGACTCTTCTTCGTCCAGGTGAAAATAAATTATATTATATGCGTTGGTAGGATTTCCGCCTGTAATAAATTATCAGAAAAAGGTAAACAGATACTTAGCAAGGAAATGATTGCCAAATTTGAAAGAGTCAAATCCTTTCATATTTTACATGAACTTTTCCGGTATTTCGTCAAGTTTCTTCATTTCATTGGCCTTTACTTTGAAAAATAAGTTATTCAGTAATCTCTTCAAGAGTAAATGATATAATTTATTCTAATGGTAAGAAAATCTACGACTTCCATGCCAAGTATACAAGCTACGCTAGATAAAGTGTTTCAATATGTTAGAATCTTGTGATGGATCATTATCATCACTCAAATGTAAATAAAAAACGCCTATTTGAAGCAAATCCAGAAAAGTAGCCAAATGAATATGCAATTGTGTTTGTTTGAAAATTCAGCACATATCCATAAATTTTCGCAGATTGTTTCTTCTAAACATGAAGTGAACTCAGTCTAGTATTTTAAAGTTCAACCGGAAGTAAAACTGAATCATCGAAAAACATTCCTCCAGTAATTACACTTCAAAGATACAATTCATTTATCTGTCAATATTTTTCAATTTACTACGACTTCCTAAAACTTCCGAATGTAACCGTATTCATCAGTCTAATGATTTCTCTACCGTGCGCATTTTCCAGATAAGAAATGCTTCCTGAATATATGGTGAATAACTGAAAATGCATAACGGAAGGAAATATGAATGTTTTCTCTGTTCGATCGTAACTTTCCGAAAGTTACAGTATTTCACTGCACTTTAACGTTAGATTCCGGTACCACTTGAATAAAAAATATTCTGTGGCGCAATACTTTACTTTACATGACTTCCAGGGTTACAGGAAAGATGAATTTCAACATATATACACGTTCATTGTAATCTATCAAATGAAACGATGAGAACTTGAGAAATGAAAATTTAATATCGTTTCAACAGTTTCAAATTAAATTCATAAAAGTTGAAATAGTAAAGCTGGAAAGCTATAATGTGAAAAAAAAAGTTGAAAGATATTTTGAAAGCAAATTTAACGGAATATCTCAAAAGCAGCTCAACAATATTGTGATACATGAAGTATACAAAGTATTGTTAATTTGCGCTTTTCGTAAATGTTTTTTTTAATCATTGATTCAGTTAGTTTTAAGTGCTAAAATCATTGACAAATTAAAACAATGATTTATCTGCAAGAAAAGGGCTATCACAATCTTTGTGCTCGAGCAGGATAACAAATGGAAATAAATTAATTAAATTTTCTTAATGCTTCTTACTCTCTCTTTGAGAAGAAATCTAATTTTAAATTTTCTTTATTTTTGAACAGAAATAACACCTAATGCAATTACCTTTATATACACAGTAATTATGTCTTCACAAATAAAACATGTCCGAGAGGATTTTATCGCTTAGTAAAATTTCGTCTCTAACTTCTCCTCTTTCAATATTTCTTTTAAATGTTCAATTTCAATAGCTATGAACATGTAATACCACAATAACAGCCTGAAACAGTCGGACAAGAATACCGGATATTATAATCAGAAAAGGATCATCTTCAGTTGTTTGCACATCTATCACTTTTTTTTTTTTTTTTTTTTTGTTTGAAAAACAACAACAAAACCTCTAATTCAATGTCTGTAAACAACTTGGAATATTTAAGTAAATGAAGAAGAAATTTCTAAAAGAAAATTATCTTTTACTCTTTTCATTTGCTAACTTCAAGAAGTTTGTTTACTTGCATTAAATATTTAATATATCTGTCCGCTTAATTCTATTTCGATTAGAAAATGCAAAATTAACGCATCGGTTAATTGACAAAAAGAATTCAAAATTAAACCGTTCTGCAGCAAAGATATCTTTTGATTAAGTAATTTGAGGGCATGATTGGGCACTGACCATTTCAAAATAAAAAAAAAAAAAAAAAACAATTAATAACTCGAACCACATAAAAGGAAATAATTTAAACGGTGTATATTCAGGTGCAATGTATATTTAGGTTTCTAAACAACGTTTCTTTAAGCGGTAGGTACGCAAGTATTCTTTTTATTGAGTAAGAATTTCTGAAAAAAGTAGAAAAAATTCATCTCAAATACAACCGATCTGAATTACAATGATAGTAAGTCCTGAAAATGAAGAGAACAGAAACATTAGTGAAATAACAGTTTCATCTTCCTCCTCAACCTGATCGAAAATACTTTCTCTTTCAACCAAATTTTCTCTGTCTATATCCCGCCAGGATAATCTGGTCTTCAGTACCGGAAAAAGCCAAAGAGTCCTCCTTGTTTTGTTCTCATCAAAAAAGTAGGATCGAAGGAATGGTAAGGATGATCAGGAAGATATCAGGTAAGTGAAGAGGGAGAGACAATTTTCAATGATAGGTATGGATTGATCAAATTTTTTATAAAAGATATTTAGAAAGAGTGAGAAAATGGCGAAATACAAATGCAAATGTATAGTGGTAGAGAGCAAAAAAGTGGGAATAACAAGAGTACTTACAGTTTACAGTTTGTGACGCAAATTTTAATGAATAAATGTTGATGGATACGTATGAGGATTAAACTGTTTATTGTCTCGAGGTCATCTAATACATCCCGTCATCCTAACTTAAATTTTCCCTGTTAATGTGTCAGCATCTCCGGAACGTCTCTCACTTCTCCTGTAAGCAGATAATCAACTGCAGTCTAATCTTCTGGTTTGATCTCAGTTTACTGAACTATCGTTAATCTCATTATGGCTACTCAACCAATTAATTCATTGGCATGTTTGCATCATCCAATTCCTTGTCGGAATTCAATTCCCATCGATAATAAAGTTCAAGAAAGTTGTTGTTTGTTGGTCAAATTAATCGGTATGACGATAAGAAGACTTGTAAAACTAGAAAAACTTGAAAATTGTATAAATTATATGAATTTTCCACCAATCTGTTGATTTAATTTTGCACTAATTTGCTGGCATTACTTCCTGACATTTACATTTGATGCATAAATGAAGTATGTGGAAATTGTTGTACAAAAATTTAATCTTTCGAGCAGTATTTTTGCTCTTTTCATTTTCTGTCCTTCGAGTCATAGAAAGATTTGGCTTTATTTTAGTAACATCGATGTAAGAGCTGAGATTGAAATAACAACAATGACTATTAATATTATTAATCAACACTAAGATAACGTCTGATCACTTCCAATGATCGTTCGAGATATCTTCTTGGTACCTTCAATTTGTTATCTTACTGATAAGACTGCTGATATCCCTCCTAATCGTTGTTTTCATTTCAAACATGTCGTATGAAGCATAAATTTGTTAAAAAATAAGAAAACTGAAATTATTCAATGCTTTTATTTCGAGTTATCCTTGAGTTTTGCTTCAAAATTATCAGTTTCGTTTTAAGCAAACTGCGAAGCCTAAATATTTATGGGATTTCTTCAGTTAATTGTTTTTTTTTGTCAAAAATTATTTCCTAACAAAGCATATATTATTAATTTGTACAGGCTAATCTAATAGGATCCAGAAATTTTTCAGTAAATTTGAGAGAAAGAAAAATTAATGTAAATAGTTGATTGCTAGGTCAGGCATATTTGTGCTAATGCAGAATTAATAGTATCATCGAATTTTCTCTTTTTTTAATAGATTAGCGGAGTATGGCAAGTTTAACCTTTTATTGAGAGCCATAAATCATTACTGTTACCAAGGAACAAAACTGCCGATGTTAAACCTTTATGAAAGAACCGACTCCAATTATCATTAAACTAGTAATGACAAATTCTGTTTAGGATTAAAAAATAAGCATAATAGATATTCTCGATAAGAGAAGTAAACAATGATACAATTGTAACCAGAAAATAAGAATTGGAAAAGATATGATCGTTACATTCAAATCATTTTTGTTTTCGCAGCTTTTAGCTCTTTCGAATCATTTCACTTCAATGTGATATAAAATGATACTCTAATCCCATTATGTTTCTGCAGTTGGAAATTTCATTGAGGAAGATATTAACTGTCCCTGAGTGAATATACAATTCTTCCAAATTGTTGAATTTCGTCGTTCATTTTTAATCAAAACGCTTCCATTTGTATCAGTGAAACGCTACAACTACAAACTTTTTGCGGCATTAAAGTTAACGCGAAATATCAACCGAATATAATATCTTATAATCATTTCTGTTCTACACAACATGCTTAAGGAAAGTCTTGACCATATCCAAGAAGTAAGAATGTTGTCAACTTGACCTTTGCGATATTCAATCACGAAATTATTTTTCCTTCTCAAGTAATCTCTGTTTTCTTCAGCATCTGGATCGAATTAGATGAAATTTCACCTTGTAAGATTTTAACTACCATTTGACTATAGCATTTACAGGAAACTAATGACTTCCAACTTCTAAATGAAAATCTGTGTCCAGAGAAAACAAAAGATCGGAAAATCCGGTTAGAGCTATAAGATCTTGCGATTCGATAAGCACATTTACCAAATTTTTAATAACTAAAAGGAACTATGTTTACTACACTTTCATTTATTGCATACAGGTTATAAATTCAATTTTTGACTTCTTTGTGAATTCAACGAGATAGCAAACTTTTGATATTGGTAAAAATCTTTGTAATCTCTTAAACGAAAAGATTATTTTAAACGAAATATGTTACAAGAAAATATCCGGGAGATGTCCATTATCTCAAGCGATATTACAAAACGCTTTAATGCAAATTGGAAGTTCTGTTTATTTTTGTTTGGAAGTTTCACATTAACGTAGTCAATAATTTGCTAAGTTGGTTATTGATAATAAGAAGAATTCGAAAATTAAAGGTTTGAAAAGAAGGAAAAACTTCTCACTAAAATTATATGCATGTCCAGGAGGGTTATATACATACAACGGAAAGTAATGATAAAAATTCCTGTCCGATCGAATGTTGTAAAGGTGTTGTGATCGGCTTAAAAAAAACGAACGCTGTTCAATTATTACTAATAAACTAACTTCAAAAATTTGTTAAAAAGAATTTGCCTAAAAAAATTCATTAAATCTGGTTAAAATCAAACAGCGTTTCATTCCAGTTTTTATATGCCTAAAAAATTTATTCAAAAGTCAGATATTTCTTTATGCCTTAGAGAAAATGTATATTAATCGCATTCGTAATATTATTACTACAACACAATTTTTTTTTTTTTTCACTATATTTAATTATTAATTATTATTCATATTATTACCATAACAACATACTTTTGTTTTCATTGCATTTAATTACTAATTATTCATTTCATGATTACTATCAGCACATTCATTATGTACTTCTGGCGTATTCGTTATTTGATTTATGATTATTACTACCATATGTATCATAATAATATTTCACAATGATATTACTGCATTAATAGCTATCTCTCCTGTTCCAACAATGAACGATATGAAGTAAAAAATAGTCTAATAACAGCTGGATACCTTCATCCACCTATCTGTACAACTCTTTTTTTTTTTTTCTTCTTTCATTCCTTGTATATTTTAAGGCTATTTTTCGAATGTTCATTTAAATTTGTGAAGTGAAAGAAAGACTGTAATAGGAGATTGGAATAGTTATGATGATGAAAATGAGGCACCACCGGGTACCGCCGGCTAGCACTTCTTCAGCTATCAATGAGATCCAAAGATGATACGTTCTCCAACCAATATATTATATCATTGAGTTTTTCAAATATGGTCACTTTAAGATACAATTCTCGAACGTCTATAGAACAATAAACAGTTGAAGTCAGCGATTATTTCTCCCATGTCTCATCCAAATTTTCAATGAAACAAACGAACTGATAGATCGACACATTATATCCTTGCTTACTACTCTTCAATTATTAGGCAAATTTACTTCATGATAATCACCAATCGAACGTTTGTTTACCTTATCACACAAAATAGGCCATGAATAGTTTCACATTTGCTTAGCTTCAATTGTTTGGCTGAAAGTCTTGTCATTAATTTCAAATTTTATCCGGTATTTATATCCCAAATTACCTATTATCACTTGCTGTAGTTTCAATTTTAATTTTATAACAATAAATTAATTCTAATTCGTCAAGCTACATCAACTTGACATCAAAATTTGAAAAACTTTTAACAATGTTCCTAAAAGAACGATCTTTTTACCAATTAATCTATAAGGATTTTTTCGTTTTCATTTCAAAAAATAAAAATCATACTTTGTTCCTTACATTCTGCAGGATGAATTTTAAAATGTTAGATTAGTTGGAGGAACTCTTTCAATGTTGATTTCTTTACTTCATTTAATTAACTGAATATCCTCTTCTACGAATCAATGCTTTTTTTTTCAAACATATACACATACACAGAACTGAAATTGTGTTTAAGTGAATTTCTGGAATTAATATTGAGATATTTGTAGCAGCTAATCTATATAGCTAAACAGTTCAGATAAAAGGAAGTACAAGGTCAAGCTCTACCTGACCACTTGGAAAGGTCCATATCGGACTAACCAAAGAAGTTACTAACAATCGAATCGATCTGAGCAGACACTATAGATTGTTTTTTATGTGATGACAAATGGCGAGCCCCGCACATCAAATGATGCTTCTCCTCCTGGGCGAAGCGCCATTGCCTTTGCTCGGGGGGATGGCGGCGGAGAAATGGGCGGGGGTACACTTGCAATGTGTTCTTCGGAACCTTTCCAACTATTTCTTTTTCTTCCTCTTTTTTTCAACAAATACTGAACATACACATACACATACACACACACACACATACACACACATACACACACACACATATAGAGACAGTTTTAAAGAGAACGTATTCCATTCACCGACATAATTTTTTTTTAAAAAAATTTTTAGGCCTCTTTCTCATTCGACGGTGAGGCTCTTTGACTAGTAGAGAAGCAGACACTCATATAAAGAATAATATAAGTATGAGAGGAAGAGAGAGATAGAAGGTACTTTAACTCTCCCTGATGGTCTCCCGGAGAGAAGAGAAAACTTTGGTGCTGGGGTTTTTTTTCAAATTTAAAAGAGGGATGTATAAAAGGAGAGGAGGGGAGGGGGTCGGGATTGGAGCGGTAGGCGAGGGGTAGGCAGCTCGTTGCTGGGTTACCGTCCGGACCGGCCGTCCCTATCCGTTATTGTCTCTCTCACTCTTCGTTTTTCACTTTTTTTTTGCGAATTTCCCCACCCAACTAGCGAAGTGCCACCAGTACCCCCAATCATCGCTCTTTCTGTTCCATCATTGATCTCAAGCGACCAGCCGATCTGACAACCCGATTCACACTGATCGAGGAACCCCCACAGCTCTTCGACCATATCACCGACCTGCGAACTGTGCCGATCATTGTCGTCCTTAACGATAAAGCCACTTTTTTTTTTCTATTCCCACTTTAGAAAATGTCGAATTTCTTTGTTTTATCACGTGGCGAAATGTGAAAAAAAAGAAATGGATACCTGTTTGTACTCCTAGATCAAAGGTCAAGTCGCAGCTATAAGTGCCAACCTCCTTGTCGCCCTTTTGTCCACTTTCGACAAAAAAAAAAAAAAGAAAACCGTGGACAAAGAAAAGAAAAAAAGAAGCAACTACATGAAAATTGCAATCACCTAGTTTGTATACCTTACAAACTCAGTGATCGCAAACTCATTTTCACTCTTTCATAGCTCTCAACAGTTCAGGCTTCAACGGTTGGCTAAAAAAGGATATGAGTATTTCAGACCTCTCATTTCATTCCCACCCTGAAAATGTACAATTTCGAAAAATCAGAGAAAAAAATCAGCTTCTTGTGAGCAATCGAAATAGCTTGAATCAGTACAGTATCCATCCCACATACTGTCATGCTAACTTCTACAGTCTACTTCATTTCATTCCTATTTATTTTATCTAAATCATCAGTGGACTCAATAATAGCTGTCGAATTTTACTGACTTTAATCCAATTTGCAGATCAATTCAAATTAATTATCTGTTTAATTTTGAGTGATAAATTTGGAAATGTAGGTGAACTATTATTATACACTTTTTAATAATGAGAAAAGAATACTGATGAGAAATATTTTTGGAATTTTTAGGAAAAGTACCGACTTCCCAATGAAATAAAGTCGTGAAGAATTTGTTTTTGCAGAATAATAATAAAAAAAAGCAGGCTTACTTAAACATTAGTCTTCAAATGTCACCTCTCTCCCTTTTTTTCTAAAAAAAAAATTTCCCTTTCAGTTTTGCAAATTTGCTTCGCAATATTTGTTTTCGATCAACTTGACATTAAATATGACTTGGTAATACAGGAAACATTGATCAAAGAAATTTAGGAGATACAAAATTGTTCAGTGATAATAACTCTGTATCCGGATCCCAACACAAATTTTTCACTTGTTCAAGTTTCCGGAATAACAATTCCTGCCGTATAATACAATTAAAAGATAGTGTAAATATTATTTGGGTAAGAAGATTGGAAAATTATAATCTTGAACACCAAAATGGATTATTGCAAGGAATATTTTTTGTTTGTTTGTTTTTTTTGGATTTTTCACCTGATGAAATTTCCAGAAAGTTTTGTAGTCAGGAAGTATTATGTTAATATCCATTTTCGTTGCGAGGTTTTGTAGAGGATCAGTTGTATAGAGAATCTTTCAGATTTGTGGAATACCATCCAACTTAAAAATTTTGCGTAATGATTTTGTACTATAATCATTTAATTTAGAAGTGTAATGCTGGTACTTTCCATAACGATCCTCGAATAATCTGTTCCATCAAAATGACCAGCTTATTTTAATTAGGCGATGAATATAATGGAATAGACTGTTGAAGGGTGAAATACCTTTCCCTGATCAATTAGAGTTATAAAAGCATCAGATAAAGGAGGAATTCAACTTCAAGATAGCAAGAAGCAGTTCACAGATTTCATTAATATTTTTCTCTCATCAGTGATCTCTGTCTTTTGGCCTCTTCAATTCAGCAGCAATCCAGATCGGTGTTGTTTTTCCTTTTGTTTTTAAAATTAAACTGAACGAAGTGCTGTAATCAAGAGATCTAGAAATTTCATTTATTTTATTAAATTATGACAATGAAAAACATTAATCCGATGTTCATTTATTCAGTGACCAACAAAGTAAGTGGATGATTAGTTTTGTTCAATATCATAAGTTGTAACAACAGCTGAGATACATTGCTATTAATTTATCACAATTTAAATTTCTTTACATCATCCTTCATTTATCGGATCAATGACAAAGCAAACATAAGAATATCCTATTCCTAAACTAGGCTACTATAATGGTTGTTAGGCTATTTGGTATAAATTAGATATTCTATTCCATTATTATATTAGGTTATTTTCTTTTCCCTTGAAATTTCCTGGAGTAATCACAACGAAAGCTGCGATTTGTGTTGCAGTAACTGTAAAAAAAATATATAAGAGGAATTCTTGTCTGTATCCTTAAAAACGACCATACTTCATATGAGAAAGGTCAGGCACGAAATGTTTTTTTTTTGGGGAAGGAGAAGGTCACCATTAGATAATCATTTCTCCGAAATCCTACATTTTGCCATCTTAGTTTTTTTTTTTCATTTTTTTAACGATGTACGTTCAAAACTTCACACGGCTTGAAAAAAAAAGAAATCTCACCGGAATACGTACCGATTAAAATCAAGGTATAAAATTTAAAACCTACCATAACTGAGGTTAAAAACATAAATCTGAATCTTTTAGCATTAGAAATCCAATGCTCACACAACCGCCAATTATAAATTTCACCAAGATTTCATTTTTCCAAAATTTATTGAGAGAAAAAAAATCAGCACTTTATAAAAAGCAAAAATTTGGGTCAAAGCTAAAAATTTTGTCATTTCAAACAAAAAATCATTTTTATGGACGGAAGACACACATATCAACTTCATATCATTCATCTTTTATTGCAGTCACAAATGGCCAATTTAATATCCTACCTGGTCATTTATTGTAACAGTTATTAGATTAATTTTACTTAGGATCTCTTACTCCATCTTTATGCATATTTTCCATTACGTGATTTACGTGGCGTTAGCAAAGATGTAATGTAGCCATTAATTTTCCGAAATTTTCCGTCTAAGGCTTATACCACGCATTCATCATCCATTGCTTTGGCCAATGATGTTTTAAAAGACAATTGTTGCTATACTCATCGATGCATCTACACCTTTTTTTCTTGGAATTGATCGCCGACATCATTGTCGTCGCTCCTATCGGTTTTTTCTTTTTTTTTTTTTTTTTGTGAACCCGGTTTTTTTTTGTATCGCATACGGGACCATGCGGGTAGTGTTGGTAAAGGTAGTTTTTATGTTGGTGGTGACGGTGCCTGTTGGCAAATGTCCTCTCTCGCTCCGTCCATCCTTTTCAATGGTATTATTACTTGGTGTAAGGCAGTACCAACCAAACCAACATAAAAAAAAAAAGCACCCTGGTTTCAGTATTGGTCGTTTTGTTGTAGCAATGGAAGGTAGATGAAGGGAAAGAAGGAAAACGATGGATTCACGGTGCTTATAGTTACTCCATCTCATCTTCTCCTATTCATATCATATTGCTTTTTTTTTTTTTTTTTTTTTTTTTGTTAAAAATCAAAACTTTAATACTATTATAGTAATTGCTATAGATATTAGTGTTATTTTAATAATAGAGAGAATATGAAATAATAAAAAAAATTCGATGACATTGTATGATGACGATAACGAAAAGGAATTTTCTTCCTCTTCGTTTTCAGGACAAGCCAAAAATACTTGGCTTGTTTTGTTGGTAAAGCTTTAATACTTTCAGCACACGAATATGGTGACAAAGTTCTGTGTGATTACAAAATTAATGAAATTTATTCTATCTCAAATTTACTGATAGTTTTTTTTTCCCTCGTATTTGCTTATTTCATAAAATTATCATCTTATAAAGGATGAAAAAGTTATGAAAGAGCTAATTAATTGTGCCATTAGGACATTAGTATTTACAAGACTTCATCTATTTTCATTCGACAGGACATCATTGATATTCCCAAAACGATTGTCAAGAAAATTCAATTGGTCGGTCTACTTCTGAAATGCTTCCTTCACAATTGTACAGTGAGACAACAATGTAGGATAGTATTGAAATGTTATCGGTAGAAGTACCACTGATCAACCATCGTTATTATTATTCATGCTAATAAAAATTTTATCTTAATCTTATCTCCATTACGTGAAGAATAAACCGAATGTTGCTTCACACACTTTTCAAAATACATTGGCGTGAACATTTAAACGTGCGTGGGCTTAAATCATTTAACCATTGGAAAAAAAGATTTAATTAAATGCTTGTATAAGTAGTAAGTGATTATTTGCATATTTCCTTTCTTCATAATCGTCACACATCGATTTAATTTCATCTTTGCTGCATTAGTTGATAGGAAGTGATTGTACACTGATCAGATTTTCGTCAAGAACATCCGGAAATGTCAAGAGTGGTTGAAAGATGTAATTTCAAACTCGCAGTTCTTTTAAAAACGACTCTTTCTACTTGAATTACGTGTAACGAATTAACAAAGACGTGACTTTTACATATATGCACACACGGATGAAATGCCTGTAAACGTAAAGTAAAACTTGCCAGCGTGTTAAATTATATTCCACCTAATTAGCAGTTCCATTCAATTATTATTTCAAAAGCAGCTTTAGATTCAACGTACGCTGCAAGCATATTTAGACACGTAAAAGTCAGCCATTAATATGGAATAAGCGGGATTGTTTGCTAGCTGATAACGAATATGATATGATATGTGTGGGCATATCGATCTTCACAAATATTAGGAAAAGAGCGCAATTGTATTATCACAGATTACAGTAACAACAGAGATTTTCAGAAGTGATTTTAGCTGTTTTAGGAAAGTGTAAAGACGCGTGTTTCGTGAATTCATTTCAAAATAACTGGTTTTTGTTAGTAGAAATAAAAAGGGAATGAAGAAATGGAAGGGAACATAAGATTGTGTTGGAGGATAAGAAAGAGATTGAAGAGTAGAAGGGAGAAGGAGAAAATCTTAACTGGAAACTTATAAAAAAACTTCCTCAAAGAGAGAGAGAGAGAGGGAGGGAGAGAGGGAGAGAAAGAAAGAGGGACAAAAAAAAAAGGGAAGGGAAGAAAGCTTGTACCCGCGATATTTTGCTTATGAAAACGATATATTGATGGTGTTAGGCGGTTCATAGCTTTTTATTCTTTACATTACCGATGGTTTTTTTTTCTTTTTTTAAAAAAAACTTGAAGAATGGGATAATCACCCTGAAGAAGAATAGGCCACAGCCGTATAAAGCAATTCATCTGTCAGCATTTCGGAGATTACTAATCCTCGGTATGCCATATGGTCTTTCTTGTTCCGTTATTTCTTGATATGTGATAAAAAGTGTTTCCTTTTAGACTTTGGATGACGCCGAAAGTTCTGATTAGATGCATAATATTTTTTTGTATTTCAATTATAGAAGACGGAACAACTAAACAAAGAAGGAAATAATTTTGTGATAAAGTGTTTATTTGATTAAAGTTAAAGAAATCAACACCGTCTTCTGCTTGTTATACAACAAAGATGAAAGTTTAAAATTATTGGATTTATGTTTAGAAGACGTTTAATACTTCCTAACCTTTCGTTGCTCAGGCAATTTTGGTAATATCGTTATGCTTCTTAATTTTAGACTAATCAAGTTCATTGCAAAAGTTTGATAGATTCAAAATGAATCCATTAAATATACCAGATGTAATGATTGTATTTGTGTTGAATATAGCTGGCAAAAAGCATAGCATATATGATTTGGGGATTCTAAATGAAAAACCGAGATATGTTGCGAAAGAAAATTTCATAGATTTTCACATTACAAATTAGATAGTTTCGAATTTTAAAATTACTACATGAGAAGATAAAATAAATTCGAAAAAAAAAAAAAAAAATGGATAGGAAAGGAGCATTTCTCTCTGTTCCATATTGATAAGCCCTTTTTTTCAATAGAAAAAAGGCTTTCAGTTCAATTATTGTAAATTTCTTGTCGTACATACATATATCGTTGGGTCACTTTTATCTTTTTTGCCTATTGAATTCACTAAGAATATCATTTGACCTTTTTTTTTTGATCTCTCCCACACAATTTTGTATACAAGGAACAAACCTTTCTAGTACCTGAAGTAAATTTCGTTATAGTGAAATATGAAATGAAACTTTGTACCTGTCAAATATTTCAATCAATTATTATGGATTATCGGCAGAAAATATCTTTATATTGATGGATCATAATTTAAATAGTTTCTTCACATTCACAAAGATGAAATGAGATATTAACTTCACTGTTGCTCTGTTGCTTTTTGAAAAACAAAAAATCTGGTGATCTGATGTTAGCTATCATTGCTACCACTTATTTAAAGAAATTGAATTATGTTTTGGCAGAAGAAAGATTTTAATTTTTTTTAATACATCCGAAGATGTATTAACATATTGTTCACTGTATAAATTTTCTTATCTTTATAAAAATTGTGGAAGAGCTCATAACTTTAAAAAGATCATTTTCCATTTCATGGAAATAATTCTTTCCTTTTTTGAGCTTTCTTCCCTCAGTTGTCACCAATACATTCGGTTTTTTTTTCTTTCTTTTTTTTTTTTTTTTTTGTTCATTGGCATTTTTAAAATGTTTGGTTCGATGCACCTACGGTGATTAAAACATGGACAGGAAAGAACTGGATGACATGGAAAAGCGGTGGTGATCTGTTCGATGATTACTTTATTCTTTTTTTAATTCTAGTTTTTTTTTTTTTTTCTTTTTAAGTGCTAATTGCGAGATGATACTTTGTTCTTTTCATTTTCTTCCTTAATTCCTTCGAGCAAAAATAGTTGATTTTTCCAGTTAAATTAAGAAAAAAAATGCCTCTTTTTAAGGTTATAATGTTCTATTCAATGACAATTTTCTTGAAGTATTATCCTACTCAATGAATTATTTTGATAAGCTTCATTAATTGTTAATAAATCTTCACTCATTACTATTTAAGCAATTTTCACAAATTGCAATCTGTGAGGTTCAAAAAAAAAAAAAAAAAGAAATAAATTTTTGCTAATGAAAGATTATTTGCCAGCACACATTATACAAACTGTATTGCAAACGAGACAAGAAAAATAACATTTTTTCTTTTTTTTTTCCACCAAAAAGTTAAGAATAAAAAGAGAGCCAATTTATCGGTATAATTGGAACATTCTAGATTGATTCTTTCGATTTTCTATCATGGATTTCTTATATATGCCAGAATAAATCCAAGAAAGAATAATAAAGAAGAAAAAAAAAAAAAAAAATCTTAACTCTTCGTATCACTTTTCTCTTACTGCCTTTTGTTCAAAATATCGAAGTGCTGAAGACCACCCAATGTGCTATTTCAAAAACTGATTGCAAAGATACTCTTCTTCACTTTTTTTTTTTTTTTTTTTTTTTCTAACAGTGACTCATATAACTTAATGATTTTTTAGTTGTTACCTCCTCAAAAAGGAAATGATTACATTAGAAGTAATATATTGTTGTTCATTTTCTCTTAACACTTTTTATTTTCATTCTATTTTTTTCTTTTTTTCTGTTGTTGTTGTTGTTGTTTGAAAAATGTTTTTTTTAAATATTTGTAATAAAATTTGAAAATTTTTAAACATTTCACTCAACTATATGTTCGTTCTTTTTTTTTGCAGGTTTTTATGTAACCAAATCAACCCCGGACGCTATCAAATAGTGTTCTCGGGGTATAGACCAGCAACAGATAGAAAGATTCGTTCGTTGTAACCGGTCTGTATTCCAAATATTATTCATAGCATCGAATGCATTATTTGTGTGCAAAGCACCAGCACAACTATTATTATCATCAGGGTCAATCCAACACCAGAACTGATCTCTTAACTTATTATTACTATTACTACTATTCATTGCTATTCTTATCACTATAAAGAAAGAAAAGAAAACGATTGCAGCAATTCGAACTATTTTGTTTTCATTTTTCTTTCCTTCTGGCTATAGTAGTCACTAGGCTACATTTGGCCAAATATTGATTTTATTGCAGTAATTTAAGTCAAACTGAAGCTAACCAGTCTTCTGTCTGCACTGTAAAACAGGTTTCCTTGATTATGCATTTGCATTTTCTGCTCCAGTAAAAAAAAAAAAAAAATTTTTTTTTCTAAATTGTTTGCTCTATATTTTACTGAACAGTCCCACAATTCTTTCATTGGAAACGGTGTTTTTCTTGGAAAAACAAATTGGAAGACCTGGATCTGGCGACGAAGACCCAGGGTGAACTTCCGCAACCAGACGACAAAATTTCTGAGCTACCAAGCACACCAAGCCCGTCTTCATCGATTATCGCACCACCACGGCAGCAGCCAAGGTTAGCTTTTGGCTTTTTTTTTTTAGCTTACTATTAAGAGAGATGTAACGATGGGTGAGACGAAGGTAGGAAAAGTTGAAACTTTCTGGATTTCTGGTTCTATCTCAGTATTATATTGATACATGTATGAAATCTCGAAAACCTTGAGAGATTGAAGCTTTTCATGTCTTCGGTAGGTTTTTCAAAAGGCTAAAAAGAAGTTGAACAAATTTTAAGAGAGAAAGGATTATTAGAAAAACTCATTCTTTTTATTAATGTTTAGAACTTTATCAGATTTCGGCTGTACTTCAAATATTAGATATTGAAAAAGACAGTGAAAAAAGTAATTCAGAATAATAAAAAATTGTTGACAAGTGTAGTATAATGTATTAAATTCTAATCAACAAGGTCAAATATCTCCAGTGTCATATCTTTCGTCTTTACATTTCATTTTTTTATATTAAATTTCAGGTCAGGTAGCAGGCAACCAACAACCTTTTCGGAATGGCAGCTACTTGCTGTACTTCATCGGGCCAATTTATTGCAGTATTACGACGAATTCATTGCTCAAGGTTGAAAAATTTACATATTTCTTAGCAAATTTTTTTATGTTCATATTTTCGTGCCGCATTTCCGACTGCTATCATTGTTCAAATCCTATCTGTTCCTATTGTCCTATTTTTGTCCTTGACCAATGGAGACTAAAAGAAATTAGAGAAGATGGGGAAGATAAACATTGATAGCTTCAATTTTCTTAATGATTTTGATTTCACTTAAGTAGTACAACATTTTATTGTCGAGATTTGCATCGATTTTAATGGTTTCAGATACTTTTTGTCAAAGTTTGATGCATTTTAGGTTGTGATAGTCCATTTTGTTGTACTCGTTATATCGTTCCCCTTGAAATAAAATTAATTGCGATACTTAAGTGAGAATCCTTCTTCCTTCCTCCTTGGAAATTCTTAGCCTAAGAAGCTAGTAATTAAACATCTCATGCCTATGTTAAAGCCTTAAATTTGACGGTTCAATGAATCAGTCAGATTTCTTCGAGAAATATGAATAACTTCCATATTTAATAAATTGTTTTTCAAATTGAATATGAGTAATTTTTGACAGGTTCATGTATTTTTTGATTTAATTCATATGAGTTATGTTGTAAATATTTCACATATTATAGAAGCTCAAAGTTAACTCAATCGCTAGTAGAGTTAAATAGGGTAAATTGACAGAAAATATGATTTTTAATCATGTTAGAGAAAATTTTCCATTTCTTGAAATTTTCAATCAGATTTTTACATTTTTATACTACATATGTTGTTTGTCTCTGAATTCTTGGTAAACAGAAGAGGTTAAATTAATTACTGCTTAATCGGTATTTCACTTTAATTTCATAATTATTCATTAATTCTATCTTTTTGCATATTTACTACGTTTAAGTCATTTCATTTTATCATTATACGATAATCAATTTTCAGTTTTTAGGCGGGGATGACATCAATCAATTTATGACATGCGACGAACATGAATTCCTGGAAATAATGTCAGTGGTCGGAATGGCTTCGAAGCCGCTTCACGTCCGACGGTTTCAACGAACGCTCACTGTCAGTAATTCCTGTAATAATTATTTTGGGTACAATTTCATTCATACTTTTCTTGACGGTGTGTGAAATGACTCTTCATATTATTTAAGCTAACTTTTAAGTGATGATTTTGTTAGAATTAGGAATAGAAGACTACTTAAGTCTAAATTTGTAAATATGCAAATGTAAAAGAATGCATGTAGTAAAACTTTTGATACACTGTACTGACTTCTTGGATTTTTAGAATACTATAATCGAATGTAAATGTTAATTTGAGGAATTCAGTAAAGATCCGGATGCATTCAATCTGGTTGCTATACAGCAGATCGGTTTACCACCTGCTGCAAGTTACGGATACATTCCACCAACATCATCAGCTACTCCAACTGCTGCATTGCAGTTTCTCCTGTCATCACAAAATCTGGCTGCTGCAAGTTTGGCTGTTGCTGCTGGTTTGCCATGCACTAGTCCGTCCATTACAGTAATTTTTCAATTTTCCTTTAAAGAATTATAGACAAATTAATTGTTGAGTAACATTAATCACAAAATATTGTTTGAAGCAAATTTTTTGCAAAAATTTTAAGTTAAGAGAAAACAAGAAGGTTACATTTCACCTCTCTTTTAATCATTTGGCTAATCAATTTTTAGAAAGTTTTTCCAGCACGACCAAAGCTCGCCGCGGTCACTCTTACAGCCACTAGTATCAGGTCAGTGTAGTGTTTATTCAGATTATTTACATAACTTCTTCAAATTAATACAAATCTTTTTGTAATAGCTTGAAATTTTTATCCATTCTAGGTGTTTTTGATCTAATTTAAGCAAAAAGCAACTGCAGCTAACGGCATGTAACCGATTTCAAATGCAGTTGATATTTTTGAGATAAATTCTACCCAAATAATGATTCCAGCAATTTTCAAAATGGATTTTAAATATTGCCAAGTTGATTCTTTTCTAATATAGCTCAATGAGCTTCTTTTTTTTAATTAAAATAATTAAGAGTGCTGTAAATGAAGAGTTAATTAACAGTTAATTATAGCATCAGAATCGTTGCATGAATTATTCAGTGCTGCAACGGTAGCAGCGGTAGCTGGAGTGGGCACCTCAGGGACAACATCCACCACGGCAACTATTGGTGCTACAGCAAATGTGATGGCCGGTGATTTCCTGACAAGTTTAGTGGCTGGTATACCGCAATCTAGCGGTAGTTGTAGCAGTGGTAGCGGTGCTGCATCCAATTCCATGCAAGGATTGGAATCAGCGACATCATCCAAGATGGCTTCTTCGTCCACAGAGCATACATCTACAACATCGGGCTTAATCCAACTTTCTGTGGGCTCTCCAACAAGTAGCAATGAAGCAAATTGCGATTTCGATCAGCTAGGAGTTGGTGAGTCGTAATCTTACAAAAAACAAAAATTGAAAGGATCTGTAAGCCTCTCATACCAAGAATTTATCGAAATTTATGCAAATTGGTTGTAAAGAATTAATTGTAACATTTTTAAAGGGACAAGTACCACATCGGAAACACCAGTGCTAACAGAGGCTCAAATTGGAAGGCTTGCTCAGTGTTCTCATCGTCTTATCGAACAAATGCCGCAACTTGAACCTAAATTGATACAGAATAAAAAGAAAATTAGTCGGTAAGATTTTAACGGAATCATTTAATTTGCCAATATTTTCTTGAAAATATCATCTTCCTTTAGAATATTTGAATTATTTTTTTTTTTAAATTTACTGGATTTGAATTCAGATTGAATTGAACTAAAATCTGAATGTTAGTATTAATCATACGGTAATAAGCGATATCAATTCCTCTTTATGGTGAGATAATTTTTGAGCATGCTAAATTTTATTTCAACCTTTAGTACATTGTGCTGAGCTTTGCAATTTCTTCTGTAATCATAGCAATATTGCTTTTACAGAAGAGAAGTTCGAAAATAGATTTTATACAATTTGTGAATTTTCTTTGAATTACGAAAATATTGTCGGAATCAATTTTGTTGATTTTAAATCAACCTTTTTCTTTTCTTTTTTTTCTTTTTTTAAGAGAGCTATTGGATGTGATGCAATTGCCATTTGGTTCACCCCAACGTTTACAAGAATATCGAAGATATTCAGCAATTTATGGGCGTTTCGATGCGAAACGTAAACCGGATAAACCGTTAACTCTGCATGAAGTTTCAGTAAATGAAGCGGCTGCACAGTTATGCCTTCGGCAACCTGCGCTTTTGACCAGACGTGACGAATTGTTTCCACTTGCTCGACAGGTTTGAAAAACTTCAATTAAAAATCGTTGCAAAATTTTGAAGTTTTTGCTCAATTTAGTTAGTTATTTGATCATTTTCCTTTTTCAGGTAGTAAAAGATGCGGGTTATAACTATGTCAAAGGTATGAAGAAAGGTGAAGCGGATATAAAAAGGCAACGTTCGTTAGTTGTAATGGATTCATTTTATCCTAGCGAACCATCTCAATCTCCACAAAGCTCTGCTTCAGCCGGGTAAATTCATCCATTATTGATTTGAAGGATATTTTAAGATTTAAAAAGTTTGCCGAAGTTTATTTTATCTGATAACTTAACTTTTGCATGTACTACCAAATATAACAAAGTTTGATTCATTCTGCTCGACTGAAATGTTCATTTTTAGATAACAGAAATAAGGTAAAAGATGTTTTAATAAGGTTAACGCTGTTGTTTATTTTTGTTGCTGATTAAGAGTGATTTCACAACGATTGATTTGATCATTTCAATTAGTACTGAAAATTGCAGAAGTCCAGGACTAGACGAAAGTACTGTTGATTCCGGAAATGAATTAACCGCTGCATCATCATCATCTTCACTGGTAGCATTGATTGGTAATCGTGATGATGTTGGATCGATCAGTACGTCTAATCGGAAAAAACGTCGTCGAGAATCATCACAAGAACAGGAACAATTGGAATTATCGTCAAGTGTGGTACCTCTTATAACACCCGAAAAGCAGCAAAGATTAGTCGTTAAACGACATACTGCTATTGAGAAACAATGCAATACAACCAATGCTGCTAGTGATGATACATAGCTATATGATAATCCAAAAAGCAATGTTTCTTTAAAAAAAAAGTTACAATGTTGACCAATTTTTGAAAAATCAATAATTCATGCCTTCCAGTATTGTATGAGACAGGCACTCTAAAAATAAGAAATATTTTATATATCATTGATCTCGTTAGTTATCTGTAAAAGTGGGAATTTCTTATCACTATCAGGAGTGCTCTCAAATGCTAAACTGAGCCTATTTCATGTTTCCCATGTAGTAATTGGTTAATGGTTTTCAGCCTCAATATATTAGGGGACTTTTTCCCTGGAGATAATTTCAATCAATTTCGGGTCATCAGTATATCATTTTGAGACATTATTTGTGGATTGATCTGACACAGCAATCTGATCTAATACATTTTCGTTAAAGAATTTTAATTTCACTTCTCTAACATATTACGAGTCGGAGGTCTTTCACTTCTTTTATATTTGCTATTAACTGATCAGGTTTTCTGTTCCCTTTAAGCTTTGCGGATCAACTACCGATATCCCTTTACTGAGTAGAGATTACTGTCAAATCTCATGAGAAATTGGCTTGTGGAAAAGATAAACAGCTTAGCATTTATTTTTGAACATTATTGAAACATTGCCAAGCAACAATGTATTGTGATTTTTTCTTCAAGAAATTTTTCGATTGTTTACAAAACAATCGCTTGATTTGATCGTAAACTATTCATATAAAATTGTGATATTTTTCATTTTTTGCACATAAAACATTATAGAACAATGAAAATAATAAATAAAATTCGTTTCTTCTTCATTAAACATTTTAAAATTTGTTATACAAAAACAGCATGAAATAACAAAATATATTTGAACTTAATTGACACAGCTTACAATCCAAACATCAGATAGTGAATCTCATTGCTTTTGGTTCATACAGTATTATGAAAGATTGTCAACGTTTCCAATCTATGACTAAAACAAAACTTTTCATCAATGACATCTGGTAATTCACATTTTCAAATTAATCAATTTAGGACTTTTAAACCTGACTTTGAGATAAAAGTGTCGTCTGTTAGTAGACATGAATAATATGTTTAATTTCTTAAATATTCCTTTTCTACTTAGGAAGCTGAAAGTAGTAATAAGAATTTCGTTGCCATATCGAAACATTTATTTGGACGGCGGAAAAGGTTCATTCATTTTTACAACATTCGACACTTAAGCTAAAGTATATTTAATTATTTCAGGGAAAATAAGTTTACTATTATTAGAGATTTTATGTTAAATTAGTATTTGCTTTTGACGGTTCAATTTTAAAGAATATAAAGTTAATGCAAAAGTTATGCTTTCGGGATGTTGAATTTCAAATCGTTATAATAAGATTTGAGCAAATCATTATTAATTAACATAGAACTATGACAATTACATGTTTTGTCAACTAGAAGGTAATTTGTAAGTTCTATGGGATAAAATTCTCCTTTCAGGATTCGGCACATTCCCGGAAAAAGTTTGAAGTCAAAACTTCTTAGCCGAACTTCTGAAGGTTTGATTGTCCAATGTATTATCGGGTTTTGCCATGAAGAATTGACTCTTTTGATTGGCCGGTTCCAAAATACAGGCTTGCAGTTTTCAGACATTCCATTGATTTTTTAAGCACACTTTTCCGATGTGGTGGTATCACTGGAACCGGAATTCAGAATGTTATGGTAGATCAGACTGACAGGAGACACCAAACAGTGGCCAGAACATTTTTTGGTACAATTTAGGCTTGCGAAATACTTTGGAGCTTCTTTTCCTTTCAACCATTGGAACGGTACTGTCGTATAGAGTTTACTTTCCGTGAGAAGTTCACACGTCACTATCCAATCGAGAAATAGTTCATTGTTATTTTTTGAGATCGATGAGTACAATAACAACCACCCATTGAGTTTTTTTTTACTTTCCAATTTGCTTCAAATATCGAATTGCTATAAATTATCTGAGGTGAATTCTTCCGGAACTTTTCTCGTAGTTGCAAGAGATCAGCTTCGATACTTATTCTCAATTGGTT
>JABVXV010000188.1:0-120723 GCA_013365325.1 Dipetalonema caudispina
TATTATTATTAATAATATATTGGAAATAAATTTACTAGTTCAATTCTCTGTATTAAAACAAAACAGACATCAACCAAATACCAAGGAATTTTTATTACTAAATCAACCAACTTTCACTACACAACCTGACTAATTATTATTTTAAATTTGACAGTCATATAAAATAAATTACACTGATATTACTCCTCTTTCGGATACAATGTTTTCATTGCATTTTTTTAACAGAATTAAAAAGTATATTTGCTTTTTAAAAAATTGAATCAACGGAAAAGGTTGTTCCTTACTATTCATAGAACAGTGAACGTTTTAATTTAAGCTAATGAATTGAAAATTTCAAGAGATATAGGAGAAAAGATAAGAAATCAGTCAGAATGAAATTCAAGTCTATCATTTCTGATATTAGTTTGCTGGTGCTATTATGAAATTATAGCTCGAGAATACAAAATAAAAGGTTGTTGACAGCTACAGTGTAATTTTTTCATCATCGCTTTTCATATTTTTAATTACTGTTCAATTAATTAATAAAACGAACCTTTTTTCAGCTTCTTCCAACCTAATTTTATGTTCTTCCAGACCAACTTTCAATTCATTTTTTTGTTCGTTTAATTTTTCACATTCGCACATTTTATCCTCCATCATTTGTTGCAACTCATTCATTTTTGCTTTGATTTGACTTAAAATATATGTACTTTAAAAAAATTGTAGAATTTGCTACTCTCAAAAATTTTCATTAATAAAAATATCGTTTACAAATTGGGATCTAAGTAAATTCTTAGTACCTACTAAACTAGAAAATGATCAAATAAGTGTCGAAAAGTTTTATCAAAATATTTCTATGCCTTATTATTGTCAGTGTAAATTTGCTTATATAATATACCTGTAATCATCAGTTACGGTAAATGTTTCAGCTTGATTAAGCATTTTTTCCAATTCACAAATTCTCTTCCATCCTTCCAATTTTTCATTTTCCAGAATACCGATTCTGGAATACCTTTCTTGATAATTCAAAATATCAAAAATTTTTCTAAATTTCGTTTTTCGAACAATTCCTTTTCTTCTACCACTTAAACTTTTATCCAATTGAAATTTCTATTAGTCTTTTTCAATGAATATACTGAAACTAAAATCTAACTTTGGCTATTAATTTCAAATTTTAATCATCACTTATTATTAGCATCCATTAGCCATTGTTGATGTTCGCCAAGATACCATTGTGCTTCATTCTTGGTCTTTTCAAGCTGATCGATGTAATTATTCTTTTCATTAATTTCTTTACGCAAATCATCTATCAACGAATCCAAATTCCTAGAATCTTTTCTATTAATTTTGTCAATTTTTCTAGCAGATTTATTAATTTAAATCTCAATTTTCATTTTAACATCAAATTTTATTCCCCACCCGTAGAAATTTCACTTTTTCAATTTGGTTCAACTTTTTCCTAGGAGATTTAGAAAATAAAAGCTGAATGAATTTCAGTAATCATAAGTTACAGGCTATTTGAGAATTAAGTTTTAAGTAAAAATGTTTTTAAAAAACATGAAGTTATTTTTAAAAAATCTTGAATTTTTTCTTTTTTTTGAAATCCATCACTGAAATTTTTTTGAACTCATTCAGTGCTTTGAAGTGTTGAAACGTCGAAAAGGTGACGTTTCGTGTCACGAAGTCTATTTTTCACGTCATCAATTACGCAACCTTTCTCTTTGCACATATTTTTAAGTTAATTTGCTCCATAACAGAATGCAAAACATTTATGATACTTGCAAATATAAAAACAAAGTTATAATGTAAAACGTCAAACTTAGTTGCAACGTAATACGTAAAATGTAGTTATAACATAATACGTAAAATGTAACCTGTGAATTAACAAAAAATCAAAATATCCAAAGTTTGACATATTCTAGCTGTTAATTTTTTGCTATCAAAAGATAAAAAATGTCAAAAAAAAAATCAATCCAATACTTATACCTAAACATGTGTACTTTTTTAGCCAAGCTTACAATTTTTACTAAAACGGGCCAATAAAATAAAATTTCAGAATGATTTACCTGTTATTTGCATCCTTTAACCACTGCTGATGCTCTCCAAGACTCCATTTCAAATCGTTGATCTGTTTATTCAGTTTATCAATTTCATGATTTTTCATATCTAATTCCTCCATTGACAACTGTTGTAATCTATCGCATCCCTCAAAATGTTATTTCATCAAATTGTTAAAATAAATTTCTTTCCTTTTCATATCAATGGATTATTGTCTTACGTGATTTCGTGCCACAAAACTTCGAAGTCTAAATTATCAAATTAAACAACTTTTAAATTTCGAAATCTCTTACAACAAAACAAAAAGTTTCCAACTAAAACTTCTGAACATTTCAAACTTGTTAAATTGTTTTCTTTTTTTTTTGTTTTAAAAGTTCAAAAACAAAGAAATAAATATAAGTACGATTTCAGGATGTTGACCAAGTGCAAGACTTTCGATTTTTATGTTTAATTCCGCGTTGAGGTTCGCTAATGACTGTGATTTATTTTTTTCATCATCCAACATTATCTCCAAATCTTTCATTCTGAAAATTTATTTAAAACTGCATTAAAACTCAAAGTAATTTCATATCGATCTAAATGACATTTCTTTTTGTTCTTATTTTAAATGTGGCCTTTTCAAATTTTAAAATTAATTTTAAAATAATCATCAAAAAAAAAACTACCTAGCTTGACTGGCTTCAAAACATTGTTTATTTTCGCTCAATTTCATTTCCAAATCATTTATTGTTTGTTTCAAATTATCCATTTTTCTTCCTTTTTCGATCAATTGACGTTCAGCTCTATAACAACTTTGCTTGAATCACAATTTGTAAATTGAAGTATTGAAATTTATAAAATCTTTTTAGATATTTATCACCAATTCTTTTCGTAAGATTCAAGAAATACAAACTCTTCCTTTTGCTCCTTCAATTTCTCGAAAATGTCATCATTTCTTGTTCTTTCATCCTGAAAAATAATATTAATGCTCCATTTCATCCATTTTAATTCACGAATTTCGTTAGAAAATATTATATTGTATTTTAAATTATAAATAATTCTTAATTACTCTTAAATTTTATGCTTCCAATTATCATTGTAAATAGAATAAAGGAAGGTTAGGACAAAAAAAAAAAGAGGAAGTTATAAATTCCGTGTGATGACGTACGTGATGTTGCGAGAAATTAGTTTTTCTTACCTTCCCTGCACTTTCTGATGATGAATGTAAGTCACTGAAATTGATTTTTCAAAGAAACTATTAATTTTATCATTTATAGCTAAAAATATTAAAATTTAAACTTTTCTCTGATAAACATCGATATGTTATCATTGACCATTACTTCCTGTTATTTTAATCCAACTAAAGTTTAAAATTTTTTGTAGAAATAAAATTTCCGTTGAAGAAAATCGTCTTGTCAGTTAGAATTTTTTGGAAGGATTGAATTTTAAGCGAAAATTTTAGAAAATACCTTGGTAATGTTATTTGTTGATCTTTTAAATTATCAGTTTCTACAATTGGTTCATCAGTCCTGTAAAATTTTTGTAATTAACTATTTGCTTCATTTGTTAAAATTCAAGTACAAATTTAAATGAAACTGATTTTCTGTCCAGATCAACTACACCACCGTCCAGCTAGTGATTGTTTAAAGTTAATTTTAATTGCATTTACAATTTCACTCGTTTTTTTTATTTTTATGTAAAGTTTTTTTTTGCTTTAATAATTAAAATTAATTAGCAATCTAAAATAAATCTACAAAAGTTTGGTCATATTACTTTATTGTTGCTAACCCTTTCTCCATCTGAGGCTTCTGGATATCAGTTGATGTTTTTGAGCACTTTCCACATATAAACTACAAATTAAGAATATTTTTATTAATTAAAGCAATATTTCTATGTTAAAAATATTTTGTTTTTCCTCAAAACTTAGGGACAAATTCAATTTCAAGTTTAAATTTTGTCTAAAATTGAAATTTTTAGTTAATACTTTCGAAAAATTTTTGTGTATTTTAAAAAAATTAGAAATTTTCAGCAAATGATGAAAACTAACAGATCCATCTCTTTGTTCCTCTTCATCAGTTCGAGCTTCACGATCACCTCCATTGATAATTTGTGCATCTCGCGATGATAATTTATCACTGCTATGCCTACTGTCTGCTGTGCCCTTAAATGTAAACATATAATCCGACCTTTGAACTTAACTGTATCATCAGAGAGAGCTTATTTATCAAGAAGTAAGGAGTTATAGTTTGATCATCTATTAAAATATGATAAAGAGCAAATGGAATAATTGGAAAAACTTGAATTCATCGAATGATCAAAAAGATAGCCCTAGAAAATATCCTCAGGCCTTTTTTTTTTTTTCGATCCAATAAAAATTACTAACAATATTAACGATATTGTTGAATCAAATCTTTGTCAACTTTTAAATTCAGTTGAATAGGAGGGGAAAAAAATGGAAATACAAGCATTATAAATATTTTAAACAAAATAACATAACTCGTAATCGTATGTTTTAAAAAAAAAAAATTTAAAAGAAAGGAAAGTTAAAGGTTTTACCTTTCTGTATGAATGAGGCGACACCCATCGATCAGCTGTAAAATTCAAATCTTTAAAATTATCATTTTATGCCGAAGTATTTGCATATTCAATTATCATTTCAAACTTACATTTACCTAACATACGTTGTATCAAATTAACAGTTTTTTCGAACCGTTCCGTAGCAGCATCATATTGCCCGCTACCAATATTATTGAAATGACGGCATCCATGTGCTGCAATTTTTAAAATTAAAATTTACTTTTCTGCTAAACCTAAAATAATAAAAAGATTTAAGTTATATAACAAATAACTCTTTTTTACTACTTTTGTTCATTTTTTCTTCTTTTTTTAAAAAAATAAAAAAAGTTTTCTTAAATGCAAAAGTTTTAAGCCACAAAAAATAATCGTAAGAAAGCATTGCATCAAACTTTCAAATATGAAAATTAGCAAAAAGTCTAAGAAGTAAACCAATTTGAATTTTTCTAAAACATTTTAATTACTTGCAATCCTTCCAATATTCCCAATCATAATCGAATAATTCAATTCACATTACAATCATTTAAAAATAAATCAATTTTGTATTATTAGAGAAAGAGAACAAACGAATGAACTTCAATTGATTATTTCATAGTTTTCAATTTGTTTGTTTGTTTAATTCCGAAATTAATTTCAAAATTTAATTTTTCTCGTTAATTTCAAAGCAATACCAATTATAACTCAATGTAACGATTGACGCATTTTTCTTATTTTAATTTAATTTTCGGTATGAATAAAAATTTTTTACCTCTTAATGTTTAAGATTTGTAGAGTGTATTTTAAAAGTTTTTCTTAATTACTTCTTCAAATCAAAATTTTTTCGTTTCAATTGAACATTACCTTTGTGATGAATTCATTTAAATAAAATTAATTTTTGTAATTATTAGGAATAAATTTTTTCACATGAATTAATTTTTCAAATAATCAAATTGTGTTTATCTTTTTCCATTCTTTATATCTTTCAATGCGACCAAGTTCATTCACCTAATCTTCATTTCCTATCAAATTTCAAAATTTTTCATTTATAAGTTTTTCTAACTTCGTTAACAATGACATTATCATAACGATGAATTCAGCTAATATTTTTATTAATTATACTTATTCATATAACATTAAAAAAAACGAAAAAAGCAATTAAGATTTAAACTATATCATTGAGTTTCAGTAAACTATAGGTAACCACTATTGGCCGATTCTCTTAGAAAAGATTTGGAAGTTCAAAAGTTCATTGCATCTTTCAATTTTGGTTTGCTTACAGAAAATAAAATCTGTTTTTTTTTTTTCTTTTCAATTCCATTATTATGCAATCCATTTAAAAGCAGCATACTTAGGTGAAAAAGAATGAAAAATGACCTCATTTACTGAATTTCCGCTTAATTATTAATAGTGTGCATTTCAAACATTCATCATTCTTTGGAAGATGTAAGCACCGCTTTTTTAAATTATAAAATAAAATTACAACAAAATTTCCAGCAAAAACAAACGCCAATTAAATAGATTATCAAAATTGGCCAATTTGATTACAGCACTTCGAGCCTTGTCTATCTAAGGCTTTAAGTTCTTAAACTTCTAAACCTAACAAATTAGCAAATAATGACTAATATAAGCAATAAATAACTAAATGATATGAAATGAAAAAAGTGATAGGAAATGAAACAAATAGAACAAAATTAGGAGCAATATTCAACTCAATATGTTTACCTCTCTTTAACTTAAAATTAGTTCGAAATTTCTCTGATCAATTTGGAATTTCTTTAACTTAAAATAGGATTTAATAATTAGCTAAACAATACTTCTTTCTTCGTCTATCCATCTTACTATCAGAATCTGACTTCAATATTTAACATATTTTAAAACTAATTGCAAAAGTTTATGCATTAGTTTGATATTAAGAAGAGAAGAACAAATTTAATTTTAACGTTCGAATTTTTTCCTCTTGAAATTCAACAGAAAATTAATTATTGTGTAAATTTATTTTGAAATTAATTTCTGAATGATTGATAATGATCAATTTTATCAATGCAAATTCTATTTTAATTCATAAATGATATTTTTATAAATTTGTAAAATGACAAGAAAAATTACACGTCAATATTTGAAAATTATTAAAATATATGAAAGTATAACAAACCAAGTACAACGTAAATTGGTTTAGAATTCCAGCCTGGTGGACCTTTTGATATACAACCTGTTGTACCATTATATCTATAATTTAAATTTTGACAAAATATTCTTTAATTCTAAAACTGGAAAAATTTTTTCATTATAATCCATTTGTTCATATATTCATTATTAGTTATGATCAAATGTTAACAATTAATGCAAATTTTCATTCTAATTCTTTTTTTTTTTTTAATCGAAGAAAAAAGAAAAGTTGTTAAGAGAGAGACAGAGAGAGAGAGAGAGAGAAAAGAGGAGGAAAAAAAAAAATGAAAAGACAAGACTTTAAGGCCTTCTTGCAATCTTCATCTTTGTAGTAAAGGCCATGTGCTCCAGGTATAACAGATTGTATGGCTGATAAAAGTATGGATTCATCCTGTTCTAATGGAACATTTACTGGTTCCAATTCAATACGAACCCATCCTAAACAATATTCATATTGATCCTTATCATTGTTATCATTTATTATAATTTTATCGAAATACAAATTGTAATTTATTACATAATTATTTCATTTCCTATATGATAAACATGTAAAATTTTTACCGACATATAGAATTATATTTTTAGATGATAGTGTTTACGTTATTACATCGTTATATATTTAAGTAATATTGTCTATATCACACCTGGTGGTGATGATGTGGAGTTCATGACCGGATGAACATCTATGGATCAATTGGAACCTAAAATATTTTCCAAATATTTCATTCTATTTTTTATGCGAACATAACATTTACGACGAAATAGTGCACAAAAGTGATTGTTGTAAATGTTGGATAAATGAATATGAAGAAAATAAAAGAGTGTAAAAAATTTTTTTGCATTTTAATGAATTTTTCAAAGGATTCATTGAAATTAATAAATTTACAAGCGCAGGAATTGATGGATATTTTTTTTGTACGTTCAAATTTTTTATTTGTTTGAACTAAAATAGATTAATGGAATTCATTCATTTTGAAAGGTTGAATTGAATGAACAAATACTCTTTCTCTTACAACAAATAGTTTGAATTTTTTTCTTCGAAAAGTAATTGAAATTTATTCTAATATAAATTCTAATTTGAATCGTAAAAAATTAAAAATTTTTCGAAGTAGTTTAAAATATTTCTATTTTATTGTTCGATCAGAATTAATCATTACTTTTTATCGATAACCGTTTTAGCCACACTTTATCCTAAAATTCTTATCAACATTTCCCTACTTTTGAAATAAAACTTCTACATTATAAAAAATTATACAATAATTGTAATTTTTGTAACATTTGGATTTGGTCGCATGCTTGTTCAATTTAAATTTCGATCCTCGATTCTTCAACAAATTGTCGCGTTGAAATAGAAACGATAACTGCCAATGTTAGTAAATTTTATGAAATTTCAACTATGTCAATATCATTTTCAGTCAGAAAAATTCATTGAGCACTATTAAGCAATATCATTTATTATTATTATTTCTTTTGTTATCACCAAATCAGCTATTTTTTTCAAATCAGATGTAGAAAATGAAACAATTTTTTTCTTCCAAACTGTCAAATAGAAAAAAAAAAAGTTGAAGAGAAAAGTGGCAAAATAACTGGTAACTCAACAAAAATGAAATGACAAGTATCATATTTCTGACATTATTACTGAAAAGTTTTGTGCTATTTAATTTGAGCCATACTAAACCTTTCCGTACTTCCAAAAAAAAAGTTGAAATGTGATGACTTTTCTAAGGTTTCTAAGGTCTAAGGTTACTTTTGTGATGTATACTGTGACTTGAAAATATTTGGTATCAAAGATTTGTTTTCTTGTCACTAATGAAAAAGACGTCAACAAATGATTGAAACAAAAACAATTTTTTGCTTTCCTGATTATTAATCTTTGATATGAAATGAACGAAATTTTTTTTAGAATGAAATTAGTTGCATGTACATAATATAAAATTAATAAAAAAATAGTAAGTGTATGTATATATATACTTTATAAAGAATTAATATAGAAATCATTTTTAGTATTTTGTAGTAATTTAAAAATGTTACAGTTTTGCTATGATTAAAGCAGGAACTATTAGTTAAATTAAAAAAAAAAAAAAAAAAAAAAAGAAAAAACAGTTCATTAATGAAATTGTAATATAATAAATATCAAGAAAAATTATATACAGTATAACATAAATATTGAAGTAATTCCAGAAATCATATCAGAAAATTGATCTGCTGATCAATTTGTCTAAATCAAAATACCTCTAATACATTTATTTCATTAAATAACTAATTGGGAAAAAAAAATTTATTATTAAATTGTTAAAATAATATTAATCTAAGCTATTTTCTCAAGAAAATTATAATCTCAAAGCTATTGGCTGCATGAAATTTAATATTTCACTTATTTGGCTCATAACATACACACAAACATATACGTACATATGTATCATAAGCATATCATTTCTTGTCTTACTTATCATTTATCATTAGGATAACATACTAATCATGATATCATGATAATGATCATGATATCATGATTACAAACCTCTTATAATAGTTACTTTTATTCTAAACTGTTTGTTTTTTTCATTGATAACTTAATTACTCTAATTTCGTATGCAAATTATGCAATTTAGTTATCACTAATAAATTGAAATAAAATAAAATTGGATGATGATTGCATTAATAATATCAGTTGAAGATATTAATAAATATATTACCTAAACTTACATGCAATATTAACAATGTCATTTACTGGCAGAAAGTAAAAATCATTTAGGTGAAAAAAAATTTTTTCGTTCTTCTACTATTCAATCAATCAAATGCACTTTTTTTTTTTTTTAAAACAAAACTCAATTTTTTTTTCTCTTTTTTTTATTTGTAGAAACAAATCGTTTTAATCTCAACAATTGTTTGGTAAAGGAAAAAAAAAATGATTTAAAACTTTTCATTTCACAATTTCTTTCAAGTCTGAATGTAATACGAAATGTTAGTGTATGGTCTGAACGTGGAAAACGAGTTTCCAAAAAAAAAAAAAAAAAATTCTGAACTAATAATTCAAACTTAAAAACCATTTCATTTGTTGTAAATCGTGAAAAAAAAAGTTAACTCTAAATTAAAACTTTAAATCAGTATTGAATGAGTTATTTTTAACGTTACGAAATTTTTTAAGTTACTGATCATTAATACATGAAATGATATTGATATGATTAAGTGCGACAATTGTGGTAGGAACAAGAAAAAAGTAAATAAATAAGATATGAATGAACATTTTCGACTGGAGCGAAATAAATTTCCACCCTTTTTCGGTTTTACTTAATTGTTGCATTAACGATCAACGATTCACTATGATTGCATCATATCAGTTGGGTGTTTCAAAAAATTGAGAGATAATTTAATTTCATTTGCTAAACATATTAAATAGCCATAGTAGAACCAGCTTGGAAAATGTATTTTTTTTTTTTTTTTTTATAAGTTTCTGTCATGAATTTTAAAATATTCTTCCTCTTAGAATCATTTGAAATATGAATTTCACGGAAAGCTTAAGTGAATTTAATTCTATTTTTTCTTTTTTAATAGAGGCATTTTTTTTTAAATATATGCGCTTAAATACTTCCGACAATTTGAAACAATTTTTGAAAATAATGATCCAATTTTAAAGGAATCAGATAAGGCATAATTTGTTAAAGATTAAAAATCTTCCTAAAAAAAATCAAAAGTTTTTAAAAAAATTTTTTTTTTATAGTTTTGCATCATAATGAAACTATAATTGATTGATAAGATATTTCTATACTACAAAAATAATATAAAATATCGTAGAAATCTTCCCTCATCCTAGTTTCGCTTCTTTTTTTTTTTCTTGCTATAAAACTGAGAAGCGATAACAAATTTTAATTCTCATTTTTTTAAACAAATGCATCAATCAATAAATTATTTACTTATTTACAAAATGAAAAGTTTAATGATAAAAATCATTAACTTTACAGAAAAATTAGAGTTTTTAAGCTAAACAGCTAATGTATAGCCATTAAAAACATCAAAAATATCATAAATTAAAGATAAAACTTTGAATTCATACATTCATCGACAAGACCGTAAAACAGGTTATCAGCGTAAAGATAACGTAAAAGTACACGTAGCAAAGAAAGAATTGAACTTTGCTCATCGCGTGACTAACATTATTTCCATCACCAACTTTGAAATTTCCATACGTAATTAAAATAATTATTATTTTCGACTAGTCAAGAGGAAGTGTTTTTAGTTTCTTCTTTAACTTTTCGTCTATTTCCAGTTACTTTTCTAAATAGAACGTAAAACGAAAAAATATCAAATTTCATAGCCATAAGTTGAAATCATCCTTTTTTACGATTTATTTTAATAACAGAATTAGGGTTTAATTAAGATTAAAAAATAAGTCCTATTTAAAAAAGTAATTAAAAAAACATCTTTTCAATTTTATTTAGCAATCGTAACATCACTCTTCTTTTTACCTTTTCAAGTTCATTTACCTTTCACTTACCTTTTACCTTTTTGGTTCTACCATTCATCTTTTCCGGATGAAATTTATTCCTACAACCTACTCTTTCTTAATATTTTAATAATTTTCAATTTCTATTTGTTATCATAAAATTTAACGATAAGAAATTAGATGCCTAAATATAATTCCAAATTATCACATATCGATATGTAACGATCCTTCGTCAACGTTTTCCATCATTTACAACATATATATAATTTCTGAAATATTCAACAAACACATTTTCAGTTAATATTGTTGAATCATTGTGCTTATTGTAATTTTCTTGTACCCTACCGTAATCTTCTTTATCTTTACTACTGGTATCAACAAAAAAAAAAAAACTATTATTGCATACATTTATTTTTTACGAAGATTTAAGTTACACATCAGTTTTTTGACGATGATGAAGAAATTTTCACACCTATAGATAAGTTATCATTCCATACATTCTTTGATTACTGTTACAGATATCATCATTAGCATATAAAATTTGCATAACAAATAATAGCTTTATGGGAAACAAAATAACACTTTTATACTTTTCAGTTTGTTTGATTTGATGGATGAATTGAATTAATGTTATCAATATTCTGTATCCTTTAACAGTACTTCATACATTCGGTAAAGAAATTGTAAAAATATTTTCAAGGAGGATACTGTACAAATATGACTCTTCGGTACTATCATTTTTATTGATATTTGGACGAGTAGCATAATGTTACTCTAAGCATCTAAAAATGCAGTAATAAAATTGAAGAGAAAAAATCTATGAAAGGATATTTTGATATTTTAATTTTGTAAAATTGTTAGAATTGAATTTTACATTCGCATGAAATCAAATGGAAACAGAACAAATTGGACAGTTAAATGAAACTTAATCTAAAGTTAAAAATTAAAAAGTGAAGTGGAAATGTTTAAACGATTAAAAAAGATAGTAAAATATAATAAATTTTATGGTTAAAAAGAGAAAAAAAAACAGAAAATTTGTAAAATAAGACAGATTCTCTTATTTAAAATATGTGTAAATAATTACCTTTTAATACATCAAAAATTAGGGAAGAAAGTTCAAAATAAATTTGAAATCATTCAAAAGGCCAAAAACACTTTCCAATGTGGACAGGTGGAAAAGGGTGACAAATATTTTTCTAACAACTATTAATCTAAATTGTCAAATAATCTTTTTGCGCAAGAGAAAGTTTGCTTCGAAAAGGATTCAAACAACATTTAACAAAAAAAGACTTTTAAATAAGATTTCGTTGAATGTGACCTTTAGAATGAGGATATACATTTGATAAAAGAATTCGAATTAAATCCTTTTTACTAAAAAAATGGGTAAAATAATTAAAAGAATCCTTTTTTTTTTCTTTTCAATCACTACAAATGAAATATCCTAAAAAATATTTGTAAAAAGATAGTAAAATTAAGAGGAAATATTTGCAAAATAAAAAGTACCAATATAATGAGAAAAAAATGAAAAGAAAAATTGGTAGAAAACTTCTGAGTGTGTTGATTGTTTAAGTTGAAACTTTCGCATATGATTGATTCAAATGTCTTGAATCAATTAATTCTGAAAGTTTCAACTAGAACTTTTCAAAATGATTTTGTAGTTTCATCCGGAAGCTAAAAAGCAATGAAGGAAAAGCTCAATGTAAAAATATTCGTAGTTTTTAATTGTATAAAATGCTATCTGGAAATATAAATTGTAAGCAGTAAAATTTGCCAAAAAAAAAAAAAAAGAAAAAAAAGAATATGGTCATCAAATATAACGGATACAGATAATTTTCTGGATAATAAAAGACATATTTATTGATCAGTTCTTGGGAAATATCTGATAAATGGAGATGATAATATCAGTAAATGATTTGCTAAAAGTATTCATCTTTACGTATTACTGTATATTTAAAGTAATTTTTGCAGAAGTTATATTTCATCAAAAAGTACAGCTCATTAATTTTTGTCCTCGAGAAAACTTGATGAAATTTTAAAATTTAAGTTTTAAAATCGTTCAATCTTTATTGTTTTTGCTTAAATAGAGATTTCATTAAGAAAAAAAAAAGGAAAAAAAAAGACTACATGCAAGATAATCATTCAAGTGTGGTTTTCATTTATTTTTACTGTAATATTAGAAGATTAGATTTTCTATTCTCTTCACCGGAAACCAGAAAAAGGTTACGATTTGACAAAATTATTAGACTAATTAGTAATAGCTGTTCTTCTTATTGGAAGCCGGAAAAAGAATTTGCATCTTGACAAATATTAATAGTAATAGCAAAGAGAAATTTTAGAATCGTAAAGATTTTCGTAGAAGAATGCTATAATTGAAATTATTGAATTTTCATAGCATAGAAAAGAGAAGTGATTTTCTGACTATTTTATGTGGCCAGAAATTATAATTTCAAATTTATACAATTAACTTTAAAAGATATGATATTGAATAGATAACAGTAATGATTCGATGATAATGCTATAATTAATTTTTGTACAATGTTATGATAATATTTCAATTTTTTATTTCTATACTGAACAAAATGCTTTCCTAATATTTATATTGGCCAAAAATAACAATATCAAATTCATATAATTAACTTTGAAAGATATGATATTGGAAAAATAAATGATATCGATTCGATAATAATTTTCAAATCATACACCTGAAACGATGGGAAGAAAGAAACAAACTTAAATCAGTAGTAAATTTTTTTCACTTATAGGATTTTGATTGTAAGATTTCAATTGTAGGATTTCTTCGATATTTCAATTTTATAAATTCAACAAAATTAACACTGCCAACTAATTACTATGTGATAATAGTGTATGTAATTTAATTTGAAATGGAAAATATTTTTTGGTTCATTTAGTAACAAAACAGTTATTCTTAATGCTTATTTAAATATTAACATGTTGCGCCTCATAACAACAAAAAATGGTCATTGTATCGTCCTCTTTTATCATTTTTCTGTTCTCGAAAAAAAAAAAATGGATTTGAAAAATCTTCGAAAAATTTTAATACTACGAAAATTTGATAGAGATATATTTAAAAAAAGCAATATGATAAAATTATCATTAATAATATATAGGAAATGAATTTTTCAATTATATTTAAATGGAAATTTATAAAGCATTTATTCATTCAAAAATAATCAATGATCATTCATCAAATAATTTTTTTTTTTTTTTGTTACTTTATTATCACTAAATAAATAAAACAAAGAAATTGCAATTTTCGATTCCTTTGAATCACTTAAACAAATAGATAAACTTTCGAAGTAATACGTAAGATGTTCCTAAGATAGTAATACTTTATCATTTCGAAAGATAGGATTACATTCAAAAACAAAATCATCGGATTTGCTGTTTGTTTTCAACATTTTCTTTTGGAATGTGAATTTCAATGATATCCACCAAATGTCATTCAACAATACATTGTAGTCTATCAACTAATTTTTTTTTTTTTTTAAAGCAAAAATTCATTATGAAAATATCTTTCATCAAAAAAAAAAGGAAAAAAGAAACAGAACTATGATATAAATGATCGTTGATTGAAATTGAAACGTTCTGTAATTTGAGTAGTAAAGCTTAAAAAGTTATCGATGGATGACTGCATGATTTTTTTACTGAAAACTTTTGTGTATCTTAAGAGAAATTCAATCAATTAATTGTTTTTTTTTTTCGCCCTTCTCTTTTCATTTAATTACTGATAAGATAAAATCTCTGAATTTGTAATAATCAAACAATTACACAAATCGATCGATCAATCAATCACAAATGTGACCATTTCAATTCGATTCTACTAATAATCTAATAATTTGAACCTTTCCCACAGTTGATTTTATAAAACTAAAATGACTGAAACCACCATCTAATCAGTTTTCATTGATTTGACTGAAACTTTTACGATAAGCTAACATTTAGCCGTTTGTTCGTTGGCAATATCAATCGTTCAACGTAATGAAATATCTGTGATCATACCGCTAAATGAGAGAAAACAAATAGATAAAAAATAAAATTCGCTAGCGATATTTTATCCCACATTGGTTTGAAACAAATTTTAAGAAGTAAAGAAGTAATTTGCAGCGATGTTTATATTGAAGCAATTTTTTTTTTTTTTTTTTTTATCTATGAAAAAAAAAAAAAAAATAAACTTCAAAATGTGAAAGGCGTGGTTTCCGATGTTATGTGGAATCAGACTTTTCTTGTTTTTTTATTTTAGAGTTCAATTACAGCAGCGATATGAGAAAATGAGATTTTTCGCGATCGGTAAAAAAATGAAGAGATTGACGGATAGAAAAAATTAGCAAGAAGGGTAAGAAAGGAAAGATAGGGATGTAATAAGAACCGATCATCATTCTTTTTAGATAATTCAAATTTTGGAAAAATTAATTTTTATTGATGGAATTCTGGAAGTTACAGCTATGGCATTCAAAATTTGTAAATTTTTATTTATCGCTTTTTTTTGATATTAAAATTAAATTTTTGTTTTTAGTTTTTTCACTATTTGAATTTAATATCTATGTGATATTTTTGCAGTCTATATTTAATTAACTTAATGCTAATTCCCATTTTCATTGCTGTTATAGATACTTTGTTTTTTTTTTTTTCTCTGTAGTTTCAAATAACAATATTGAAAAATTTTTTTAAATAAAAATTTGCATAAATTAATGACGTAAATAATATCAGTGAAATTGCTCCATCAATTAGCCCATTGATAAATGAAATAAAAGGTTATTAAATGAAACTGCCCGTTTTTCTAATACAAACATTTATTGACAATTTTTCAATTGATTGATTATAATATGTAAATTTTCATAAGATTTGCATATTCGAGTGAAATTTATTCAATAATTATGCTCAAAGTTTCAATTTTTTTTTTTTTTTTTTGCAAGATTTTTCCCATTCTTTTTTCCTTTTTTCTTTTTTTTTTTTTTCTAATTTCATTTATCAAAGCAAAAGCTTACACCGGAAATGTTTAACGGTGTATAAAAAGGGAGAGAGAGAGAGAGAGGGAGGGAAGAAGAGAGAAGGAAGATTTTGATCGAAATTTCCGGATCCTTCTAATGATTAGTGAAAAGCGGAAAGCGTTTTGCAAAGAGCCATTTAACAGATGTTTCGGTATTATTTGTTGATCCATCAATTTTATCCTCGCAATTTTTTCACCTATGTTTGTGTCCTTTTTTTTTTTCTCCTTTTCAAAAAGTTTTTTGAAATTTCAGTCTAGTCATCATATCAACTAATTAAATATTTCTAATAGAAACTTTTTTTTTTTCTAAACTTTGCAAAAAAAAAAAAAAAAAGAAGAGAAGAAAAAGAATTAAATAATATTAAAAGAGGTGTAGAAAATGAAAAATGAAAAGAAATGATTGATAAAAATGAACAAAACAAAATGACACCTAAATTGTATAAAATTATTAATGATCAGAAAATTTTTTTAAATTTCATAAAAATCAATTGAAAATATAGCGAATGAAACTTTAGCTTTTCAGTAGAAATATGTTAATTTCAAGCAGGAATTGAACTTATTTTGAAAAATGTAAAATAATAAACTGACAAATTAATAACACTTCACTCTTTTCTTTCTTCATCATATATTCCTAAAAAGGAATTACAACGTGTGGTAATATCAATGATCTAAAAAAAAGGTATTGCTGATTTAAAAAAATAATAAAAACATTAGTTTAACCTGTAATTAGCCTGAAAATTTAAATTAACAGAATCAAAGTGCTAATTTAAATATATAAAAATATGAAAAGTTAAACGATTAATTCTGCCAAAAACTTCGACAACAGATGTAATAATTCAACTTTCAATCCTTACAACGATTGAAGTACAGATGAAAAGGAAAGATTGGAGGGATATGAGTGATGATTAATGTTACATTTTTAATAAAGTTATACAGTGCTATTTTTAGATTGTTCTTTAAAATTAAAATGAATTTACAGATACTGTAATATGATTAATTAGTACTTAACTTGAATCTTAGAATTTACTTCATTTGGAAAATTCTTCCATTAATTACATTAGTGATAAATATTCGTTTACAGATCACCGATTGTTCTAATTTAAGTATTTCCTTTTCAAAGCTGCACACTGTAGTTTGTTTGGTTTCTTCGAAGACATGTAGATGAATTTATTATGCAAATATTGTGGAAAATTTTACTACTGTTTACGATGATCAGATAATTGACCTTATCCAGGTGATTTAGTTATTTCTTCCTCAGCATCTTTCGACAGTACTTTAATCGTATGATAGTTCAGCTTTTTTCAAACAATTCTTCCAATGAAGCTCAGATATCATCAACCTTTGGTGCATTCTGTTCTGATACACGGATTCAGATGCTTCAGATATTTTACTCTTGTATCACTTCGATTTTTCATAGCATTTCAATTTATATCACAATCAATCATTTAATAGATGGGAACAATTTCCTTTCAAACAGTTGCGAAACTGTGTTTAAAAACAAAACTTAGAGAAGAACAGTTGGTTGAGAACTGTGACAGTGATTTGAAATAATCGGAAAAGTATTTAAGCTAATGAATTAAGTACTGACAATGGTTTAAATATTTTTTCGAAAAAAAGAAACTTAAGTTATAACTTATATTATTAAATTAGAATTATGTATCAGACATTTCCCTTCATGATAATTCGCCAAGAAAGTCTTTAAGTGTTGACAAATAACAATGATGACAGATAAGAAGAGTTAGGAGAGGTGATATCATCGAAAGAGTACGTGAACTTTTTCAAATTCATTTGAAATCTATAAAAATACAAAAAATGTTAACTAAGATCAGAAAAAACGAGAGAAGGAAGTTCGGAAAAAACATAGCATAATTTTCTGTTGAACAAAAAATTAAAAAAATGCTTTTTTCATTTTAAAAAATAAAATTAACGACTTTAAGGAAATTTAAATTAATTAAAGAGAAGACGATAGTGATTGATGCACTGTCCATTTCATGAATCAAAATATTTGATCAAACATTTGCTACTAGCCAGCAACATCTCATTCTTTAAATTTTTCAACAATGATCAACATTTAATATCAGTACAAAAGTCTAAGAATTTCACTTTTTTTTTTTTTTTTTTTTTGGAAAAGATTTATTTGATTTTATTTTAAACCACAACACATTATTGATTGAGGCTAAACTACATGCAAGCAAAGTCTTCGCACTATGATTTTAATATTTGACAAAAATGAGAAAAGCTAACAACAAAAAAAAAAAAAGGGAAAAAAAATGGACAATTTTACAAGTCAATAATTTGAATCGTTGTAATAAAACATACAACGAGACATTTTTCACTTTTGAAAATTTCCATCTTATTCTCAAATTTCAGCGCTTTTTGATCAAATTTCTTGACAAGTTAGAAAGCGCACCACTTGAGAAAAATGCTTTTTAAAGTGCACTCTGCAAAGTTTGCTACACTTCGTTAGAATTATTTACATAATAGTAGTACTTCAAATGAATTATAAGTTATTGTATTTTGAAGTTAAGTACGTTTTTTCCCATAAAACTAATCCTCTCATTCAGCAATTTCAAGGATCCAAATGGGTTCAAAGAATATAAATTCCCAATTTAAACTGAATGTAAAACAGGAAACATTATCCAGCATCTTTATATGTTTGCTATTTTTTCATTTCATTTCATTGAACATTTACATTGTCCACTATATGTTTGTTTGAAAAAGCAGAATTTTATAATCAGTTAATACGGAAATGAATGTTCCTTAGACTCTTTTTACTCAAGCAAAAATTTTATGACAAAAGAAAGATATGTTAATTAGGGGAAAGAGAAAACAGTTACAGGTAGAAGTTGAAAATAACGCTATCTTAGAGAGCGATCATTTATCCAATGACACTTCGCCCAAATAAGGTTGATACTACATTATCCAATGACAATTCGCCCAAATAAGAATGATACAACAAAATGAATTTAATGAGATCTATTAAGCTTCTACAGTTATAAGAAGTACACAAAATTTATTTTCTCTCGTCCATTAAATTCTTAATGCAGCCTAGAATCTTGGAACTAGTCAATAAAAACATCATCTCAAACAGCAAAAATTTCCTTACAATATTCAAAACTTATAATAAACCTATCAGGCTAATCAGACCTTACTTCTTTAGAACATTGGTCTAATTCTCGGTGTTACTAAGATACGTTCACAAGCTTGGTACAGTTTTACTATCTAGTTTTGGTCGTCCGCCTAAACTCATTATTACCTTACTTACACGATGGTCTGAATGGATGACTACACAGAATACCTTTTTCTTCTAGCTGATACCACTCAATGCTGCAAGACAACTATCAGTTTTAGTAAAGATATCGTGAAAATTTTTTTGATTTGGATAGTTTATTGTTTCCTAGACAAGGAAGTGAGAATAAGCTAAATATTACAATCGTACACAAGAGTGAGATTATCCTTGACCTTGTGACATTCATTAAAAACAATCTGTAAGATGAATTAGTCTAATAACGGGTGAAACAAAATTAATTCAACTTCTCGTGACATTTATTTGAATTTACCTATATATGGTCTACAACAGTTATTATTTTTTAGATTTCATTTTACCTTTAAAATGTGATAACAGGGGCTCTAATCCCTTCCCCTCCTTCATCTTTTATCACAGACTACTAACAAGCTCTATCTTCGGAAAAACACAAAATTAATATATTCCATATACACAACATCTGTTCAATAATGAACACTTTCTTAAAGAATTGACTGGAATAAACCGCAAAAAAAGCAACTATTTCTAATTTCGTTACAAGGAAAATTTTCAAAATATCATCTAGCCAAATTGCTGACAGACGACACGAGAAAGAAAACGGATGCTTTCATTGCAGAAGGCCCAAAGATCTAAACTGATTCAATTATTTGTGTATTTGGTTAATCCCTTAACTCAAATTATTCTTTGCTCCTAAAACATACTCTCCGGTTTGAATTCTTCTTGAAGTTTTTCCAGATAAGAAAAAGATATGACAAATCTATTGAAGATTTCACTGAAGAATTAAGAAATATTTCAATCGTACGGTGGTAAACCCATACTCTCCGGTTTGAATTCTTCTAAACTATTCAAAATACATCCAATTTTATCCTTCACTTCTTCGGGTGGTTTCATATACGACATGTCGGGAACCATAACAACTTGCATACCAGCAGCAATAGCTGCTCGAACACCATTTGCTGAATCTTCAAATACTAAAACGTTCATGGGACTTTCTGCCTTTTCTGCGAATCGATTCATTGTAGCCAGAAATGGATCCGGGGCTGGTTTTCCATGTTTAATTTCTGGATCATCTCCAGCCAAAACCTTAATCAATTTTCGCTATATCGAATCATATATTGTGAAAAATGTGGATATACTAATGTGGACATTGTCCTTCTCGACCATTTCACCTAATGCTATGAACGAAGTGAAATGAAAAACTTACAATTAAAGGAATCAAATCGAGTAACTCCTTATGTATAGCCATCTTTGCATTAAATTCAATTTTATTCGAACTTGTACATATTGCCATATGTATCTTATGTTTTGCTAAATGTCGTACCAATCGCATAACACCAGGAGTAAGCGGACATTTAGCCATAAGTTCATCGGCTAGCGTATTATACTCCTTACGATATTCCTCAATTGAAAGTTTCCCTTCCATATCAAACTGAAATATTATCTTGCGACATAAATTTTAAGAGAAAAATTTTATATCAAATGCTTTTATAAGTTTTTTGCATAAACCGCTCAAAATTTTGGTTTGGATTTTGCATTTTGCTGCTGACTGGATTCCATGAAAATTTAAGCTTTAAAAAAGACACAAAAATTTCAAAAAAAAAACAGATTGAAAATCCGATGAAACTATCCTACAATTTATCTGAACCGCAAGAGTTCCATTTTTTCTTCACCTAGTAATTAGCTTCTTTGCTCAAGCTTCGGATATATATTATTAAGTAAACACTGCAGTAATTCTGAAATCTAAAAATTTAATTATAAAATTAAAATCACATGTTTGATGAGATATTGTGCACTGCTCGAAACCGGTGTTCCCGTAATTCGAAGCATTAACTCAGGTGTAAAAGTTTTCCCATATTTGCTCCAAATTCTCTGATATATTTGGAAGTTAACACGTTCCGAATCAATCAATACACCATCCAAATCGAAGATTACATGCGTTATTTTCGATTGTGAACCCATCAATCCGGAAAGCTTTTAGATCTTTTAAATTTCAACATTTAAAAATTTCAAATATTGCATTTTACAGTTATATACGATATAAAGCATAAATCCGGAAAACTTTCCCACTGACATGAAGATAATCTAGTCAAGACTGTTTTAAATGAGAACTACAGCATTTATTTAATTCTAAACTATTTTTCAGTATTAATAAATAACCAGAAACATTCCTATTCCGTTTAAATCAACACCAGAAAAATTACTAGGAAACTTTCCATTACAACCGAATACCTACCGTTACATTTACTGATGTAGACCGGAATAGCTTTCAGTAAGAGGAAGAGAGAAGGAGATGCTTAGATACACTTGTCAAATATTGATAAGAAAAGAGAGAGTGAGAATTTAAGAATGAAAAAGAATGAGAAAAATAGTGTCGAATAGTTGGAGGGTACAGAGATAGCTAAAATTCTCATTATGATTGAAAAATGATTTGCGAATTTGAAATGTTTGAATTGATGGTGGAGTGAGTGACTTTCACTGTTTTCTATAAGGGGTAGAGATTTAGGGGGTTGGGAGATATAGTTGAAATATTGATATGATTAGAGAAAGAAAGGAGAGAGAGGGAGAAGGAGAAAAATAAAAAATGAAATGAAATTCTTTTCTCAAAAACTACTCGAAATTTGTAATGTAATTTAATTTTAGTTAAGACTACTCGAAATTTGTAATGTAATTTAATTTCAGTTAAAACTACTCGAGATTTGTAATGTAATTTAATTTCAATTTAATTTCAATTTTCAATCATTACAGCGATGTTAATTGCTAATTGTTGAACGTATTGTGGAAGTTAGCAATATGTCAAGTGATATCAGAAATTTGGATAGGTTAGTAGGCAGTTTTGTTTATTTTATCTTTTAGTTATTTTACTTCTAACATATCATACATTCATCCCATACACACACACACACACACACACACACACACACACACATACACACATACACATTGACGTACTTTTTCGAGATATATGTCCACGTTCCCACTTCATACGTATAACTTTCTATGTAAAACAATATATTAGATATTATTTTCTAATATTATCCGACGGATTAAATTATCCTTGTATGATACTAATTGAAGGCTTTTTGAAGTGATATATTGAATGTATAACTTATAAAATTTGTTCGTTTCTTCATTTCTCTTATATTGTTTGATTTGGCTTCCATCTTGTGAAGATTCGCTGTACGGATAGTTACAAACAGCAATGTTTATATATTCCATTCAGTAGTACTAAACATTTAATTATCACTGTGAAACATTATTATACGTACATAGTTGTGCAGTTCATTTTTGTAATTTCAGATATTTTCATCAATGTTACCGACCGGATTATAGTCTGGCTGTGTTGAAGCATAACTGTCGTATCAGTATTTTCGGTGTATTTGATATTCAGGTAATCATTTTGATATTCATATAAAGTTCAGTTGCTTGGATCGATGATCTGAGAGTGGACTGTCGAAGTGAGTTAGTGCGAAAAGAATAAGTTAAGAAAAAAAAAGAAAATAAATGAGGAGGGGAAAGAAACAATAGGATAATATTACCATTTATTAAACTTTTCCTAACCGTACTTTTTCTAAGGTGCTCTTTGGTAAAGTAATATCACGTGGCTACGAGTTTGAACCCGGTGCTTATGGAGAAGAGCGGTTTATCAAAATTGCAGCACCGTATTCAGTTGGTCCTCCGGCGCAGTTTGTTTCACTTCAAAATAATCATTTCAATCTGCATCGTGTGAAATGGAGACTAAAAGAGGTTTTTATTTCAAACTCTTCTTTGTCAGGAAGCTTCCTTTTTCGCGAAATGTTAGACATAAAAGGAGAGGGAAAATCCTACTGCTAGGGAATTTTAAATGCATGTATGCTTTTTAGATTTGCAATCCTTTATATCTTTGTAACTTTTCGTATTTCATTTTGTCTAGTTGTTCAGCTGACAAACACAGTGGATTCCATTCTGGAGGAATTCGAAAATGGTGATAGCATATTACTTTTCCGATTCAATTTTTCGAAGATATGTGCTTGTTTTCGCGAACTTCATGGTCAGGTATGAGCATTTTCGCAGTTTGATTTTAGAGTTTTTGAAGCTTTTATTTCATCGCATCAAGCGGCCGTTCTTATCTCTTTCGAAAATTTACTATTTGTTAGTGCAAATCACTTTGTATTTCTATTTTATATCACTCTTTATACTGAAAGTAGAGGAAAATATATTAGATTTTAAAATCGTTTTTGGTCATACGGTCAGCGTTGTCATTGTGTGAAGAAGAATTTGTGTGGTTTACATGAAGGGTTGTAGTGTGCATGGCTTTTCTTTGGACTGTCAGAAATGAATATGCACTGAACTAGTAACGTTTGTTACAAGAAAATGCCATCCATATGAGTCACTCTAAAGAATTTTGCCTTTCCAGATCTTTTTCCTACCACCAGACTGCAGTGAATGTTATTCAGTGGGACCGCTATGCTGCGCGCTTCAAATCAAATATCCACCTCTTTATATGGGTAAAACTGCTGAAAGCATTTTGCAGTTAACAGAACTCATTTTAAATAAATCTCGTAAGTCTTAATTATTGTGTAGCTAGAAAGATTAAGCTGCTTGAGCTAATGTATGTCCAAACTGAGTACCTTTTGTGGAATCTTTACTACCACTTTACATTAACAGAAGCTTTTCGTCAATATCTATCTTTCAATGAACGTTGGAGATAAAAGTTAGGGTCACGAATTTGGAATAGTTGGTTCAAATGAAAAATATTGGAAACTTAGTAAGCAATATCTTGAGCCAGTTAAAAATAACTTTTAATATGGCGAAACAAACCAGAATAATTTTACTTTACAGGAGAAGGAAAAAGAAATGTAACGATGATTATAGGAAACAAGAACACAGGAAAATCGATGCTTATTCGCGTATTAGCTAATTCACTTTTTGGAAAGTAATATTTTCATTTCTGGCTTATTTATCTTTTCCTGACAGATCTTTGGTAGTGCTGAATGATTCATTTTATTGAAGAAAATGGCATTTGAAAATTTCCATTTAAATTATAAGGAGACCTTTATATTAATCCTTCGTAGTGAAAGTTTTGGTTTTTTTTCGAATTTTCTGCTTTTGAAAATTTTTCGTCCATTCTGAAAAAACATTTTGAAATCAGTCGAAAATTCAGTACTGACTATACAGAAAGTAGTAATCATTTTTTGAATCTCTTGTTTTTCAGGTCCTTCGAGTTTTCTCGCTATACTTTTCCGTGCCGCTTCTGTTTTAGGATTTATATGTTGTTTGTTCCAAATTTTACCATTTTAGGGGTCAGTCGCCTCCATATATTCTCGACTGCGATGTTGGACAACCAGAAATGAATCCACCAGGAAGTATTTCACTATTAAAGCTCAGCTCACCACTATTAGGTATCTTTTAATTTATGGTTGTTTTCCAGGAAATCAAGCTTGTCTCAGTTCTCTCTCTTCTCTCTCCCTTCTCTCTCCCTTTAGTAACTTTATATTTCTTTCTCCGAATATTCAAGAGGAATAAATAGTTTTTGAAATTTCAGGTACACCAGCATTCCAGCAACGAATTTTTCTATCAGATACTTATTTTTACGGAAGAATTTCTTTGAATGATGATTTGAGTTCTTACTTGGCTATTCTTCAGAAATTGTATGATTGTTTCTTGAGCGATAGTCATCCATCATCCGCGCTTTTGATTAATACTTGTGGGTGGGTTGAAGGTATTGATATTTATGGTCATTTTTTAATTTTTTTCCAAACATAAATTGTTTTAATTGAATTTTTGTTATCTTGGCCGCAATATGACGAAGATGTCAGTGAAAAAACACAGAAATATAAGTTTTGGAGCTGTTACTAAGCAATTAAATTTCAGGAAAAGGTGCTTCGCTTCTGGATGAGATGTTGAAATTATTTGATCCAGACTTTGTGTTCACCTTCATTACTTCTTCGGGACCCAATTACATGGTAATGAACATATCGATAAAAGTTAAGATTGTAGGATTGCATATGAAGGTTTTCCGTTTTTTAAAATTTATTGCGCCTTATTGAACAGTTATCTATCCACGAATTGAGGCCACGAAATATCTAGTAGTTTAATATTATGTTTTTTTCAGGTTCAACATTCTGCTGTGAACGGAAGTGCAAAACCGCTTGTGTTTTATGGCGATGCTATTGAAAAGCCAACGTAAATTTTCTTTGTACAAACGAAATAAAAAAAAGTAGTTTTAATTCAGGATGGAACAGAAATTGTCAAATTGGTTTTCTCTGTACCTGTTACTTTAGTCAGAAAAAGAGTTGGTTGAAAGTACTTCGGACAGTTTTTTATAATTTTTCGCAGAATAAATCATTTTTATATATTTTTACTTTATATTTCCTTTTTTTGTTTTTCTTGAGAGAGAAGGAGGGTAAGAACTGAATAGTTTGTAAGTAGTAATTTTAAAATTTTCACCGAAATTGGGTAAGTTATGTTACCAGAAAAAAAAAATTTGAAACATCAATAATGCTGCTTCGAAATATAATTTGATGCTATGTATTGACTGATTGAAGAGTTTCTGGATTTGTGGAATTCGAAAGTAGTTTCATCTTCAGACATATGATCTCCACTCCTTCCGTTTTACGAAACCTCCGGATAACAGCATATATGGCACATTCATGTCCCATTCCAACTGTGAAATCATTTGCGGATGCAACTCCTTTTGCTGTATTATTTCATGATGTGGCAGTGTTGGTGCACACAAACGAGCCATTCCCTCCAAATCATATATTTGCCGTTTTGAATTGTACTTTTATTGCTCTTTGTGTCCGCAATTCTGTCGACCAGTCGAAAGTGGTTGGTTTTTTCTTTTTTTTTTTAGTTACTGTACCTTTTCATCTGTTGTCTTGAATGAGTTAGTGATAATTCAGACTTCGTTAGATATAACAATTTTACATTTCTTACTTTTACAAAACTTCCTAAGGACTTTTTGATTTCAAAAAGAATTTTAGTTTATTACAAAGAAGACCAAGTACTATTTTTACTCAACTGAAGTTTCAAAATTACCTTGTCAACTTATACAAGCTGTAAGACTTAGACAGATGATAAGTTAAATGGAAACGGGGGTTTTCCTCATTATGATGATAATATGGGGTATTTTTTGATATGAAGGGAAAGCAAAGATAAAGAGAGATAAGACAGACTAAGTGGAAACATTCGTGCAAAATATGAACGAAGTTGTTGTGGTCCTCTTGAATATATGTGATTGTATATAATGTTTTAGGTAACTTCACGTTTGTTTAATTTGAAGTAAGCAATAAAATTTTTAGCAGTTACCGAAAGCGAAAAGTGTGGTTTTAATTCTGGTTTTGATTTGTTTTTTAAAGGATGGAAGACTGTTCAATGATCAAGATATGCCGATCTTGTTAGATCCAGATAAGGTAGAACCTCTGCGCGTCGTTGGTTATGGATTTATTAGGGCGATTGATCTGGAACAGCGTATTTTTTTTATTTCAACACCTCTTGAGCCTTCAGACCTCCAGAAAGTTAATGTTCTGGCGCGTGGCTTAAATATTGATCTTCCGCAATACTTCCTTGTTTCACAGGTTCCATTTATTTGCCTTTAATGCGTCATAAAATTCTTCAACGACGAGCCTTTTTTTTTTTAATTCCATTGCAAGTTCTTTAGCTGAAGCTACGCAATATTTTCCGTAAGTTAGAAAATATCACAGTAAAAAATTCCATATTCATTTCTTTCATTCACTGCTTTGTTACAGTAATATTTTGATAATTTTCCAGGGGAAATCTGCGATACCATATGTTGTTCGAGAACATTCTTCTTCCTTCCATACCGAATTATTTAAAGAATTAAAGATAAAATCAGTTTTCCACAGGAAAAGATTTTTGAGGATGCAAACTCAATTTAGAGGGAAAAAACCCATGGGCAAACCTGCGTTTCCAAGTTAACATCACTTAATCAATACCTAACCTTGCCATAAAACTTTAACATCAGAATCATCACGAAAGAAATAAAGAAACTCATCATATCAAATTACTGAATGTTTAAGAAAAACCGTTTATTTCATCAGTTGACTCTCATTATGTGCCTTCAGTTTTCAAAAGATTGTTATCTTCATATTGTTCATCCTTCTATTCGGGTATAGAAAAGGAATGTTTGTATATAATTGTTGGTTATTGAATTGTTTCTTATAATTGTTGAATGTCTCAAAAATCCATTCTTACAGCGTATAAAGGGCATGAAGAGTCTGATATGTCTGGTGTTCGGTTACTTCAAATCTCATTTGAACAGTTTGAGATGTACAGCACGATTTGCTATGCCACCTAAAACTTTTTCATAACTCTCATTTCCATGGATATAGAACTTTATATCCTCTTGTTCTTTTTACTGTTGGCCTATTATTACGTGGACTGGTCATTCTAAATGTTTAACGTTTGAAAGTAATCAATCATTTCGTGGAACATTTCCATAGATCATGAACAATATGGCACTTATCCATGTTCTAGATAACGTGAACTATGCAATATATCTTTTCTGAGATTCGCAAATTTGTTACGAACATAATAATGTAAATAATTCGCATATGTTCTGCAAGATAGGTTTAATCTATTCAATTTTTTGAACCGTATGGATTAATTTAAAAAAGAATTATTGTTTGAAAATTCATAGTTTGACCGAAACGTGTGGATGATATACTTATTACATTAGCAATCCAAATATTGGCTATTGTCGTATCAATCTGATCGGTTGGAAATTAGGATTTTTGTTCAACTAAGCAGTTAACTTTTCTGAATAAGGCCATCGATTTCTTTTTTTACTCTTTGTTCCCCGAGTTATTAAAATCTATATTTTACCTTTTTATTCGCTAAGTTTTAAATAGCTCCGAAAGCTATTATTACCAATAGAAGTGCCAGATTTTCAAATACTGAGCAAAAAGCACGACAGTGGAATTCTCGAGATGTTCAACTAATTTAAATAATCGCTACCTTTCACAATAATTTGTAGAGACAAATCAAAGGATTAACGAATGCAATTATCAAATCCGAAGAGGTAGGAAGCAATGTAACATAAAATGATGGCTACATTTGAGTAGAGAAAGATAAGTTCGAAGTGATGTCGCAAATGTCGCAAAGATAACCATCGCAATAAACAAAATCATGTGGAGCAAATTCGGAAGCAATTAACCGATAAACTAACCGAAAGATGTATACCTTACTGAAACTAATTTACCATTGATTAAATCGATACAGTCATAACTAAATTCACCGTATCGCAGTAAAGAAATGATGGTAAAGCCAGTGATAGTGGTAACGATAATGATAAGTTAGTGATATATGCATAATTTCGAAAATTAAACTTTTCAGTAGTAGCAAAAGGATTTCTGAATGATGCAAGATGATTTATTGATTCGGTAATAGCTATTGTTCAACCAAACGTTGCGTGATCTAGCGTGAAAATAAAAATTCCATGAAAATGTATGCAATTTACTCGGATAAGACTAAATGAATTTCATGTCAATCTTCAGCCAGTGAACAAATTCTTGTGCTAAAGTTTGGATTTTTAGCTACATTAATATTTTCTCTCAAACTTTGAATGGTCTACAGTGAATTGGTTGCAGTTACTTGTTAAATAAAATTTTAATATATAGATTTTAACATTCCCTATAACTTAATTATTAAGCTTATTTTGTTAGTCAGTAAAAACACAAATAACCTCCCTTTTTTTTTGGATTTGAATCAGCAATAAAATTCAGTCCACAATATTACGGATCACTTTTGCATTCTTTATGCATTTGACAAATACTGGTGGCAGCAGATCAATTTTAATCAAAGTTTAATTTAATCAAGCATGAATTTTTTGATTTTCACTGTTTCAAATCTATAAACTTGTTTCTATCGTATGCAAAAATTACTGTATAATAAATAATTCAAAGTGATTAGTCACTAATAATTAGCCTGATACAGATATCACCAAATCACTGCATAATAATCACTACCCTTAATTTTTTGATTTTGTGTTGACACATTTGATGAGACCGTACTATATCGGTTACCGTATATTCCAAGTTATAACAGATACGGTATCGACCATTATAAAAAACCATATTTTTTACTGAATGTTTCGATCAGTTTAACATTGTATACCCAAATAGTAACAAACATTGTATGTAAATTATTCATGTTGACAAGAAAACAACTTCATCACATTGTTTTTTTCAACAGAATACTGTATATCACCCGCTGCAAATTATTTTTGGTGATTGACATAGGCTGATAATGTTGCATGTCATAAAAATTTGATAATCTGAAGTGAAATTTGAATTTATCTCGAGTAAATATCATAGGATTAAAGTATTCAGTTGATAATTTGATAAAAACTGTTGACCGAATTAGATACTTTCATTGAAGTATATCGGTAACTGAGATAAGTGTAACTCATTTACACGAATTTAATTCATATCAATGTAAACAATTTCAAAAGTTGTCTTCATGAAGCAACTTTTAGGAGAAAATTACAGCCTTTCAAGTAACATACTGCGTTACGTATTGATGGGTGAAAGCAGCAGAACACTCTCAAATCATCATACCATGAGATATATGGTATTCATCTCGAGTATCATGGTACTTTACTCGACCAGGAAACTCGAGGCTTAGAATACCCAAGGTTTGAATTCTTCAAAAATTTATGCACTTATTAGCAAGATATTTCCGCTAATACGCTCAAATTTTCAGTTGTTAGATTAATTTCATCAAAGATTTAAGATAACAGCTACATTTTTCAAAATGAACTAATGAAACAAATGAATTTCTTCAAATGTTGGATAATTTAGGATGCAAACTACTTTCGAGATGATAAGAATAACTGGGGATCTTTCAATTACAGATAATAGATGATAATTTTTTATGCTTTCTATAATGATAATTAGGAAGAATAAAAATGCAAATTAAAATAAATCGTATGTTAGCGGAATGACCGAAAATTTAATTCGAATTTGATACTTAATATTGGAAATTACAACAAAAAGCAGTAAGCAAACCGTTTGGAACATAGATCGAGTAAATGTTTGTAATTTGGCGGTGATAGCATGGCTTTACCAATCAATGACCAATCCATTTTGCAATCTATAGCATATAATTTCCCAATAGCCACATCAGTAAAACTCAAATATATCGATATTATTATCGGTAAAGATGAATTAATTCTTAGAAACATTTCTGAAATGAGCAAGCTTCATATAACAAATTTGTTAAATTAAATGAATTAAGAATGACAAAAATAAATTTCTGTCAAAAACAGATATCATTTTTGATATTTCGAAATGCTTTAGCATGATGATACTTCCGATATATTTCAATGAAAAGTGGAAATAATTTTCATTCGAATAAGGGTACATTGAAGTGTTTAAAAAAATGTTGACGTATATGTTGCACTTGCTATTATTATTCTGTATCTCACAATTTTGATTACTTTAATTGTTCTTTATACCTTTGCACTTCACTTATGACAAAGCAAAAAAAGGAAAATTAAAAGAACTGATATGTTTGAAATTAATTCATTTACTTCAAGTTATGTCATGGATATTCTGTGAATTATCTCAATGTTCTTTCAATGGTAGAGAATTATCAATTACTATTCAACATTTATAAATAGCAAGAGATTTGATTGAATCTATAATAAATGGAATTAAATAAGGAATTAAATTTGATAGCTATATTCATAGATCTAATTGGCTATCGATAAGCAATATAAAATAATAGTGATCCTGACTTAATCGAAAACTAAGTAATAGAAAAGCATATGGTTATCTTCAGACCAAATAATATCATTTAATTTACTGAGTTTACAACAAAAATGAATATCTCATTTGTATGAATGGTCATTGGTTATTGCAAATATTAACACATAAATAAGTTATTGTGGCAGTTCATTGTACTCATCACAAACAATCGACATCTAATATTTCATTTTGTGTTACGATATTGTTACGATAATTAAATTGGACTCTTATTAGTATATATCTTGCTATTTTTATTCAGTAGAGCAATTCTAAATGCAGAATTTTTTTTTTTTTGCTTTCGTTTGTTTTTGAAATCCACCAATATTTTTTGTTTAATGTACAGATGAAAAAGAGAAAAATTTAAAAGAAATAAAAAAAGAAAAAAAAAAGTAGAAGTAACAAATAAGTATGAAATAATAAGAAAGAAGTAGCGTCGTAGCATCTATTAATGAAATTTCCTACTGTATTGAGTTCTAATACTGTGCAAAAACAATTAAACTTATACCGTATGAAATGTATGAACAATAATTACTATGGAAAAATGAATTGTTGAATGGATCATTTAATACTTTCATTTGTTAGTTAATTAAAATTAATGACATTATATTTGCTGTCAATTCAAAAATGACAATTATCTGCTTGATAGATATTTTGTAGATGCATAGCCTATTCTCATTCCAAAATTGCAGATGTTATTGGTAAAGATGTTGAATAATTTTTTCAAAGCAAATCTTTTATGAATTTTATTGAAAAGAGAGAGTATGCAGTAGAAAGAAAACGAAAGAAAATACAAATCAGATCTTTATCGTCATGAAATACTTCATAATTGCATCGACAATAACAATTACTACGTATGATAACAAAGACTGTAAAAAAAAATTTGCTCTATTGATAAAAAAAAAAAAATCATTTTTATATTATTACTAGATAGTTACTGCACAATTATCAACCTTATTACTTGCTAGTTTTTTACATAATTAGCTAATTTAATAACAATTACTCAATTTAGCAGTAGTTAAGTCTAGAGCTAATTAACAAACTTTTAGCTAAAAAATTTAACTTAACAAATCTGAATATTGAAAATTAAAGTGCAGTATGGAATGTAATATATGAATGAATTTACAATCAACAAAGAAAAAAAAAAAAAAGAAAATGTTATTTGCAACAAATATGGAATGATATTCACAAATAAACTTAAACTTAAAACGTCACTTTAAAATTTATTGATATATTACTAAAATTTAAAAAATGATACTTTAATATAAACTTGACTTGAAAATGGTGTAAATTTTCTAGGCAAATCTCAATGTACATCAACATAATCAGTTATACGTATCGAAATCCTCCCAGATCAAATTTTAACAAATTCATTCTAAGATCAATGAATCTAAGTCATTCCTAATCTAGCTAAAATATGTATGATACACAATAAGTTATTGCTGATCGAGCTAACAATCATCTAACCATAAAATTAGAATTAAATTCAAAGCGAAGAATATTAATTTACTTCTCAACAATTGTGAATAATGAATGCAAATGAATACTGCTTACGGTAATTCAAAAAAAAAAAAAAAAGACATGGCATGAAGGAAGTTGAAATTGATAATAAACATGGAAATTCTACTTTTGCATTGTTAGAACATTTATAATACGTCATCAAAGTTGCACAATCATTTTGCAAATCAAATAATAATAAATTACTCGAAAGTATATTTGTCAATTTATCTATGCAAAAAAGCGAAAAAAAAAAAAAAAATGTCTGTATTGCATATAATTTTTGGAAATTTGATAAAATTGTGGAAATTTCTGGTAGTTAAAAAAATCATTTTGAGATTCGACAAGAAAGTATCAAATATAAATCCTAAATATGCGATTACAATAAATTTGTGATAATGAAACTTCAAAACAGTATTTTATATTGCTAATTTATACTTTCATATATTCGAAAAAGCATTTTTTTATCGACGTTTTCATAATTTTAGATTCCTTTTGTCGAATACACAAAAAATTTAAAAAATGTCGATAAATGTCCTCTTAAATAATTTGTACCTATGAAAATCATTTACTTACTTTCATTATTATAAGCAATAATTTTCCGGCAATATGATTTAAAATTCAAAATTTACCCTTTGTAAACGGGTTATTTCGTTAGGTATTTGTAGAGGACTTTTTTTTTTTAAAAAAAATTACCCTCTAAATTGAATGAGTTGAATCGTTCAAAACATCGTTTTACATTTACAATTTATTCATTATACTTTTGTAAGAGTCGTAATTATGCTATATTAATATATCAAATCGAGAAATTTTGATGATTCATTAATCTCAATGTTATCACGTTTATTGATTTCAAATTTTAATTATGTAAGTAAACAAATTTTAATGACCAATTCACACATCAAATATCTTCGTATGTGATGTTAAATTAACATGTTAAACTGATTTTTTTTTTCAGTTTAGAAGGGTTGAGTGAAAAATTGCTGAAATAAAAAAGAAATTAATTCAAAATCCTATCAAAAAGTAAGTATCGAAAATCAGTTTGCTTATATTATACATCATATCAGATTCTTATTTTGTTGCGATATACGATGTGTCATATCAAATTCTAAACTAATTTAATTGAAAAAATCTTCGCGTACATATTTTTTAATAACTTCTTTAAAATTTCTGTGTTAAATTTCCAACAAAATATAATCGTTAAAACAAATTCAGTTCTAACAATGTAATATATCATAATATATAATATTTGAGAGGGAATAAATTTAACACAAAATAAATGGCAGGAATTGAAATAGAACGAATAAAAATTTCATACTGCATAAAACTTCATAAAACGTCTGTTTGAAATGAAGCATGAATTCCAGAAGAAATGAATTCCATTGAATTAATTAGTTTGACGTTATCGATAACGAGAAATAGAGGAGAGATAATAACTATAGGTATCACATTTTCTCAAATTTCAATTATTCAACTGAAAAAATTTCCATTTAAAAAACGATCGAAAAAAAAAATCGAATTTGCAAGAAAAGCGAAGAACAACAATAGAATTTAGAAGAATTATCGGAATTCGGATGATTTCTAGTTCCTCCTCATCATCGATAATTGCCAGTTGATGATAACTCAAGCATTTTAGCGATCATTCATATCCGTTTCTGTTTGTATGGATCAAAGTGATAAATGAATAAATGTACTTAAGTATATGATTTTAGCACTTAATTGATTTGAGCTATAAGTGTGAAAAAAAAACTACTTGAATCAATTATTAATTTTAATTTTAAGTATGATTGGGAATATAATTAAAATAACCACAATCATTAGCTTTTTAATGTTTATCTTCTCAGGAATTTAATTTATCACAAGTTACATGTTGCAAATAAGTGAGTAAAAATGGTAAAGGACAGCGATTTGGCGAATTATCTTTGTCAAGAATAGTCGTACCGTCTTATCACAACTTTTTTTTTTTTTTGATTGAAATCATCGCAATTCTTGTGTTTAACAAATTTAAGTTTAAATTGTTTTCACGCAATATTGAATGAAAGAAATTCTACTGATAATGTTGTTCTATTGCTTTACTTCAAAAACTATATTAATAAATGATTTTTCTTTTCTAATCAAATTCTTTTATAAATTTTTTAATGTGTAAAATACTTAAAGAATTAAATTCTGATTAGACTTTTCCTATTTAAATCAATCCAAAATTATTTATTACAATTCTCCTGGAAAATTTTTCTTCCGAAGCTTATTTCTAATTATGCATGCAATCATTTCAAAATTTTACAACAAAGAAGTAAATAACAATAAGAACTGTATTTGTTCAATTAAACAGCTATAAAATGAAAGAAATGCATCTTTTTTTTTTTTTTTTTTCGTGCAAATTACGATTCCGATAGATCTGAAAGATAATTGTGCATTGATTTCGACAAATCTGAAAAATAACTGCGCATCAATTTCAACAAATTTAAACGATAATTGTGTATCCGAAGAGCAAAGCAAGTTTTAACGGAGGAGTCAATTTTCTGTTATTTCTTCAATTGTAACAATCCTATCCGGAAGTTCTCATACATTCAATGTCAATACAATTCATTGTTATAACTAATTTTAATTTAGTAATGAAGACTAAATTATCCAAAAACTATGTGAAACTACAAATAAAAACATCAAACAATTTCTCGATCATATATGATTTCTGTAGTTTTTGATACCAATCGCAAAATTCTTCTTCATCCAATTACACGCAAATCTAACTATTGTTATTTTCATTTTCCGGATAATGTGAATGTTGCATGATAAATCTGTTTGATTCAGAAAGCAAATTGTAGAAAAATACCAAATGTATTATTCAACTATTATCATTGTCGTATATTATTAGAGAATAACTAACATTCAAGTAGCTAAATAAATCAGAATGATGTAATGATCTGAAGAAAATCTAATCAAATTTCTGAACAAGTTTGTTTAGAATCATGATATTTTGCTGGTTTTCTCTTTCATGGATCATAATAATGATTTATGGATTTTTTTTAGAAACTTCTAGAAGTTTAATTTTTTTTTTTTTAGCTTATTTAAATTGGACCTATTGAACTAGATTTTGATAATGAAGACATTATTCGATAATGTGATAGTATCACATCGTGGTACTTCTTGATGAGATTATGCATGGAAACAAATAAACATTGTAAAGAATCATTATTATGAATTCATTATCATTTATCGTAATATTTTAGAATATTTTTCATTAGTCCTTTTTCTCATTTTCATTTGTCAATCGATGTGATCATTCATTGTATCCGTTAGATTGTTATTTTTTCACGATAAATTGTAACGATTTCAATGTTCATCATTGCACAAATCCGATGTAAACATTTGAATTGAATCCTTAATTATTGTTATTTTTAATTAAATCAAGCAAAATTTTGAATGCAATCTTTTTAACACTTCATTTTTTCGTTTATTTTTTTTTTTTTTTTATAATTATATTTTATCTTGGCTGTATTTTTTTACACTTTACAAGTTTATTTCTAATTAATTGCATTTGTGATGTTATATTAAAGGTTGAATTCAATTCATTTGCTCAATTGTAATATGGATATCAAAAGTTTTAATGGCAAAATTGTTATATGAAAGTTTAATTTTTAAATTTCTAACTCAAATTAACTTTTACAAATAATTGTCAATTTTGTTCTTCATATTCATATGATATTTCATTTAAAATGCATCTTCTATTTTGTTATAATTCTATTAATTTAATTTCGTTGTTAAAAAAATTACAGATGGTCAAAAAATAAAAAAAGAATTAACATTTTTAAGATATAAAAGCGGTATGAAAATTGATATAAAAATTGATTATTTCAAATTCGACAATTTTTAAACCTATCTAAAATTTCTTTTTCATTAGTTGAACAAAAAAAAAAAAAAAAAAAAAGAATACAAGAAGTTGTTTTTTCTTTCCGATCTGAAACTTTCAATCGTATATAATTTATACAAACTTTGTGAGTAGCTGGATGAAATGAATTTATATTATTTCTATCAAACTCATATATTTTTATTTTGATAAATGAAAAGTGCTATTTGATAACCGGTTGCTTGAAGGAAGATAGTAGCAGGGAAGTATGGCATCAGTATAATAGATTTTTTGTGATTCATATTATTAAAATTAATTTCCGGATGAATGGAATGAATTGTATGAAGTGAAGAGCAAATCAATACCTTTAAAAAAAAAAATCATGAAATTAATAGATAATTATTACTATTTGAAATCTCAAATGATATCAAACAATGATTCAGGTATTGAATTAATCTCAAATGTCAAATGATAATGCAGACTGATAAATAGCCGGATTACAGCAATAATTGAATGATATTCACTCCAAGCAGATCAGTCTAAGCTGTGTTCCCAATCGTGATGCCGCCATTTACCCCAGACATCATGATCTTCCGAATTATCCCATGGACCGGATCCATGTCCATAGTCATGCTCATACGGGGTAACCCATCCATCGTGATGATGATGAAGATGATGATGATGAGGAGGCTCGGATACGATATCATGATGATATTGTCCTTTATGTGCTTCATGACCTGAAAATATTAGTACCATATATCAGAGATATGTTCAAGATGATCTTTAACCTCATCATTGTTTGAGAAAATTCTATCCGGAAATTTTTTATATATTAGCATTCCTAACAACAAAAAATTATAAATGAAATACTGTACCTTTCGAGTAATCCTTTTCACCTTCATGTTCATATCCTTTATTAAAGTTATTGGCCCAGGTATCATGAAATTCACTACCATGTTCATGAGCATTAAGACCGTTTGCATCGTTATGATATCCTTTCCCATGTTTACCCCAACCGGATGCTTCATGTGCATCTGGAAAATTAATTTACAGAAAATTTTCCTATTTAAATTTTTTGTTTTTTTTCATAGACAATTATCAAATATATATTTACTATTTAAACAATCCTTTCATTATAAATAAAATATTTTGCTCAAACTGTAATATCAAATTGATCACCTGTTTCATGATCCTTTGAACTATGTTGTAAACGATCAGTTCCAATTTTTTGACGGTGTTTTTCATCGGTGTAAAATTGCTCTACATGATATTCCGGTTGTTTATATTGATAGTCAAAAAATCCAAATGTTTTAGCTTTAACATCTGTAAAAATTACAATCAAATTTTACAATTTACTTCTATTCATTGTGTTGAGGAAAAAAAAAAAAAGAAATAATAATAATAATAATAATCTTAAGCATATTTCAACGAATACGATGGATATACATCATTATCTTAAAATTACTTTGTTTGAATATTAAAATTAAATTAAAATTGAAATATTGTAAATATTAAAAATTTTTTAATGCAAATTTTTTCAAAACATTAAAAAAAATATACCTTTTCCATGGCTACTAGCTTGATCAACATGCTTCGATGAACCTTTTTCAGCAGCGGCTGAAGCATGTTTACCAGCACCAGCTGCTGATTTTAAAGCATGTTGTTCTGCTTCTTGTTTTATTGCATGATTGTAACTTTTCGAATCCTTCTCATGGTATCCATCTTTCTTGAATATATATCCGCTATCATGTCCATCATTCCAATCATTCCATGCAATATCATATTTCACCTTTTCTTTATCATGTTCCGGAATCGGTTGCCATATAGCACTTCTTGAAATTAATTATATTTTCCATTAAATGAAAAAACTTCTATTCTATTTTTTTTTTTTTTTTTTTTTTGTTTAATTTTTTTAGGAGAATTGAATTTTTCTAATTTTTGAAAGTTTAGTTTTTTAATTGTCGAACTTTTTTTATCCGTTATCAATGATTCATTAAAAAAAGATAAAAAAAAAAGAAAAAAAGAAAACATGTATATATGAGAAAAAGAACTTGAATAGAGCCAATAACTTACAAACTTCTTTATTGTATCAATTACAAATATATAATTAACACTTATATGTATAAATATAAATTAATATGTACTTTAGGAAATTTTGAGAAAAAAAAAAAAAAAAATTAGAACATACCGCGATAATCGCAAACAATAAGAAAGATTGGAAGTGATAACAACAAAGAAGCAAATTTTAAGAAGCATTACGAATTGTTCCATTCAAATTATAACTTCACATATACTTCTTGTAAATTAAGAAGTAATTACATATGAAATATAAGCTGAGAGCAGAGGGGAAAAAAAAAAACAATATTTGACGAAGAGATGCAATTTGCTTATATATAATATTGGTAAGTCGGTCAAGGCCAGTTTTTCCAACTGTCAATTGTTGGATAGTTTTAATTACGCAGAAACATAATATAATACTTGAGGTGAGTTATGATAATAATTCCTGCTTCTTATAAAACTTCAAACGAGCTTCTCTACAATGGATCATCAACATATCAGGCTAGAAACATGTTCTTCTCTCATCTAAATTCCATTCCAATGATCATCACAAAGAGAGAGAGAGAGAGAGAAAGGAAGAAAGGAAGAAAACAATCCTCTTGTATACGCATAAAAATTGAGCAAAAAAAAAAAGAAAAAAAAAAAATTCTTTTAAAATTTATTAAGCCAAAAAAAGGTTTATATAGTTGGGAAATTTGTTCTTATCCGAGAATTTTTATAGAAAAAATTTAAAGTATTGTTGATTTTAGAGATAAATTTCCCTGAAAATTTATCCTGGAGATTTACAATCATTTGTAGGTGGCATGCATATTTATCACATTAAATTTCGATGATATATAGCTGTTATCAATTAGATAATCTTCTTCATTTTTATTTTCATTATAATATATATATTCAGTTCTTTATTTTCCCTTTTTCTTTTAGTGTTCAGCATATTAGTGATATGCTAACTTCAAATTATGAATTTTAGAATTTGTTCCAATATATGAATTTAAAATTTAGAATCATAGCTATATTGCATGTTCAGAAAGAAAATCGAAATTTTTACTAATAAATATAGCTCAAAATGTTGTGGAGTTTTTTCTTGACCACTTATTATGTATTTTGAACAATAAGCATGTAATCAGCAATGATACTAATACTTTTGTTGATTTCATTGTGAACTATCAGTACTAAAACATTTTTTTTTTAACCGCAAGTAGTTGATTCATTACCTTTTTCTTCCTTTAATATTGGCCTTTTATATGTAAATGTGTTATTAACTCGATATTCAAAAAATCAGTCTTCAGTACTCTGCAACTGCAGAAAAAAAAGATCATGATGGGAGATAACATAGAAAGGTCTTCAATGGAATTTTATCCATAATTAGAGTATCATTAGCTGAAAGAGATCTTGTAGAAAGTAAATTTAGGAACTAGGGACAGATAGGAAGATTTGTAATTCATATAAACAATGAAATTAGTAAACAAACAATTATATTGTGTGAAAAGTGCCTAAGTACACCAAAATTGGTACAGTATACAAGATAAAATTTAAGTCGCTATAATAATACTGTAAATTTACATTGTACCAACCTTTTCGTATAAAATATTGCCTTATCTCAAACTTCGAATATGGTAAACTTTGATGATTTATTGTTGTGGGATTAAGCTTTTTACATCAAAATATAGCTACACTTCTAGCTTAAGGACTTCAATTCTATATACAAATCTTGGGGCTGAAATCTAAAACTCAGATTGTGAACCAACAAAACTCAATATACGTTTTCCTTCAGGAGCAAAAATATGAAACACTGTGGCAGTGATACAAATAAAACACGAGTATAGTGTTAACGAATAATTATGAGATCTCGTTTTGGTTAAAATCTACAGCATTCGTGCAAACTGTTCCAATCGATCTGTATCTGATACAGTATTTCCAACCGATTGCTGCAAATTCGACGGCTGAACAACTCCTGCTTTTAATTGCGGAACGGCACCACAAGCATCCTTTGAAAGAACATTTTTCATCCCGCAACTATCATCTCCTGCCTCTTTCGTACTTTTGTTAGTTACACTATCATCAATTTTTCCATCCAAGAACTATAAACAGAGTAATAATTACTTTAATTTAATTAAAAGAAGATTAATACCTGCCCAAAAGACTGAATGATCCATGGTGATGAATGAAAAGTCCAATCAGTCTAAGTAAATAGATTAATGTAGTTAGGGGCACGGAAAAATCATTAAGCTAGCTTTTCAAACAACTAAAACATAAAATACCTGGCTACCAGCTCGTGAACGGCGCACGGTGATCGTTTGTGGTACATCCCAGGTAGGTTCAGATTTCTGTGGAGATTTTTTTTTCGTTGGTGGAGATACTGAAACCGTAGGTGTGGTTTCTCGTGAAAGAGATGATCGGTTGCTCCTAAAAAAACGAATTCCAAATTTAATTTCAAGAACACAGATGTCTGAGAGAAATTATCGAAGTAGCAACTTAAAGAATACGAATTCGAAATGGCGTGAAGAATATGGGAAAAAATCTTTTTAGTTTTGAAATGGCTGAAAAATTACTAAAAAAAGTTATAATCTAAGTACGCACTTTAAAACTCGAACATTTTTTTCAGAATTTTTCGCATGTTTCCTTTTCTCCACCATCATATTGTAATCACCTCCTCGACTGGATGGTGCTCGGCTCGCCGACAAATCCTCTTAAAGAATTCGAATAACAGTAATGTTACCCTTCTAAGTATTTTAAGTTATATTCAAAAATGATTTCAAATCTAAATAAGACAGAAATTACCAATGGCCACCGAAGATGCTTTTGATCCCTGTGTGCTTCTCATGTTTATTTCTGAAGCGCTAGCACGGCCAGTCATTTCTTGAGTTTGCGACTGAAAAAACAAAGACAAGAATGTTTTCTAAAAAAAAAACTAAAATACAGATGAAGTCCTACTTAGATGAATTAGGCTGATCATACTTATCAAAACTGGGATTCCATTTCACGTAGTAACAGGTTCACTAATGTCTGTTCTACTCTTCCTATGTACAGAAGAAATAAAAAAGACATTACACGAGTTAATCACCAATGAAACCTTAAACGAGAGCCAACACCTCAAAGTATAGCACTCTTTACTGACTATAATTAGGATTTAGCATGACTTTTTGAGCCAACATATTAGATAAGGGAAATAAATTTTTTCTGAATATTATCCAATGAATATTTAGCAACTACAACAATTCACCTGAAATTCATATTTCCCATCGACTGCATGTTTTTCACGGTCCTTTCCTTTATGTTTTTTCATTTCTTCCAAAATATGAACTGCAAGGAAAGAAATCATTACAGCAGAACATTAGTAAACTGGCTAGGTGAATATTCAAACCCTCATTTCCGGATATCACAGACTAAGATATAGCATAAAGTCCAATCACAACTTATAATATGCTTAATTAAACATAGCAATGCAACTTAAAAATGCCAATAATTGAAAACTTGTCTAAAGCAAACATACGCGGCTTAATTATATTCCGGATACTTCCTGGATCGATGGCAACGGATTTTGTACAATCAAATGTCTTATAAATACCAATAAGACGATCTGCTAACTCAAACATATTATTCCGTAGAGAAATGATGATAAATTGTGCATTTTTAGTGCGGTCCTGAAAACATCTATACTTCTTTCTTCAATTTTTACAATCGCTGTGGATGTTAAATGTAGTCCTTCAATGTCCATTTAATTATTTCTTGTCTAACAACAAAAATAGAGCAAGAAATGAATAATGAATAAACATGAACTCTCTTGACATAATAGAATTCATATTTATTTAAATAATGGCAGCTAGAGTGAGTGGTATAGCCGCTGTTATGGACAAGAACACTATTCAGTGAGAAGCATATCATAAATCACGGAAATTGATACTTCTTATGTTATTACCAAAATCAACAGAAAGCAAAGAAGAAACAAGCATGATTGAAGATAAATGGTAAAATAATAAATAATGCATAACTTTCAAGAAAATAAAGTGAGACTTTCGAAAAAATGCGACAGATCTATTAAATTCATCTGAACTGTTACCTTTATGTAATGTCCAATAATTGATACATTTCTAAAATCCAGAGCAGCATCAATCTCATCCATAACATACAGCGGTGTTGGTCGATAATGATGCAACGCAAAAACCAGAGCCAATGATGAAAGCGTTTTTTCACCACCTGACAAATTGGTAATTTGCTTCCATGATTTTTTTGGTGGTCTCACACTGAAAAATATCGACACAGTTAACTTGAAAAAAGAAAGATGAAGAGTAGGAAGAGGAAGCTTTAACTGAATTTGAATAATCCATTTTCATTTTCTCTCAGTGAAGTCTAGAAAATTCAAACCAGTTGTGCTAAAATGCAGGCTTACCCGAAAGAAACACCTTCACTGAACGGATCAAGTGAATCAACCAAGTCTAAGCTAGCATCACCACCCAACGTTATCATCTGATACATTTCTTTCAATGCCAAACCAATCCGCGTAAAACCGTCCATGAATTCATTCATTCGTTGTTTCTTTAATTGCTCGCAAAATTGACGATGTTTATCACGTTTCGTTGATATGTCGGATAAAGCTTCCACTTCACGGTCATAACGCTCCAGCTAAAAGGTTTTCAAAAAAAAAGTGATGTCACTTTCTCATCATGAATTAATAATTAAAAATATAGAGAACACAATAAATTTCCATCCAATTTCTGTTTGAATCCCAAAGAAACATAACCTAATATGGTGAGATTCATCTTTAACGATAGATTCTTAGCTAACTTTTGTGATGATAAATCTCCAAAATCCTTCACAATTATGGAATTTAAGAGAGCTTTTAGATTACACTACATCATTATTCATTGAACTATATTCAATACTGCTATTACAGACAAGTTATATTCCATACCTTTGTCACATATTCCAACAAACCATTTGTATTCAACACTTTACCAACCTTTCGTTTCTCCAAATTCGCCAAAGTAAATCTGTAAAATTTTGAAAAACCTGATCGCCCTATTAAAAACTAATAATTATCTTAAACGAAATAATTTAGAATGCTAAACAATACTTCATATCCTGCAAATTGAAATTTTTGATTTCTTCTTCAGAATATTCTGGCACATTCTTGTAGCGTACAATACCGTCCTTATCCGCCTCGACATTAATCTCACCAGTCTGAAAAAAAAGAACTTGACCTCAAGCCTAATTTAGTCTACTTTATAATTTGCTCAAAATTCCAAGAAAAAATTACCTTTAATTTTTTGAAAAATTCATGTTCAACTCTCAAAGCTTCCTGCAATGCATAGTCATCATCTTCTTCCTCACTCGATTGAAGTGACTCTGGTAAGCGGTCCAAACATTTCACATAAGACAAGTGCAATGTTCTGATCTGTAATATTGATGTTTTTAAACTACCTGGGTAAATTAGTCCTAGTTAATACTACCTGCCATATTTTATCAATGCAGTGAAAGTTGAATAAATAATATTCTTAGTTCTACCATCATAAATCCTTATATGTTATTGCTAATGGACCTTCATGGACCTTCTTGAGCCAGCAAAACAAGAAACAAAGACACCACTAATTTTCGACCCTTTTCTCAAAATCTTTCTACTTTTAGTGTGATTTATTTATGAACATGATCACTAGTGATTTCAGATATACAACAAAACTTCTTTTACTTGCTTCAATTAATGCAATGAACTTAACTTACTTTGCCTTCAATCATGACTAGTTTTCCTTGTTTATGTTCAAGAAATCTCAACTGTTCAAGAAGAGAACGGGTCAAATCGGCATGTCTTTTCTTCAGCTCAACTTCTTCAGCATCCAGTTCAGAGTTTTTGCTGAATGCCTCCTTCACTTTAACTTCAGCTTCTTTCATCAATTTCTGCAAAATTCATGCATGCAAGCTTTGAATTATTCGAGATCGGTAAGTTTATAGTCAACAAGTCCTGTTGCTTGCTTTCATTTTCTTCAAAATCTACACCATAACGATAATAGCCAAATATCTTTAATGAAACGAATGAACTTACCTCTTGTTGTATTTTTTCCTTTGTCAGCCGATTAATATCCGCTTCCTGGGTATCTTCAGTCAATTCAAGTTTCTTGATTGCTTCGTCAGTTTCACGCTGGTCGGTTTCAAGATCATTTTTCCTGAAATACTATTCAAATTTAATTTCTTATCAATTTCTTATCATAACGCAATATTTTTGGTCATATTTCAAAATATGTCGAACCTGCTCAGTGCTTTATTCATATTTCGTTGAGCATTATTAAGCACACTCTGCTCTTTCGTTGCTCCCTTCGATGCATTTTCTTTTCTAAAATGACTTTTAATTTAGAGAATCTTTTTCCTCCGAAAACGATGGACCCTGAAAAGAGGAACAAATAACGACTGTTTCAGATTTTCTGAAAAAACTCACTTCGCTCGAACTTCATCAAGCTCCTTTTGGTAAGGACCAACAACTCGATCATAGACCTCCTGGATCTTTGTGTTTATTTCAGCCACTTTTTCACGTACTTCATCAGCCGCTTCTAATGCTTTATCACGGGCTGGAAAAAATGACTGCTGTTACTCTTATTCACAGAAAAAAGGATTAAGTTTTCAATCACTTGAAAAAGTCGATCTATAATTAAAGAGTTAAACCTTTAGCAAGTTCTGCAACTTCAGCTTTTTTACGTTGTATGTCTTTCTCATCCACAAGAACGTTTTTAACTCTGGCCGTTTGCTCCCCCATCCTATACTCAAGATCAGCTACTTTTTTTTCAAGAGGTTCAATGTCATTTGATAAATTCTGCTCATTTTTCTTCAGTCTATCGTAATCGGTTTGAAGTGACATTATGCGAGAATCGAGCTGCAAGTTGAATCAAAATACATACAAAGGCGATGACAACTTCCATCGCGAATAAAATCAATTATGATTTGATTTCATTCTAAAGTGATGGTAATTCATTCAAAAATAAATCTAAATAACAAAAATGAAAACCTGATGAATGACACTTCGCAAATTATTTAGTCGATTCTGCTCTTCAGTCAGTAACTTTTCCAGTTCAGCAACCTCTTCGGATGATTCTTTTGAAGTATCAATTTTGACACTTTGGCCAATTCTACCTCTACAAATACATAACATATTCACCACACTAGAGATTTCAATAATTAAGACAGTTTACCAGATAAAAGTGAGTACCTCCGTTCAGATCTTCCACCACCAGTCATAGAACCACTTGTTTCAACCACTTCGCCTTTCAGCGTAACCACTCGGTAACGTTTCATGCCACCCATACCAATACGTGTTGCAGACGTAATATCATCTGCTATCAGAGTATCACGTAACGCAAAATAGAATGCAGGTAATACAGCGGGATCAGCTACACGAATTAAATCGAATAATCGAGGTGCATTTTCAGGTCTGAAAATAAGTAATTTCAAACAAAGAAAGCTATCTAGCAAAAAAATGATTGCAGTTTACTAAAACATCAGAATTTTAAAGAATCTATACTTGTTGCTCAACGTACGTGGAGGTTAGTTTTGCCATATATGGACGAAGTTTTTCTTGCTTATCGAGTACCAAGAAGGAAGCAATGCCCAAATTCTCACGCCTCAGAAATTCCACGCACATTTGAGCAGTATCAACGCTATCAACCACGATATAATCCAATGACCGACATGTTGTCGAAATAGCGACATCATATTTTTCATCAATTGCACCGAGATCACCCTGCAGCAGAGGCACCCAGTGTAGGAACATTTAAGAAACATTAAATTTTGGCCTTTGATTTAAATTCTGAAAAGTTTTACTAAACCTCTGATTCCCATAACTAGAAGCGAAAGTCACTAAAGGACAATATAATTTTAACATCGATTCATAATGGGAAACCCACGAGACGTCCATATATCCCTGGTATGTTCCCCGATGATTTCTCGGCCATCAAACGCCTCAATACGTTGTTCTGGCTTTGAAATGCTTCCACCGTCCGTCGCTTTTGTTCGAACTTTGCCATACGTTGGCGAACCTAAGAAAATAAAAAGTTTTTCGAAAATCAAGTTTGCAACCAAAATTTTTCTGGGAGGGAAATAAATCCTTCAGAGGGAAAGAATAAACAACGTGCAATTAAATGAAACAAACAAGCCATTTATTAACTGAGGCAAAAATCGAATTCCGTATGAAAAGTGAAACCATGTTCGGGATTTTCAGCGAAATAACAATAAAGTTTCCAAACGAAAATTTCACCTACTTCATAGACCAATTTATATATTATCATTTTTAAAATCTTTATATTTTATTAAATAAATCGGAAACGAACACTTTCAGTGCACTCGGTTTCTTCCTTCCGTTTGTTTGTCATTTCCGATCTGGCATTCTGAAGTTCTCTTTCGACATTTGGAATTGCCTGTTTTACTTTACCAAGATCACTGGAAATATTCAGTATGAAAACCATCTGCAGAGCCCAAACAAACAAAAAGTCTATTACTTACAAATTCCATTATCTTATCAGCAATCTAAATTCAAGCGCTTTCACAAAACCAAAATTTCTGGTCAAAAAAAACTGAAGCTAAGAAAGGACTTTTTTTTTACAGTTCCTATCAGGTGCAATACTTTTCGATAACAGCCATTTTATGTTTGTTATGATGAGAAAAATGTTGACATACCTTATTTTGGATTCTAAGAGAGCTTTTACATCATTAAGAGATGTCTGGATTTCCGAAAGTTTTCTCTTCTCTACTTCCTCTTCTCTACGCATTAATTGAAGTGCTTCCTGCGCCAACGTTAACTAAAAATTTAACACTTTACATCATTTTGATTATCAGTATCATTCAAAAAATGTTTTTCTAGACGTACTTCTCAAAGCTTACAAATTCTCATCATTTCCACTCAGCTGTTCAAGTTTTATGAAGAAGATTTATAGATGCTGCTGATGTATACAAACACATAAAAAATACAGGACTGACCTTGCTGCTTGCTTCATCCTCCTTAACAGTAAGTTCCCCGACTTGTTCCTCTAGCGCCTTTTTCGGACCTTGAAACTTTATAGTCTGTTCTTGAAGTTCTTTCAGATGAGCATCAACCTATAACATGATTTTAACACCAACTGCACGCTTAAAAAAACATGAAAGAAACGTAACCATCAGACAACCAAAGCATTTACTTCAACTTGCTTTTGAGCAATCATATCATCAATTCCACTTAGTATTTCACGATATTCCTCCAGTTTGCTCTTTGCTTTCGCTGGTACCTCTTTCAAATCAGATATCTGAAACGTAATTTATAAAGTTAAAAAGTGGGCCAGTGCCTGCATTTTTCATGCGTCATGTGCCAACTTTGCGGCAATAATAGATGCTAAATCTTCTCTTTATTTAATCTACTGGTTAGAAAAACGGATGATTCGGATACTTGGTACGTACTAGCCATAGTGAAAAAATGATTTTTCACTTGCGTGCATTTACATGCAGCTCCCAGATGCGTGCTCCGCGTCGTGTCTTGACACTGCCTAAAAACTTTTACTTTCCCCAGTGAAATGATGCATCATCGAAAGAACTTAAGATCAATTTAATCACGCGGATTGCACCTTTCAGATAGAGGTTCAGAGTATATCTAGGATTTGATACAAATCAAACAATTCAGCTCTGATTATCCGACTGACAATAGTAGCAAACCTTTTTCTCTTCGTTCGCTATATCAGTAATCAATTTCTTTTTCCTGTCATTAAGGCGAAGCAATTCAGCTTTGCGCTTTTGTTCCGCCTGTTCTAGTTCACTAAGCTGATGCTTTGTTTTTTCATACTCTTCCTGCGTTTTCTCAAAGGACCTGAAAGAAAAAATTAAAAAATAAATTACGAAGATTATACACAGCAAGATTTTGATCATATGAAGCCAAACACGGGATCTTGCTAATTATATCAAAAAGGTGCTGGTAGAATATACAGCAATCGATTATAAGATAATATCCAAATAAATTGATACCTCTGTAGCTGTTTTTGCTCATCCTTCCTGTTCTTTTGTAAGGCTAACACTTCACCCTGTCGTTTTTTTGCATCTTCCAGATCCTTCTCAAACTCCTCTTTTTTCTCCTCATCAGCTTTCAGTTCCAATTTGGCCTTATATCTAAGAATGAAGAGTTAATACAGCGTAAAATTGTATCATTTTATATACTACATGCATATTTCTACTCTTAGATCAAGAAATGTAAAATTTACTGATCAGCTTGCAGCAAACGATTCTTCGTCAGTGCGATACCATTGTCAACACGAAGTTCTGCGATAAGACTTTTCATCGGGCCTTCAGCATCATTTTTTTCCTTTTCCGCAAATTTCGTACGGTTCAACTGTGCAGAACGCTCTTCTTGTAACTGGTCGATTTTCCGTTGAATCGTTTCAATTGGAACCTTAAAATCAGCTAATTCCCTTATTCTATAAAATTAAGATATTAATTTGCAGTTAGTGAATCCCAGAACAAAGGATGATGAAACACAACATAGCTAGTAAAACATAGTAGTAGCAACCATATTTAGTAAAACTAGATGTTAAAAAAAGAGAAACAGTAACTTTGAGCCTGCTTGAACCAATGATATCTTCCAAATATTCCAACATGCCATCATCATTTTCATTTAAGGCTTTCGGTTTCATCAAGGCAATTTGTTCGACTTCACCCTAAACCAGTCATACTGCCTTTATGTAGAAAATGTCAGTATAATCAATCAGACAAAGAATTATGAATCATAAGCAAGACAATATGCAATAATGCATTCCAATACCTGCAGAATGAGGAAGCGATTATGAATGAGATCGATTCCAACGCCTCGCAACAATACAGCAATATCTTTGAACTGCATTGTTTTACCGTTATAAGTATATTTTGAAGAGTTATCACGAAATGCGGTTCGACTGACGGTAAACTGACTGGCTGGTACAACATCATAACCTCCATCAGGCTAAAAAGAAGAACTCTTTGAATGATATCGGTTTTTGAATTCCGCAAAAATTTTAAAATGAAATGTTTCTTTGCAAAGGCTAGACGAACGAGTACAATATTTGGCACAGATATGAACAAACTATCTTATTAATTCCAGAAAGTTGTTTTTACGTCACATATGTGTCAGCATCAAAAACTCTCTTTCCATTTGACTTGTTATACCAAATTATTACTTACCATATCAATAATTTTCTGGAAATTCACACCGACAGTACAACTTGATATGTTTTCCCGACCAGCTGAGGAATGAATCAAAACGCTTATTTTCTTGGAACGAATTTTAGATGCACGATAACCAAACACAAACAGCAAAGAATCAATCACGTTACTTTTTCCACTACCGTTAGGGCCAATTATGGCCGAAAAATTCTAAAAAAATTAGATGTATGGAAAATATAAGGTAAAACATGCATCTCATATTCTGTAAACTTCGTAAGTTCAAGTTAAGATTAAATCGATTTATTTAATTTATTCGGATTTTCCACACTGTAATCGTTCGAATATCCAGTTTTTCAACTAGTATATCATGAAGAACTGATATCCAACATTTGGTGTAATGCATCGAGCTACATTTATTTACATAGTTACTGTAAATTAAAAATAAAATTCAAACCCACCTGATGGAAAGGACCTAAAACATGTTTACCATAATAAGACTTGAAATTTTCTACATCAATGCTAGTTATCATAAGTCGTTGCCCACTTCCATCCGCACTCATTATGGGCTCAGGCATCGGAGGAATTTCCATATTCAACAAATTCTGGAACGAAAATACCTATTCAACTGTTTAATATACATATAATGACATTTCTACAGCAACAATTCGACGTAAAAATCTTGAGTTTAGATAGCTCTATTCTAAAATTCTTGAGTTCGCAATTTGCTTGGAACTTATCGTCATTCATCAACACTTCTATAACACTGCATACAAACCGGCAGGAGATGTCTTAATTTCACTTTAAATGTAACATGATGGGAATAATCACCTCCTCATTAACGTCATTACGAACTTGCGCTCGCAAATCTTCATCGCTTTCCGCATCCGCGCGCCCGGCACTTCGTTTAACTGCTGCTGTAAAAAAGATAAATCTTCATGACTGGTAGGTGAACTTCTCTTAAATTTCGACATTTGGACTGACTCTTTATCAAAACCTATCAAGATTACCATGGATTTTAAATTTTGCCAATCATCAGTTTTTTAACATATTCATTAAAAAAAATCAATTTTGCATTGCATACCATTCTCAGCATTGGTTGCATTTTTCCCATGTAGCTGTGACGCTGGTGCTTTTAGAAGGTCTTTCTTTCGATGCATTAGTTTGCAAATTAAGCGCTCCTGGAATAAAATTAATCTAAACTTCATGTTTACATTTATAACTTCGGTCTTTTTACAATATGACGATGATAACAACAATAAATATGTAATTGAATGACTTGGAAATTTATGTTATTGTTATTCGTACAATATAAAAACGAAACTGCATTTCTAATACAAATGTTACGACCGGTTTCATATACATTTCCCATATTCCCATTCTCGTTTATAACAAAACATATAGCAAATGCAATATGTGAAAATTATCATTCATATTGGAAATTTAACTTTGACAAGTAGTCCCAATATCTGTAGATAATCGATATGAAATAGTAAACAATTTCAAAATAAAATTTCCCCGATTTTCACGCGTTATATTTTGCCAAATCCTTTCCATTAAATTTTAAATTTTAAAATTTAAACCTTTAAATATTTGTACAAATTCAAATGATTTAACCTAAAAAAATAAAAAAAAAAACTATTTGAAAAGTGCAAAAATTTAAACAAAACAGCACATATCAAATAATTCATCAAATTAAGCTAATTATCAAACTAGCACCCACCCATGCTTGTTGCCATTAGCTATCCTTATTATCATCCTCGTCTACATTCAATGATTTAGATGTTATTGTGACGCTATGAAAATTTTTAGGAAATCATTTGCAATTTGTTCAACAAAATGATATTAGTTACTGATAATTTATTATCACAGTTATATCAGAAAATATATTATCTCCATGTGTACGTTAATTGATGTTAATTTAAATAAAGGAATTTTTTTGAAAAAAAAGGGATGAAATTAAAAGAGAAATTTGTTTACTAGAATAAGTAGAATTTTTACTGCATCCATTTCCACGAATGATTTCATTAATGATCAAAATTAAAGCGAATTTCATTCATTATTAATTTTAACTTTAGCATAAAATTAATATTATTCAAAATTTGACAACAAATATCAATATTCCTATTCCGATGAATGTTTAACGAATATCGATTCTCATTCCGATCAATGCATTCATCAATCATAAAAAATTGATGTACATGCATGCGCAATGCATTTTCTTGTTGATTCATTCATACAATTAACAAATTTATTCATTTTACTTCAGAAATTATTTCCATTTTATCAATTTTCCAGTATGGATTTTTTTTTTTTTCTAATGTTTGAAATATTTTTCAATATTCATTTCATCAGTTCTGTAATTTCATCAAGCTTATTAAATTTTCCTTAAATGTATGTAGTATAATTTTATAGCCTTCATTCTTATCTTAACTATTTATTGTTTTCAAATTTCACTTTTGTTTCTAAAGTAAAGAACAGCGAAAATTTTTCATTTAAACATTTGAATAAATCAAATATTCCTATTAAATATTATCATAAAATATGATACTATCATCTTTGATTATTCATTTTTACTGTACGGTATGCCACATCACTTCTTCTCTTTTTCAAACTTTCTTACCTTTACGGAACTATATTTTTTCACATTTTAAAATTTCAGGAAGTTATCAATACTTTCTAAATAATAATTTGAATGTTTCTAATTCACTGAAAAATTTTTAAAATCCTTTTCAAAAATGATTTCATCAGTACATTCTGAGCATGTAGCTTGGAAATTAATTTTGTTCAGAAGTATTTTTTAAAAAAATTTCAAAAATAAACCATAAATTGGATTTTAAAAATTAAAAAGAAAGTACACACACATATGTACTTATATTAATTTTGGATAAAAATTTAATTATAATCAAAAATTTTGAAAAGTAAGTTGAATATTCAGGAATTATTGCTACCATTCGAAGTAATATTCAAAAAAGAAAGAAGGAATGATATATCAATTTGGGCAAAATCCACCATTGTTAATTGTTTACACATATCAAAAAACGAATAAGAAACATTGGACTGGAGATTTTTTCATCGAAATAAACAAAGAAAGTTAGTCTTTAAAATTTGTACCAAAATTAAAGCATTTAATACTAATTTAAATTTAAAAATTTAACAGATGTAATATTATTATTATTATTGTAAGTTAATTTATTAAATGTAATGAAATCCTCAATGCAAAAATTCTCTTATTCACGAAAAATTTTTAAAATTTGATAAAAGTGCGGGAATTTTGTTGTCTTTTTTTCAACTGTTCAACAAGAAATTGCAAATGTCATGTTTAACAGAGGCGTATTTAATAGTGTCTGAGATACGAGCTGAAACTTGTCGTAGTTTACTCTTTAAAAAAACTGCAATAAAAATTGAAAAATAGTGAAATCAATCATAGAACTTCCCGATATTTGCAACATAATGTGTCCTTTGAAATCTTTTAGTTTAGGAACATTTTCTTTTAAGTTACATATTGATTCGCTTAATTACCGATCATTTCTTTCGATTACATTCCTTCCAAGCATTTGTTCCCAAAATTTACTCACTCGCTGCTTTATTAATTAAGCAAGAGTTGCTTATTTCATTTTCTTAAGTCTGAGGAAGAAGTAACTTTCTACCGTACTACAGATGTGATACTGTATGATGCCGATTACAGTGCACAAACAACAACGTGGAAACCGTTTTCAGCTGCCGGTGCAAGTCGTATCGTATTCTTGCGGAAAGGTACGGTAAGAGTATTTGCGTTCGTTGTTTTCCGTTAATAGTATCTTGGCGTGAATGGTATTAATAACATGAAAGACACCCACCACCACAATTAAATCTTAATTTCCAATTCAAATTCTAATTGTATATTGTTACCCTCAGAAATATTCCTTACTTGTCTATTTACTTATTCATTTGTTTGTTTGATTCATATTATCGTGTAAATCAATTCAATTTTTATTGTATATCACTTATGGATCAAATTTATCGGTTACTGTAGGACCGGATGACATTACCAGTTATAAATTAAACTGCTCATGCTCGAAGAAGTATAAGCCTTACATCGAAGTTTCAAGTAACTCTGGAATTTTGGCCTGCAATTCTCGTAAAAAAATTCGAATCTGTGCCAATGATTGTATTATCTATCATGCAACATTAAAAATGGTTTTCGGTAATTTCAATCATGTATTTAACTTTTGCGCAAGTTTAATTCTGATTTGATAGTGGTTATTACGGAGATTGAATTAATTTTTTAATTACGAAAAATTCGGGGTTAATTTTAAATTATACAAAAGCAAGTTACTTAATGAAGTCTTAGATGATATGGAAATCAATCTGTTGTGATAGTGATAATTTGAAACAAATTCAAAACAAGGAAGTAAATCTTCTAAATGCATTTTAATCATCAGTAATGAAATGAATTGGTTAAAATGTTACACAGATACTTGCTAATCAATATTCAAATGTCCCTTTATTTCTATTTATAGGAGTTGATTGCTTCGTGAAAATAAAGCTGAAAATATGCGCCGCAAAAAGTAATATTTATTGTAAATAAAATTAAGGAATTTTCGAATCTGATTTTAATATAACTGAAAGAAATATTTGTTTGGAAATTTGCAAATTTAGAAGGAATGGAGAAAGGACAAATGACGAAAGCGTTAACTTCTTTTCCGCCACCATATGCTCTTCCAAAAACACTTGAAAATTATTTGAAAGTCAGTTCAAAATTTGCATAATTAATAAATTAATTTCACTGATGAATTAATTTTCTTTCAATGAAACAATAGTGAAATTCCTGCAAAATTGATCTATGAAAGTATAAATTTCGAAAATTAGCCTAGGATGAGTTTTTTCCTGTCATATTTGAATTCGAAATGATAGAAATTTATGCAAAATTAAAGGGTATTGGATATGCAGAAACAATAACGGGTAGAGAATGTAATGAATTAGATGAAGAATCATTTATGAAACGATTGATATCGATGTTTATACCATTGATATTGCAAGCAACACCACCAAATTTCTTGAAATGTGACAGCGATGGTGTTAAAATCCTTTGGGAATCTAAAAAACACAGTCCGTTTTTATCGATTTTGAATTTTCAAATCTATTAGTGTCAAGAATAAAGTCTTATAAGACTTTTTAGAGAGATTAGTGAATTATTTTCAAAAAAATATTTGCATAATTTTTGTTTTCTTCTTTGGCATTTCTTAGTTTACTATCCTGATTAATTGAATTTTTCAGGATTTGCTTTAACACGTCAATACATCGAAATGTTTAAACAAAACGTAATTAGCAATTATAATTTGGAAAATTGTAATAACACAGATTAATTGATAAATTCACTTCGTTTGTTTAACTCATTAATTTTCCATTTTATGATAAACTTCCATGCAAATCTCCGGACGTTACAATAGTTCATGAACTTTCCAACAGGGCAAACAGGTCACGGTTCTTACCATTTTTCTGTTATCATTTGATAAGTTCCATATACAAAATGCTTTAAAATAACACTGATAGCAAATTAAAATAATCTTTTATGAATTATATGTAGCAAATTTTCAAAAACTAAACAAGAAATGAAACACTAATGTCTTTTAAAGCACAGATAAATTTGCATGATTAAAATGACAATAATAAACAACAATCAATTAGTTAATAAATTCCTTGAAAAAGTAATTCGTCAAGAAGCGAATTATCAAAAAATAATGAAACATAAAAGCAAAATTGCGCAAACTTTAATCATTTCTAATTTTTGCATATTTTGTAACACTGTAAGTACTGCAAACATTTGGTGATATTTGCATGAAAACTTATTGCAATACAATAAATTTCATATTATTGCTAACTATTTCATCAACTTTATTTACGATAAGTTAGCAAATCTGATAAAATTTAGAATAAATTCAATTAATGCTTTGATAATAAAAATATATTACACGAACTTAATTTTAATAGATAGAAATAGAAAGAAATTTTTTGGTACGAAAAGATTATAGCAGCCAATTCTTCTAATTTTAACCTTACATTCATTGACATCGACATTTCATGAAGAAACGTTTCCATAATTCATTGCATTCTTCTGGTATTTGACAATTCTGTAAACAAAATTTTTGAATCAGTTGACCGATGTGGCATAATGAATTATTAGAATATTGTTCTGTGATCTTGACAAACAATGCTTGGATAAAAGTTGTCAAACTTTTTGATTCCCCTCATAAAATCATAGGATAAGACAATGTTATGAATAGAAAATGATATTCCAAATTAATTAAATCTCTTTAATCATCTAATCTTCTCATTAATTAATCTTTCAAATTATCAAAGCTTATATAACTTTAGCAGTTTTTTATTGATAAACTAACTTTGATGGTTTTTTCGGCACTATTTTCGTCCCTTATTTCAGTGTGATTAATTCTTGGAGTAGTTGCTATATCGCTAACATTGTAGGTACAACCGTTTGTAGCATTTTTCATCGTTTTATTTCCCTCTTTAGTTATTTCAGCAGCATTCAGCAACTTCTTTATGACATTTCCTAATATTAAATTAATTAATACAAACTTACAATAGTATTTTTGAAGCTTATATTGATGATGATGTCTTAGGTAAGAACTTATTATTTTACTAATTATCCTCAAACTGCCTTAAGACGAAATTATTTATGCATAATTTACCGAGTGAGTTCACTGTTTCCGCTGATTGCACATTGAAAGGTGATTTATTTTCCCTTATATCTAGCATTGGTGAGCATTGTTTCGTGACATCAAATGTTGAAAATAGCAGAATCTACGACAAATGATGATAAGATTTGAACTAGTGGTAAGCAAAATCTGAATATCAAAAGATACTTATCATTTGATGACTCATAAGTAGAGATTTAACCAAAAAAAAAAAAAGAAATTTTAGAAATTTCTTTGAAACTTCTCTTCCTTTCAAAAATTTTTGCGAATCATAGAAACGAAGATTGCTTGACGAAATTATTACTAACTGCTTTACTTCTAAAAATTAAAATTGTCCATTTGAAATAATATACTACTAATATTGAAATTAGCAATTTACAAAGAGTTAATTCAGTTATTTGTAGAAATTAATTGTAATTAAAAATTAAACAAATGTAAAAATCTTTCTTAAAATGAAAAAAATAAAAAATAGACGATACCGTTATAATAAAAGCAGCCATAAACGGTTCTAGGAGAAGTGTTTGGGGAATAGTGAGGTCAAGTATGGCAAGTGAGGATATCGTGCCATAAAAAGCATTTCTTATTAATCCCACTTGACCTCAAATAGCTCGTATCATATCCATTATCTTATGGTCATGTCTACTGCTACAAACTCGAACCACAATGTACTATCGATTAAATTTATCATATGATAGGAAAAATTGGTCGCAATCATCCTAAATGATTCAAATTGTAGTAGAATAAATTTAATGCTAAAAATTGATTATTAAAATGTTAAAATAATTGTTTTGAAATTTCATAATATTATTAGCAAATGGAGAAGTTTGTTAGGAATTACTAAAATGATGAACTATAAATAGTTATAAGAAGATAATACAACAATTATAGAAAATAATAATTCCATCTTTTATCTAGAGAAATATTACACAACGAGAGATATTGCAATTGGAATAAGAGATGAATAAAGAAAGATAATGTTGATAATTATAATCATGCTGACTGATAATTATGATAACAAAATGATAAATACACTGTATGATGTTGATTTTGTTAATTTACATAAAAAGTTGGTAAAGGAGAAAAAATTTCATCAATTTAACAATGATAATTATAAAGATGTGAACAAATGGTTACATTTACAGTAAGCAAAAGTATGATCATTTTTGGGTGACAAATTTCCGTTCTTTACCTTTTCCATCTTTTATTTTAAAATATATGAGTAAATTGAGACAGCTTCATCATAATTAGCAAATTAGGAAGAATTTCGAAAATCAACGTCATATCTGTCATACTAAGATAAAAGAAATAAATGTAAAATTATGATTTGAAGGTGAAAAATTTTAACGCACATCATTGAAATTCTTACGGAAGTAACTTTACTGATTTCTCGTAATCTTCAAAAGAGTATTTTTTACCGATTCGCAATTACTGATAATAATATGCTATCACTGATTTATGTCTCTTGAGGATGTATATTTGAGCCTGATAAAAGGTAACCTATTATTTTTGACTTAATATCCAACTATTAACTATCGTTTATTTAGACAAATTTTCCTTCTTCTAATGCTATGATAATTTCTTCAGTTAAAGTATAGTCAATCAATCTTCCGAACTAATTAATCGCAATGATTGCGACAAGTTCTCAATTCACAGCTTGTACAGGTAAAGGTATTTTTCATTGATTTTTCTCGGACAGATCATTCATGAAATCCGTTTTGAATTGAATAGCATCAAATAATTTGGAATGTTATGCTTATTTGCTGCTTGAGAAACTGAAGTATTTATTGATTCAAAGTTTGTTTTTTTAATAAATTTTAAAATTAATATTTCTATTTTTAATTACTTAAAGATATGGGTGAGTGCGATGATTCGCTTTCTTATTAGATTCAATCAAATTTCCTATTTACAATAGTAAACGATATGTTCCAGTCTATTGTAATTAAGTTTATCCTTTTTTTTTTTCAAATTATAAAATGAATCAATTTTGTTGACCTCTTTGTCTAAAAAGTTCAAATAAGCAGTTCAAGCATTAGATATAAAAAACCATTGAATCATTTAAGAAGCTTATCAGTTACGAAGCTTATCCATTTCTTTCCACTTTAATTGAACTAAAATAATTAGATAAGTAAAATATTTTTGTCAATCAAATCAAATTTCTCAACTTTTTAATTTCAGGATGTAAGCTGGTATCGGAAGGGAATGGATTGAAAATGAGCGGCATCAATTTTTAACATCTTCTGTGAATGACCCAATATATACATATATATTAGTCGGTAATTTTGGCACATTAATGTTGCACTAAATTCGAATTTGATATTTCAAGTTTTACAACAATACTGAAACAGAAAAAAGTAATGGAAAGATCATTTTCAAATTTCGAAATAAAATGAAAGGAATCTAAAATTTAAACAAATGTTTTTTTAAACTGTTTTTGAATTTAAAAAATTAACGAAATAAATGTTTTTAAATTTCAAAATTGCTGAGTAATTTCCATCTGACATCACTGTACTCTTATTATTTCGACTACATGCCATCTGAATACTACTATGATTTTAGTGAATTTCAATGATTTTATGATTTTAATTTTAATGAGCAAAAATTTCTAAATAATCTATTTCTGTCAATCAAATACAAATTTCATTATGAGCCCTTAATTTAATGAATAATTACATAATTTTTGATTAATTTTCTCCACTAGCTTATTCAAAGTTTTTTAATGACTATCTTTGATGATGAATTACTAAAATTATTGAAATTCTGTCCAACTTTCAAACTTTCATTTAAAGACGAAATTCGAGGGAATTCATTTCAAAATCAAGAGGAACTTTAAAATTTTAACTTCCATTATTATCACGCATCAAAATTGGTTTTTGTTTGCGATTAGATTTTAGTAAAAATTATTCGTACCAAGTGCAAAGTAATTGGAAACTTTTCAACTAATATCATAAAATTTTAACTTTCATCACATTCGCGGAATCACTGATTATTGAACAATGCAAAAAGTCGATTCTGATCACTGATCGCCTATTGTATTCGTAATTTCTGTTCTTTTCAATCTTTAGAATTTAAATGAAAAATGAATTTGCTATGTTTCCAAATAGATGATTAATTACATATTTGGTTATTGTATTTCCTCGTGTTTCATTTCTTTCTTCTTTTTTTTTTTTTTTTTTTTGCATAATTTCAAAAGTGTATGGTTATGTTTTTAAATGATGATTGGTTGTTGCTTCTGAATGTTTAAAAACTTCGACAAAATGAAAAATTATTTCCAGTTTAAAATTAATTTCACACCGTTTTATTTTGTAACAAATGTTTCAATTTTTCGTTCTTCTTGGATATCAGCACAAAGTGATACCACAAATGATAATTGATAAGTTGTGATAATTTTTCGGGTGATGTTTAAACATTTAATCTTCATTGCTGCAATGTAAATAAATATCGCTTCAAAGCTTTCACGCTTATTGTAATCTGTTATTTCAATTAAATTTTGCTTATAATCGCTTTCTAATTTATCCCATTCAATCTCGATCGCTGCAATCGCTTTATCGTTGTATTTACACATAATTCATTCCATTGATCTAAATCAATTTTCATAAATGATTGTAATCAGATTAATTGGAATTAAAAATTGAAACATTCCAAATTTCATCAACATGTTATATCAAGAAATTAATGATTTCATTAATGATATTTTGCATATGTAGAAGAATATCACTTTATCATTCTTTCCATCATCATCATCATCATTATCATCATCATCATCATCATCATCATCATCATCATCATCATTGTCATTCATCATACGTCATTATTATTCATCAAGTATTAGTTATTAACATTACCCGTCATGTGTCATCATCTATCACGTATTATAATCCATACGTAATCATTATTTATCATGCATTACTAATATCATCTGTCCATTATGATCATTCAGTAGCTATCACCATTGTCATCATCCCACTTTTAGTGTCATTTTCTTATTTTTACTGCAGTTCTTGTTTGGCCCATTTAACCTAAATTACTTACGCTTAATTTCGACTTCTCATTATACCACATTAACATCTCCTATTGAAATCTATTCAAAGATATATCAGATATCCTTAAGATAGCTAGTCGTACAATTTCTATACAATATCTTTCATTTGCTTCATCATATTGCAAAAGGAGAAAATTTCGGAAGCGTCGAATATATTACGGTAGAAATCATACATTAACGTTGCTACTGAAACTTACTTATCCAAGTCTTACACCATAACTTTTTGCAGTTTGAACTTTTCTTCCTCTTTCAAATTTCACAAAAAAAAAAATTCTAGAAATATGTAAAAATTGGTAAATAACATTGGAACTGTTTAGATATGATTATGCAAATAATCACTTAAGTTTCTTTTATTTATTATTTGACGCAGTTTAGAATGCGCTTTTTTTTCATTTTTTAGGATTTTTTTTTCCTTTTTTTAGAATTAAAAAGAAACAAATTGACTGATTTTATCAACCCCTCGAGATTTACTAGATTAGTATTTTCACAGCTAATTTTATTTTGCTAATTTATTCTCTCAAATATCTGTCAATGTTCATTTCTTAACGAAAATTTTATTGAATAACAATTTCCGTCTAATAAGCAACAGAAGTTCATTCGTCGAAATTTCTTCATTCATTTGGAATGATATTAGTACTTATAATCAAATTAGTGCAAATATATTTAATGTTTCAATTGTATATGGTAGATTTTTTTTTTTTTCCTGTAGACTATACATATCCAGAAGTTTCTTTGGTTTCCTTTTCATTGACCTTTGGAATATCATCATTTGAAAAAAGATCGTAAAATATTTCGATGATATTATACAAGAAGATTTCAAATAATGTTGTAGCAAAAATGAAATTTTAATTTCATACACATTGCGCATTAATTTAGATCTCTTCGATTAGATTGCTAAAATCTATAAATTTTGAAAACGAACTTGTTTTCTGGTGTAGTATACAGATGCAACACAGTTAATGAATGCATTTCAAGTTTTTGAAAACCAAATGAAACGTCGAAAATAGAAGAGATAACAAATAATATGATGAAATTACAACGAAAAGGATTGAATCAGAATGAAAGGCAAATGGATCAGACAAACCTGTCTAATATTTCCTTTGATTTAGCTGATTACAAAAAAAAAAAAGCAAAAAACTTGTTTTCAATGCAACAAACATGGATGAGATTTGAAAATTGATTATTTCTACTTCATTTCAGTTTTCCACAATGCAATGTTTTATTTTTGAAGCATTATTAAATTGACGACAAATTATCAAATTTCCATTGTTATACTTCACTTCATGCAAATCAACATGAATTTGTTTCAATCACTATTTGTTGTTATCAGTGTAATTCTAAAATTATTTCAAATATATTTCCATTGTTAATATCATTTAAAAGATTATTATCAGAATTTCTTAATTATACATGCACATGGATAATTTTTTGAAAATTTGATAATAAATTAAAAACAGAAAATATCAGAATTATTTTTAAATCATATCTTCTTTTTTTTTTTTTTTTTTGAAACATTTCTGAGCAAATACAAATGAAATGTTAAAAGTTCTTGTTGTATTCTCTGTAGAAATTTCACACTTTTCGCAAATAAAACATTGGGAATATTGAAAAGTTTACCTGTCACTTCTTATATTGCAGTAACTCAGTGTTTTCTATGTAATTGATCAGTTAATTAGCTTATCTAATGACACAGAATAGATGAATCACATCATCGTTCAGGTATTAGCGATAATTCTATGATAATATATAATGAATGCTCGAATTTTTTGTTTTTTGCAACTGCATATTTTTTTCAGTTTAGAAATTATGAATTTAGAAAATGGTGAAATTCGAAGATATTTAAGTTGTAAATACAACAATGAATTTGTAAAATGTTTGCACGACTTCATTTTTTGACAACTATCAGTTTTTTCTTTTTTTTTTTTGTTTTGCATGGCTATCCTTCGCTACTATGATCAGAAACTTTTGCAACATATAAAATTTAAATGCTCTTTTCGTTTCCGAATTTTAATCATAAAATACAAATGAATAAGGGAAGATGAGAAATAAGAGTTGTACTGAATTCCGGAAAAATTAGAGTTTAGTACGAAAGATAGAAGTTTCCGAAGCAGAAAGTAATGCCTTAATATATCTATCCTAGTTCAAATTCAAGATGATATCTTTAGATATTTATTCTAATTTAAGCTAATAACCATGGATTGCTAACAAGATTAAATTAAGAAAAAGCATTTCATATACAACAATTAATTATTATCATTCAAAATTCTCTAATGAAATTATTCTCAATCATTCAATTATTCATTTTTTGTATTTTCTACATTTATTATTTTCATATAGCAAACTCTTAGTTTTCGCAAAAATATCAAAACAACAATTTTCGTCAACCTGTTGAATTTTAATTGCTAATAAATTATTTTATTATTATCATGATACATTCTGTAATTTCATTTTATTTATTTCCTCCAGTTTAATTTCTTCGCTCTTAATTTAGTTCAGTTTATTTCAACTCATAATTTAGTATCATTGAGCAAAAGAAAATTCATTAAATTCGATCAACTTAATTTAAAAAAAAAAAAAACAAAAAAAACAAAAAAACAAAAAACAAAGAAAAAAATGAAAATAAATTATTTTTCTATGGAGTGCTATAAATATGTAATTGTAATTTTGCAGAACAAGCTTTTCGTAGTGAAACAGGTAAAATACTCTTATCTCTGATATGTTAGTTGATGCATAAACAGATAAATAATTCGAGTTTTCAGATGGGTTGTCCTTTTCTTTCATTCACTATGATCAATTGAAATTTTCATTATCAATTATCGCTATAAATATCGAAAAAGGCATTCATTTCTTCAAGTTATTCGTTATCATATAGTGATAGTAAAGTTTAGATTTTAATACCTCAAATTATGTTATTGTTCGTTAAATGTAAAACTTTTACTTCTACTAGAAACATACCATTAATGAGCCCTAATTAAATAAGCAACCCGTTAATGTAGTTAACTTGTTGGATGAAAATTTACAAAAAATGCAAAATTTAGATTAAAACTAAAAATTATGCCATAAAGGAAAGTTTATTTAAAAAAAAAAACCAAATGAAGTATTATCAAATCTGCCGTTGAAATATGATTGAAATTAGTTGCACTGATATTTGAGAAGATTGAGAAGAAAAAATTGAGGTGAATTCTTTAAATAGTTCAAACTTATTTGCTAATTTTAATGAATCAAATTGATTAGTTTTTAATTCTCGCCAAAGTTTTCGCAGAATTTTTTCTAAATGAAAAAGAAAGTTAATTTTAATTACAATTTCCTATCCAATCTGTCAAATTATCTTTCCCATCATTATCATCTTCCTGCTTACATAATATTTGATATTCATTTCGAAATTTAATTCTCAAATTGTACTTTGTTGCTAATTTGTGATTCATCGAAGTCGAAATTTATAAATTGTTTGAAGGAAAGCGAAAAATCCATCTGATAACTGTTAAGATTACTGCAAACTTTCAATAAAACTTTTCTTGCAGAATTTTTTTTTTTTTGGAAATTAGTAAATGTTAAATTGATAAATGGTGTGGAAATTTTTAATATCTTGTTGTTTGCTAGTTAAAATTGTTAAAAATGAGTTAAACAGGTCAATCATGAAACATCGATTTGTTATGCAAAGTTTTAATTTATTTCTTTGAACAATTTCATCGTTCAATTATTCACCTCAAATATTATTTCCAGATGTTGAAAACAACAACATTTATATTTTTCTGTGTGATACTAATACTAACAGTGAAAACTGAAGATACGGCATCAGGAGAGCCACAAAATCCTCGAAATTTAGATCCAATTCCTAGCTTATTCAGTTTGAATACATGCCAGTATTTGAAGAATATATCCGGTAGAGTTTAATTTCAAGATTTATGATATGTAATAAAAGAGAAAAAAAAAACTTTCTTCTCAATCAACCTAAATAAAAACATGGAAATTCAAAAAAATTAAATTTTATTTACGCATGAAAATTCAAAAGAATTAAATTTTATTTACTAATTAATGTATTCAAAATTTTTTTGGGAAAAAAAAAGAAGTAAAAATTTTAGTAAGTGGAAAAAAAAATTCGTAAAAAAAAGGAATAAATTTTTTAAAATTAGTTCCACTAAAATTTTATTTTAAAATGCACGAAAATTAAATCATACTGTGAGGAATTTCTTTGATATGTTGCTTAGTTACTTGAAGAATTTATTTATTTCTTATTTAGGAATTTATTTATTTATTGATATTTCAGATATTGAAACATTAAATCGTCATCAGTTTGAGATACTCGAACAATGCTTATATTATTATTTGGCTGCAGAAGCTCAACGAAAAGCGCAATATTTCAATGCAATTCAAGCACTTGCTGCATTTCCACCAGAAAGTACTGATCTGAAAGGATCTCGTGTTCGAGTATTTTTTCATCAAATAACATTGCAAAATTTTATCATGGTTAGTAATCATATCTTTAGAAGGGTTGAAAAAAAAAAAGAATTAAGTAATGAAATTAAATAAGTTACAATTAAAAATTTCTTCAATTTAATAAAATAGATGCAAATTCTTTCGTCAAATATTTGCAATTTTTTGATGATTTTGCAACTTGAAAATATTGTTGCCTTGCATTTTCCAAAACTTGTAGAAAAATTGATGCAAATTTTTACATGCACAAAATTATATAGAAATAATACAATTGATAATCTAATTTAAAATATTTTACAATTTCTTGCAGAATATTTTGCAGTAAGCATGCGTAATAGAAATTCCAAAAACAATTATTTAAGCGTATTTGCGCGCATCAAAAACCGGTTCATAATTGATAATAAATCCATTGCAACCGGTTTATAGCCATAAGAATTCATACAAATTGGGCATCGAAATTACTAATTTATATAAATTGAGCATGGAAAAAAATATGTAAAAATTATACAATAATTTTCTTTTATATACATAATTTTTTTTTTTTTTTTTGAAAATATATACTGAAATATTGAATTTCTACAATATTAATAAATTGATTATTGTAAGTAAATATTTTAGAATGAATTCTTGAGAGAATTAAATATCAATGGTTATATCGATGTATTTTGGGACGATAATCGGCTTAGCTGGAATGAGGAACATTGGAAATTAAAAAAATTGGAAATTAATTCTATTAGTCACATTTGGGTACCAATGCTTACTGCACAAACGTAATGAAATTAATTCAAATTTTATGATATAAACTGAAATATCTAATTTTTATAAATACATTTACAATTTTTTTAACAAAATATCATTTCTTGAAATATAAGATAATTGATTGCTTAAAATTAAATATAATTTATTCTTACTAAAATCTGATGATTTGTTGTTGTTGAAAATTTTTTCGATATTAGAATCAAAATTTCTCAAATCCAACATTTCGTTAGGTTTGATACAGCAGTCCGTAACGGTGATCTAATGGAGATACGACGCGTGTCAGTAAATAGTAATGGTACCATCCGTGCTATCATCAATTTTTCGCTTCGAACATTCTGTGATGATTCTGATTTCAAAAATTTTCCGAATGATATGTATAGATGTTGTTATCAGATCGAACCACATATTAACCAGGTTCAATTTAATTCAAAAAAAAAAAGAACATTCAAGTTAAAATCATCGCAATCAATGCTAGATGCATTTGATGATGTCATTTCAGTGAATTAAAATCTAAATTTTAACTTTATTTTTGATATAAGTTAAGTGGAACATATAAACTGTTTGATGGGAAAAAATCTTTTTCCACATATTGTGGTATAGAAAATTGTAGGAGTTGAAACTTTTTTGAACTTAAAAACTTATATTTATATTCAGTTAAAATGTGCATTTCAGGGTGGAATAGAATTTGCTACCTCAGGTCGACCAGTTTTTACGGATACGAAATATTTTCGTGATTATGGTTGGTATATTTCCGGTAGCATGCCAACTGTTCAAATAGTGCAAGATTCACAGGTTCCACAGGTATTAATTGATATTTATAATTTTTTCAAAATTTAAATGCAAATCTTCAATCATCATTTCATTGAATCGTAATGTGTACCATTTGACTAAAACGAAATTTGAAATAGTGAAATGTTAACAAAATTGTAATATTGTATAATTTCAGCTTGGTTTTTGCATAAATTTGAAACGTTCATCAAAATCGTTACATATCGAATTATCATTACCTAGCGCAATTACATCTATTCTTTTCCTTCTAACACCTTTGTTGGGACATATTCATCTACAAATCTTTGCAAAGTTGTTCGTACTCTTCCTACAATTTTCAACACTTCAACTCTTTTCCACTCTTATTTCACCACATCTTGGCTCATCAGCTTCAACACCTACTATATGTATGTATTGTTAAAATTTATTAAATTTAAAATGAATTCAATATCATCCTTTGATTTATTTTCTGGAATAGAAAGAAATTTTGAAAATTTTTATAAAAAAAATGATGGAAAATTTTCGAAGGAAAACAAAAAATTTTTTTCAGATATCATTTAGCAAAAAAAAAAAAAAAGCATACAATGAAATCTGAAAATTTTTTTTTTTTTTTGTTTCAGTGCGATTTTTGGAATTTGCTACAATAATTAATATGTTCAGTATATCTATATCTATTACATTATGGATGTGTAGTAAAATTCGTCGAAATCTTCCACCATGGAATTGGCTTATAAGGTTTATTTTTACAATTTTTACAGAATTCCAATTTTTAAATGATAGAATTCATTGATTAATCAAATGAGATCATAGCTAAAATTAGCCATTATTGTGCAAAATATCAATGATTTATATTTGTTAAAGTAACAATAGAATATTTAGATTATTGCTATACAATAATTAATTTTATTTCAAAAAATCTTGTAAATAATTTTAATTTAAATATATATATTAACATGGTGAGGAGTGATAAAATAAATTTCTTATTCTAAAATATTTTATTTCATTTCATTTTAAATTTATTTATTTATTTATTTTTTTTTTTTTTCAGAACATCACATCTTATCAACAGGTGTATTTGTGTATTTAATTCAACAGATAATTGTATAACATTGAATGAAAATGATAAATCATCTACAACAAGTAATTATCAAGAAGATTGGACTAATGCATTCGTTGCTATACATGGTGTAGCTGTATGTACCTTATCACTTATTTTTATTCTTGGTTATTTAATGTTATCATAATGTATGCAAAATTTCCTACAATTATCATATTGCAAAAAACAAAAAAAAAAAAAAAAAAAAAAATTATCATCCCTAAATGAATTAAAGGGTCATTCTAGTTGATAACGTGTATGAAAGAGAATATTCCTATTTGTATGTAAATTTTTGTTCAAATTTCATTTTTTTTTTGGAAGAAAAAAAAGTATACATGCATAATTAATTTTGTATTGTGAATTGTATGTTAAAACTATAAATGCAGAATTATCACTAAATTGTAATGATAATAATGATAGGGAGAAAAAAAAAAATTTTTTTCTTTTTTCTTTATTTTTGTAATTAATTAAAAATGTTTGTTTAAAAATAAGGGGAAAATAAGTTTGATGATGTTTTGGACACTGATACGATTAATTATTATTACTGATATAGATCAGCGATACGATTAATCACCACCTTCAATTACTAATCAAGGTATTATCAAAATTATTGAAATAATCATTATATAGCAATCAATCATTTAATTTCAAATGAGAACTGATCAATGTCATTAATCGTTTAAACCAAATTTAGCCATAAAAATTATTCGTTTCATTTTCCGAATTGTTTCAGCAAATTTTTTTACTATTGCTATTTTCAAATGAAAAAGTTTTTTTTTTTAAAAAAAAAAAGGTGAATGATAAAGTAAGCTATGGAATGGTCAATTTTTAAACTCATTTATTTAGACTTAATTGAATGCTGATATTAGATTACAAATTAATTTATAAGTTTTTTTTCCTTATTATCGTTTTAAACTTTTTCACGAACTAAAAAAGATCAAAATAGAAAAAATAATTCATCTAATCATGAAAGCTCTGAGGAACTATTGAAGTATTCAAAATATAAAAGTTATTAAATTTACAGGATATTATGTGTTAATGCATGTATTGGTTGATAGGCATGACCTTAACCTTATCGGCATGATGACCAGTTTTTTTTTTTTTTTTTTTTTGTAATCAAAAGATTCGTTCATCTGCAAATGATTGAAGCGATAAGAGAAGCATTTCAAATTGACTTGCGTTATTTCAACTATTGTTTAAAAGATTTCCTTCATTATTTACAAGTATCAGTGGATGATGAAAATTCCTTCATCTAAAAATTAATTCATTTGTTTCAATGTTCTTTCCACTTTGTTTCTACTCGTAGCGGAAGTAAAATGAAGGATGTCGAAATTTCCATCTTTTGTTATTTGTTTTTTGGATTAACAAAAAAAAAAAAAAAAAAAAAAAAAAAAAAAAAAAAACAAAAAAAAAAAAAAAAATTAAAAAAAAAAAAAAAAAAAAAAAAAAAACTATACGTAAAATTTCAATATCAATCAAACAAAGAGAGAAGAAAAATGTATGAAATCGAGAAAGAAATAAAAAAAAAAAGAAAGTTCAAAATGAGTTATTAAAATTATTAGAATCAATAAAGAATAATAATAAGTAATAGTTTTCTGATTTATCATTTTTACATTTTATCATATGTATGAAAGGATAGAATGGATATTTTAATTTGTGTTATAGTAAATACTATCAGTAATGAAATTACTTTCATTTTTGCATCATTTAAACCACTCTTTCATTCACCAGAAAAAGAAGAACGGAAAAAACAAACAAACAAACAAACAAACAAACAATTTCAATATTTTCAAGCCATTCGAAGAAAAGAGAATTACTTGCTCAGTCACAATCATTTTTTCAATTTTTTCATTAAAGAATTGAATTATTAAATTAAAATTAAAATGATGCAATAAGTTAAAGGTTAAAGTGAGAGTACATTACTATTATTATTTAATCCTAACATAAATTCGCATATCTTTTCTTTCTTTTTTTTTTTTTTTTTTTTTTAAAATACATATAAATGATCGCAGATTGTGCCCTGGCAAGCTATCACAGTTCGCTAAAATGACAGTTCACAGTTCATAAGGATTATATAAGCATAAAAAAAATTTGCAAATATTTTCATGTTTACAACAATTAAGAAATTATATATGTAAATTAACAAGGATAGTAATAAAAATAATATTAGTAATAATAATAGCAATAACAATAATAATAATAATAATATTCATAATAATAATAATAGAGAAAAATTGAGAAAGACGACGCAACAATTTTAAAACGTTATCCATTTATAGAACACTTGCATGTATTTTTCCTTGTCCTCATTAAAAGATGACTTTTTAACATTAAATTAAATTAAATCAATTACTGAATGAGTTTATTGAAATACAACTTTCTGGAAGATATTATCCACCGTATCAAACATATCAATCATGTATCAAATTGTTAGCATATTTTGGGATTGGAAAAAGTGTTATCTACAAAATTAGATGATAAGTTAATCAAGTGTAATTTTCGCCATTTAATGTTTTCTACGGTTAACTTTCATACGGTGGAAATGACAAGAAATCTTCCTGAAACTGTTGCAATCCTCAATTACATCAACATGAAGTAGTTTCCGGATATGTAGGAAAATATCGAAATTTTTTTCAACAGTGATTTTTTCTTTTCTCAAGATTTAAAGAATTGACAACGTCAAAAATGGAATGAATGGAAGTAAATCCTTTGTATAAAATACTAATATAATCAATTTATGTCGACTAAATGATAACCCTTTAAAGGAGCCCAGTATCATTTTTTCGGGTTTCAACATTCTGTCTTGCGACATTGCCTGAACCATTTGCTGATTTCGGCGATGCAGCAGAAATTGACTGTGTTTTTTCAAGTGTCTCTTCTGAAGAATCAGCTGCTACAGACATAAAGGCCGGTAGCTTGGTAAGCTTTGCTAATACTATCGGATCACCCAATTTTTGCTTTTCTGATTCCATGTATCGTAATGAACTAGAAAAAAATAATAATTTGTGATAAAAAAAAAAAAGTGTCATAAATTATTGTTTCAGTGAATATTAAATCTCCATTCAAAATTTTAAATCTCCATTTAAATCTCCATTTCACTTATTCAAGGTAAGAACTATAATCTGTTATTGAAATTAATTAATACGGAAATTTATCTACTTTAAATAAATATTTCGAGAAATGATATATGTATCTCAATAATTTTAAAAATTGAAACTAACCCTCGCATTCCATCCAAAGTTTCATTGGTTTGAATTAATTGTTGTTTGGTGCTAGCTAACCCATGTTTCAATGCTTCTTGTAGTATCAGTATCTGACTGGGTCCACTATTACCAGTTTTTCGCAATTTTTCTTTCTCCTCCAAAGCTCCGAGATGATTTGCCATTTGTCGACCGGATAACGGTGATGAAATCGGTCCATTACCGATGAGTGTAGTAGGTTGTTGTTGTTGTTGTTGCGTTGATGTGGGTATCTCATCTCCAGCATCTTGCAAAATCCTCTGAAATTATCATCATTGAATCATCATTTTTAGTTCGATTAGTATGAAGGAAAATTTCTCAAAATGATTTCATATTGATTTTAATCAGTAAGTCAGTTACTTCAACTTGGATCATAAATTCAGCTACAAAATTCAAATCGAAGTCTAGTAGGGAAAGTTTTTGGTTGAAGTTGAAAAGAAGTTAAAAGTGGATTCTGACAAATAATTGAAGTTCAAAATTTAAAATAACAATTTCGAGTTTAATAAACTAATTGAATTAGTTTTTAATTAATCTGCCAATTTAATTCAATTCCAAAAATCTTTGCTTTTTTACATAATTCTTATTTTGTACTGTAAATTTGCTTCATCATATTTCTTTTTGTACTTTCTACAAGATCAAATTTAATAATTTATTCCTATCTAATTATAGTAATGTGAGATCCCAACGATAACGATAGATTGATTGGTATATTATTGTGATGTCGGATTTTTCGATCACCAAGAAAGTTTACAAAATTAAGAGATTGGGAAAGGAAAATGATCAATTCATTTTAAGCATTCTGTATTGTTGGCTCAATCATCAATACTTCATTACTATCAAAAAATGTTTACGGTACGGTTACAGTAAGATACGATGATTTCTGTTTTTTAAATTGATTAAAATTCATATTCAGCAACCCATAAATTAATTAAATATTAATTTTTAGCTAAATTCAACAACTTCTAAATTTTTTAACAATCACTTTTCAATAAATTCAACAACAATAAATCAGCTAATGGTCGATTTACAAATAAATTGAATAACCTACAAATTAGCTAAATAGTCGCAGATAAATTCAACAACTCTCACTCACTACAAATAATTTTAATATATCATATATGTGTGCAAATGATTGTGATAATTATTACTTTATGCAAATGTGCTTTGCTTATAATCGGTGCTTCCATTCGTCTTGGTGGATACATTGCTGTTGCTAAATGTAATGAAGCAGGTTCCAATTGCACTGACTCACTGGAAAACAACGATTTTCGCCTTGATGAATTCATCTTATTTTGTACTTCCATTTCTCCCCTAAATTTACCATTATTATTTTCACATTTTTAACTCTAAAAATTTTTAAAATATTTTATTTTAAAAACTTTCAAATAGTAATGTAAACAATAAATCTATCGAAAAAAAAAAAAAAAAGAAAAAATTATATAATTGTTAGGAAATTTTTATGAATTGTTAAAAATTTACATATCCGATGGATCTTTATATCGTTCCTCCATAACAGATGTTCCTGGTTCTCCTGATGTTGACATTGTTCGAAATCGATCAGATTTTTTCCTTTTATTTTCAATATTTTCTTCTTTTGATAATCCCTTCTGTCTGCTGTAATAATTTAATTTAAATGTTATGATATGAATTATACTATCATAAAGATTGTGAACTAAACATGTATGATCAAGAATTACTATTGGATCAGGAAAAAAAAAAAAAAAAAAAAAACATAATAAACTAATTCATTTAGTTTAAATAAATAAACTATTTAATTTGTTATAATTATATGTTAATTAAAAGATACATTGTATACAACATTTTATTTTTATTATATTTTTGTTGTAATAAATTAATTTCAATGATATATATTGATTAAAATCATACTCAGAGGATTTTCTTGAAATAATTTGACTTTCATCAATACTTTCCGCAATTGTACTACCAGCTCCATCAACATCTTTCCGTTTTGTTTCCCAAAGTCTTGGATTAAATGACATTCGATTGAACATTGTACCACTTTTCAATACTCCAAATCTTTCTTTCATACGTCGTGATGATGATGATGAAGCATTTTGTTGCTCCTCATCATCCTATAAAAAATTAATTATAATTAATAGATACAATATACAATGAGTTAATTTGTATGATTAAATGAACAAAAAAATTTTGCTATATGTTATGATCAGAAATTTTAGGATTTCATTTAGATTTAGTTAAATGGGATAATTAGAGAACTGTACCTAAAAATATGATAACAATTATTAGGGAGTGAAAAAGTCATTAATTGTGCTATAATTTATCATTAACAGGTATCCATATATGTCAATGAAATATTGTCAATAAAATTTATCAAAATAAAGAAATAGTTATTCATTAACCTTGTTTATTTCTGGATTTTGATTTCGTGTTGGAAAAGCCAAATAATTGGGAAGATAGCTATCGGTAGATGATGATTGAGCGGAGAAAAATGACGACAAATTTGGCATTACCTGTAGAAAATGATAAATTGAATTTAAAATTTAGTTTTATAAAAGTTAAATTTCATCAATTTTTAGTGAGTGAAATTTTTCAAGCAAAAACAGAATATTTATAATCAACAAACATCTCAAAACATTCAAATCACAATTTTTATCTGATACCAGCAATGATCCCATAATTACTTTCATCACAAGAGAATAATATTATAGTAGGAAATTTCTTCATTCTATACTTTTTACATGTTTTATCAGAAATTATATCAATAAAAATATCAATTAATTATTGTTAGAAATTTATTTACCTGTGGATTAGACATTAATACATTCAGATGTGGTCCAGACAAAGGTACTATTCGTTGTTGTTCAATTATTGGATATGGTAATTTTTCATATTGATCTGAGGAACTATAATCTGTCGTATCCTGAAAATTTATAAAAAAAAAAGTAACTCTTTTATTATAAACTTTTTTATCAAAAAATTTCATTGCAATATTCTTTGATTTGCTTGAATTTTACAATTAATTGATGATCGTCTCTTCTGTTACATGCGTAATCTTCCTGACTGTAATTCAGTAGGGATCCATCATTAATATCATTTTTTATTTCATTGATTTCTTTCATTCAAACAGATCAACTATGAAATTAGTTCAAACGGAGTTGAAAAAATGGTATCAGAAAATATCGGTAAGTTAATTATAGCTAACGAAGGTCAGATGGTCTGAAATGCTAATATCTTGGCCAATAAAATGATCATACCCTGATCAATGAACACGTCTATTGTATGATATGTACTATCATTGTAAATGGATAAGTGAAATTTTAATTACTTTAATGATATATTTATTTAAAAAACTTTCAAAACATAGATCAAAATACCTCCGCTCCACTTTCCGGTTCAGTTCTGACTTCCAAATCATCCGCTGTACGCGTATTTTTGGCTGAAGAACTGGTCTTCGATTGAATTCCCTGAGGTGGCAATGAACCGGCGCGTATGTCCGCTAACGATTGCAACTAAAAAAAAAAAAAAAAGAAAGAATGAAAACGTGAACGATCTAAATTTTGTTTTTTTAATTTTGAAAAAATATAAAAGTCAAATTAAAAAATTTTCAACTAATAAAATTCAAAAATAAATTAAAACTAAAACAAAAATCTCATTGCAACCTGATATGGCTTTGATGGATCAACTGGAGGTGGTCCAGGAACTTTTGCTTCACTCTTAAATTGTTCCTGCACTGAAGTAGTTAACTGTGATATTCGCTTTGATCCTGTAGCCTTTGATGTTGCAGATTCCAATCTTCCCTTTGATGTTGCAGATTCCGATCTTCCCTTTGATGTTGACTGAAATATCAATTTGAACTAAAGTTTGAAAAAAAAAATTATAGTTTGTTAAAATTTTATCAATTAATACTATCGAAAATGACATTGCTAAAAAAGCTAAATTATAGAAACAAAATGATAAAAATGTTTCTACCATATTTCTTTCAGTTCTTTTTTTATTTTATTTTTATTTTTTTTTTTCACAAGTAAAAAAAAAAAAAGGATGAAAACAGAAATTATACCGGCTGAGTGATTTGTTCTTGAATTTCTTCAGCAAGTCTTGTTTCGAGTGATTGAAGCCTTAGGACAAGTGCTTGTACTTGCTCTAACAATTCACGATTAGCATTTAACAGCTGATGTGTTCGAGACTGAAATGTGATATGATATGATATGATATGCGTATATATCTTAAAGTGATACAATTGTACAAAAAAGTAAGAAATACCTATGGAAATAGTTTTTTTTTTAAAAAAAATAAACAAAAATCCTATCAGTTAAGTGTATTAACTTTTACTCGAAACTTTTTTAAGGAATTTTTGTTTCAAAAAATGATAATGTAACAATTTTCGAAAAAAAAAATGGATATTTATTTTTTTTTATGAAGTAACAAATTTTTTAAATCATAAAAAAATAGATTATTTCGTCATCAAAATTCTTGATCATTTTTTTTTTCTTTTTTTACGGTAGTGAAACTGTAACATTTACTAATTAGACAATAGATTATTTAATTAAATTTACTCATACGTAGAATTTAAATGCAACATCTTCTGAAGTTCAATTCCGGTATCAAACCGATTGAAAAATCTTTTGTCTAAATTAGCAAATTGATTGATACGAAACTACTTAACGGTTAAAATCTTTTCGGAAAGGTCATTTCACTTTATATATACCTATCTAGCCAGTACTTTGAAAAAAAAAAATTCCTTATCATTATTAGGCCATACACTAATGACTACAGAAAGCAGCTTATTATTTTGAATTGATGGAGGAAGGGAGGGAAATTTCAGTTAGTTAATTAGATGAAAACTGTAAAAAAAATCATGAAAGATTGTAAAAATTTGGTAGGAAAAATATGTAAGTAATACAAACTTGTGCTTCTATTCGAGCAGTTGTCTCACTTGTCAACTGATCTCTTAATAACTGCACCTGGCAGCTTGCAACTTGAGCGGTTTGTTGAGCTTGATCCAATTGTGAACGTATCAAATGTTGATTGTACTGTAAATTTATTAACGAATAATTTTAAACAACTATTAGCTTATTTGTACAATAATTTAGCAAAAATTTTATTTGCATATAAATAAATCGATATGATACCATAATGGTTAAAATTTCTTCTACAATTACGTCTAAAAATACTTCAATTATCAGGCAAAAAAAAAAAAAAACGAAAAAAAAACAAAAAAAAAAGGATAAATTGATCTTATTTCGAATAAATAACATTTTAGCATTCAAAAAATTAATTGTTAAATTTCAATTTGAATGTTGATAAATTATCAGTTGAAGGAAAAAAATACCTGATCTAATGATAAACTGAGCTGATAGGTGGTGAGATCTTGTCCTTCAAGAGGACTTCCAGGAATGTTCGTATTAGTAGTGGAGGCTTGCTGTTCGGAGGTATTCCCCGGTAACGGCAGAGTTGCATAAGGTGATAATAAATATGGTGAACTGAGTCCATATGGCATCGATGCTGATGGCCCTATTACTGGCATCTAAAAAAAAACAAAAAAAAAAGTAAAATAAATAAATAAATTATTTTCAAATATAAAATGTTAGAAAAGAATATTTTTAAAATATAAAGGATCAATCGATGATCAAATTTTTTATTAATTGCATCAAATTTTTAAGAATGAACCAATTATTAATTAAGTTTTATCTTTTCTAGAAGAGAAGGCAAGTACTAACTGTAATCTAATCTTGACGTCAAGTTATTTTATTTTAGAAGATTGCATCATAAAATAATTTCAAAAGTTTCCAAAACAAAAATTAAAAAGTTGAACATTAAATTTTGAGTCATTAGGGGAAACAGAACAAACAGGATAATAAGGCATAGTCGGCAAACCACGTTGATCGAGTGTCTGCATTGACTGGAACTGACCAGCGGTCATCTGTGGTGCCCATGTCATTGAATGCGGTAAAGTTGAGGAACCGGATACAAACGGCAATGGATCACTGCAATGCATAACGATTCAACTGAATAGAACGAAAAAATAGCAGCCGAAAAAACGGAACATCGTAAGAATCATTGAAGCCAAATTATCCTAGGCTCTATCCCTTCATTTTCATTTCAAATTTAATAACTATTCTTTAGCATTTAAAAGTTTGAAAAATAGCAAAATTGTCGAAACAAATCAACAAATGACTACCTAGTAGCAACTGCTGGATTTCCGGAAGTCGAAGCTGACTGTTGTATTGGATTCGTTTGAGTGGGTGACAATTTTTGTGGCTCACTGGAAGTACTTGCTTGGGCATAATCTTTGCTCGAAGCGGTAGTAGCCAAGGCTGCTGCTTCCAGCGCAGCTGATGGACTTAAGATCGCATCGGAAGATTTCCGTGGCGCAAACTATAATTCATATTACTTTCACAACCACTATATTATCGATCATATGGTATTATTTATCAACAAATAAGCACCAACTAAAATTCCTTAACTAATAACTCTTAATCGTCAATATTTGCATATATGATAATAGTAATGGACAACAATAATACTAAGGAATGATGATGCTTTTGCAAGTAAGCAGGTGTAGGTGTTGAAAGCGGTGGTGGATCATCCGTTGGTGATGGACTACGTGAAGCTTCGGTTACTTTTGCTAATTTTTCCTCCGTTTCACCGTGATCACCTTCAGTACTTGTGAGTGAATCTGCAATTGTTACGATATTGATTAGTGATATTATTGCAACGATCAATGGTAATAACTTTTTTTCGTTTAGTTTAACCTTAAAAAATTGTAAATATTTCAGAAAATTTGGAATTTTTTTTCTTTTTTTGTTCACCAAAGAATAATTTGTCATAAAAGTTTCATCTGTTACTATTTAAAATTATTATGCTCTAATTTAATTATTAATTATTCAAATGAATAATTTATTTTTCAGCAAATATAACTATCGTTTCCAGATTTCATTATAAATTTCAATTATTTATAAAAAAAAACATTTAACATTAAATAAATCAAATAATTTACAATAGCAGTAAGCTAATGCATCCTCATATATATATATATATATATAATATTTTCAATGAATTAAAAATCATTTTCGATATTTACATATACCACCTGAAATTATTAGAAAATTCTATAACGCTATCAAAGTTAATATAATAAAAATGAAAAGTTCAAAAAATTAAAAGAAAAAAAAAGAAAGAGTTTATTATTTTCTCGTATCTTAAAGTAATTTAGGATTTAATTAAGCATGCTAAAACGAAATTTATAAATTATATGAAAGAGAGAAGTGGTAAAAAAAAAAAAGTGAAATAATTGATAAAAAGTTAGTGAAAGTGTACAAAAGCAAATGTTAACTTTAGATAATTGCTATGAAAGTTATTTCGACGGATAAAATTTATTAACAAATTAGATATATTAAATACATTTATTTCTATTATCAGTTATTTTATTTATAACAATGAAATGCTCTTTAAAAAAAAGAATAAAATTCATTACTTATAATTCGTTGAGGAAATACATGTATTATACGGATTTCCGGATTTCCTCTCTCTCTCTCTCTCTTTCTTTCTTTCACTTTCTCTCACTCAAAAGTATTGTTATTTTAGCGATTTTTGTTTGTTGTTACACAATTGGAATAATTCACGACTTAAATTTCCTTCAAAAATTTCATGCTTTTTGATTCGTTATCGTCTTCTGATAAGCATGACCTATTTAATTTATCGTCTTCTGATAGCATAACTTAATTGATTCATCATCTTCTGACAAGCATGACCTATTTAATTTATCCTCTTCTGATAACATATTTGACTCATCGTCTTCTGATAGCATAACTTATTTGATTCATCGTCTTCTGACAGGCATGACGAGATACAATATTTAAACAAAGCGAGATACACTGAAGACTTAAAAGAATTTCAGATTCTTCACTTACCGACCAAATTATCCTTTCTATCATTGATGTAAAAGAATCTCTGACGTTTCCATCTTGTTCGTGAAAAAATTTGTTGTGATTTAGTATCTCTTGCATCAGTATCATCATCGTCCCATGTTTTGGAATTTCCAATTGAAAACATATTCAACTTTCTGGGACAATGCTGTGGATGATAGTTGCTCCAATTTTTCTGTTTTTTGGAGGAACCAGACTTCTGTATCACGATATTTTCAGGACGAGTTTCGTTTTTTTTTTTTTTTTTATATAAAAAATTTTTGGATAGATAGTTTATTGGAAAATTTGGTACTATGAAATTTCAAATATTTAAGTGATACATTTGCAAAAAAAAAAAAAAAAAAAAAAAAAAAAATTCTTTACTTTTTTCATCCAATAATTTCGGTTGATAATTTCAAAGAGAAATTAAAACTACAGGATTATTTTTGATAATAGGAAAATAAATATTATCAATGCTATTCATCTAATATATTTATTTCCATATAGAAGTAAAAATATGCAAAAAAATTTTACGCTATCAAATAGAAAATAATGATAATGTAACGAATTACAAAATAACCATACTATGATAAACATATAAAGCATTCCGTTTGAGATTGATAAGATGAAGAAGAAGACGAAATTTCTGGATTGAATCTATCCTTAACAATTGGATTGAGAATTGGTTTGAAGAATCAGAGAGTAGAAAAATGAAACGTATAACGCTTGTAAAGCTGTAAATTCTTTGTTTTTTTTTTTTTTTTCTTGTAAACTGATACTTGAAAATAACAGCAATGAAGAAATTTTCGTTGAACAGAGTAAAGAACAGCATTAAGTTGAAATTTGATAAGGCATCTCTGATATATATATATATATGTCATTTATTTTACATCTCACAAATATGTTAATCATATTAGATTGGCAAGAAGGAAATAGTTGTTTTGTGAAAAGTAAAACAAACTTTTTGCAAAAAAAAAAAAAAAAAAAATCAACAGGGAATGCGCATATGTCATACATAAAACTGATTGATATTTTATTTAATTTACAATGAAATTTTTCTTGTCCTAATTGAAAGTGGAATTAGTGGCATAAATTGAGAAAAATCAAATGGTATTTCAATCAATTTATAAAAATTTTTGAATAAAATAAATAAGCAAATTAGTAAAAAATTAACAATTATGGAATTTTTATCTAAATTTAACACTGAATAATATGTACACTTTATAGCCCAAGTAAAGAATAGCAGTGAAATTTAACAAAATATATTATGAATTACGAATTATTTTTAGTTTTACTTGAATTTAAAAAAAATCTCCCTCATTTTAGCATAATTTTGAAAAGAAATTCTTCTAATCACTGTTAAGAATTTCTGGTACCTGATGATCGACTGGCACCAACTGCCTTCGGAAATATTCTTCAATCATCCCTTTACAAATTATTCATCGTTAAAACGATGAATTGAGGAAAAATTCCTTCCGTAATCTATGATAACTTAACTACTCTTTATTTACTATTCATTTCTTGATGAAGAGCAGAAATTGAATTATTTTCACTGTTTACAAATTAATTATTGAAATTAAAAGGTACGATATATTTGTACAGTTAAAATTCATATTTTCCTGAATTTTTGTTAAACAAAGTCTTCAAAAAAAAAAAGTAATAATAATAATTATTATTCCAAGTCATCAAACTAAAATAAGCAATTTGAAACATATGCAACTAAAACTATTCTTCAAATATCACCATATCACCGTTACAATTCTACCTATCTATCTTTCATAAAACCTTCGCAATTATCAGTCGATAATATATCTTGACAAATATTATAATTAAAATATTTAAAAAAGAAAAAAAAGAAAGGAAAAGAAAGGTAAGAGATAAAATTAAATATTGTCATGAAATTTAATAATGTTTCAATATTTGAGAAAAAAAAAAATATATAGAAATTACCCCAAGTGAACATATGTGTGTAATCAAATGAAGAGGAGAATAAATAGACGGAAATTTCAGTACAAAAAAAAAAAAAAAGTTTCTTTTCATCGATGATGTGAGAAAAAGACTAATTTGTTTCATTGATATCTTTAAATAATTGTGGTTTGTTTAGCTGATCGATGAATTATGTACATTGAATGTACGAATCGTAACATTGCTATAAGTGATTTGTTGATAACTATAAGTAAATTAATGATTATACAAAGTGATTTTTTTTGAACTTTTGCAAAAAATTTGAGGAGAGAGAGGGTTGGAGAAAAAAAAAAAAGGAAGCAGAACGAGAGAAATGATGTTTTAATTATTGTTTCGTGTATTTGAATTAAAATTATGATATCAATTTATTTAATTTATTAGACTAATTACTTTACAATGATGAATAATTAATGAATATGATTTTTGAGAGTAATTTCTTGCCTATTCTTCAATTAAATTAATTTACTCATAATAATAGTACGGCAAAAATGACGAACAATTATGATAGCAATTTATTTCACTCATTTATCAGACTAATTAACTCACAATAATGGATAATTAACAAACATAAATTTTAAAAAGAAATTTCTTGCCTATTATTCAATTAAATTAATTTATTTGCTACAGTATGCATAGCATAACAATAACATTTTTTAAAAAATGTCAAAAAATTTTTCCCAAAACATTTGTTTCGAATGTAATGATCCAGCGATACTGTAGTTTAATACTTAATTTTAAATCATAAAAGAAGTCACCTGTCATGCTTTAAAATTAAAATAAAATTTAGCATTTCTCACATTTTTATCATAATAATTCCAAACAAATTGATCAATAACAATGGGGAAAAAAAAAAAAAATTAAACGATACAAAATGAAAGTTTAATTTATTAGTATTGCATGCAATAAAATAATTAATAATATAAGCTAATTGAAAATATAATGTAATATTAAGTGAAAAGAAAAATAAATAAATCTTTCATCAATCATCAATTAATTTTAATTAAAAAAAAAAAAAAAAAAAGCAAAAGAAAAATGCAAATTTTCTTATTGATTATATTTCAATATATTATTTATATTTATAACTTTCAACTAAAATAAAAAAGAAAGTGGAAAAAAAAAAAAAAAAAAAAAAAAAAAACGAACTTACTTTTAACCCTTACATTAAAACTACTTTCTGAATCCTCTTGATACTTCTCTTGCATTTGCTCCTGTGCTACTTTATGACATACCTCAAATGCTTGTCCAATTGTTCGTACGACACGCATTGCTTGACTCTGAAAATTTATTTGAAATTAATTACACTTTTGTTTTTTACAAAAATAGAAATTTTTTAATTCATTTTTTGGGAATAATGATTACAGTTAGTAGAAATGACATGAAATTTGTTGTAGTATTTTGATAACAGATGCAAATTGATGATACTTTACGATAGAATTTAATTTCAAAATTAAATTATCATTTAAAGATATTACTTTTCGTACTAAATTCATTGTAGCATGAAAGCAATAAAAATTATTCTTTCAATTTTTCATCGTTTAATTTTTCGAATGAATTAAAAACTCAGAAATAATCACTATGTTATTGTTACTAAACAAATTAATTAAATGTATCATATCGACATAATAATTTAATCACTATTTCAAAATTCTAATTAAAATTCAAAAAAAAAAAAAAAAAACTCAATATCATTGCATTTAGAAATGATATTTTGAATAATTCGACTATGTTGATACTTCAAAATTGAAATTCATTAATAAAAACAATTCTAAAGTGATACACTAAACAATGCACCAAAGTAAAATTTCTCATTTTTTCTATTTCTATTCCTAAGTTTTGTAAAAAAAAAAAAAAAAAAAATGAAAATAAATCGAAGTAAATATTAAATTATAATAAGCGCAAGCAAAGTAAATCAATAAACAATTTAATTTAAATTGATACATTCATTTTAAAATTTCGACAATTTCCTGCAAAAATTGACGTTAATTCTTTCTTGACGAACTAAAGTACTTTTATTCCATTGCACTTTAAACAGCTGTGTTACAAAAAAAAAAAAAAAAAAAAAAAAATATCACATCACCGAGTGATAAGGATAAAAAAAAACATAACAGACATAATAGCATATAGGCTTTTAACACATTAGCTTAAAGCTTTTCAAATGGTTGAAATTTTGTTTGCTAAAGAATAGATATTTCAACAAAAATACACATACACAGACACATATAGACACACATACACACACATACACACACATACACACACATATATATATATATATATACACAGACATAAACACAATACGACCAGATTACTTTCAAAAAAAAAAAAAAAAAAAAAAAAAAAAAAAATGTGTTACTTAATGAAATAATCAACTGATGGGTGATAGGGGAAAAGATTGGAAGGATTGAATTGAAATTTTTAACAGTGAACTATCTTTTGATGCTTTTTAAAAAATTCAAAAAGTGAAGAAAAAAAAAAAAAAAAAAAAATTATTGAACAGAAAACTACAACTGTTTTCTTTCCTTTTCTTTTCTTTTCTGTTTTTTTTTTTTTTTTTCAAAAAATATTGCAATGAAATATATAACAATATTATAGATTGATGAACTTTAACCCTTGAAATGTAATAATGAACATTATTATTTTGCAAAACGTCGTATGTTTAATCCTTTACTTTTCTCTCTTTATCTCTCTCTGTCTCTCTCTCTCTCTCTTTATCGTCATTGATATCGTTGTTTTAAAACTTTTGCAAAAATTGTAAAAAGAAAAAAAAAAAAGAAAAAGAAAGAGAAAAATAAATTTAAAAATAAATATATTTAATGATAGATAATATTTCATTTATGTCCTTCTTAAAGATTTAAAAATTTTAGGAAAAAATTTGCTTAATTTGATTATCTTATCAGTCATTTTAAGTTGAAGTAATATTTGTATACTTTAATGATATGAATAATGTTAATATTAGATGAAGGAATGAAAGTATTCATTTTGTTAACTTTATCGATTAAAAAATTATCAAATAAATAATATTGTAAAATTAATAAAAGTCTAAAAATAATAGACACTACAAAAAGTGGTACAATTGATTTTTAATTCCTTCAAATAGTATGTAATATTTAATCTTTTCATTCAATTCATCAGTATTTGGAAATGCTTAAAAAATTATTTTTAAATTAATAAGCTCAAATGAATGAAATAAAATATGAAGCTAAAAAGTTAGCATCACAAATTTCCTTCAAGAATGATAACATTTAGTGATATGCAGATACAACATACGATCATATAAGTTGGGGAAATATCCTGTATCGGAGAAGGAAGAAATTCAAATATTTGACTTCAACACATGGAAGATCGATCTGTAGATTCGGCATAACTGTACATCATTTATCAAATAATTTAAATATAATCCAGTGATTTAGATTGCTATATTTGATCTAAATTAGATTCCTGAAGTGACAATTCCGGTAAGTGATGAAAAAAGGAAACAAAACTTCCATGAAAAAAATATACGTTAATGATGCAAGGAGAGTAGTAGAATATCTTCATTATGTATTTCAACAATGAAAATAGTTAGAAGCAGTTCCAGAAATTAAAAAAATTTCCATAAATATTAACGACAATTGAAAATTCCCACTCATCTTTCATTGGTAATTAATAACTAGTAAATAAAAGATTTAAAGATTATAAATTTTAATTCATATTTTGTGGTATGCTATATTTGGAACATGTATAGCAAAGAATGGAAATTCTGAAAGTTAAATTATAAAAAATTTACATATTAGTAATTTGAAGGATCTCCTGTAAAAATTACCAAAATCTACAATTTAACAAAATAAGTGAACAGTTAGAACTTACACAATTACTGTATGTACTTTTTAAAAAGTACATTACATATTTTGACGACAAATATTCGTCACGTAATATTTTAAAAATGATGAAGAAGTCTTCAGAGGGTTGGAAAACGTTGAAAGGTTGTGACATACCTCGAGATCATGATCACTTTCAAGACTTTCTCGTTGGGGGCATGGTAGTGACCAGCGAACAAATTTTGTTTTTATTGGTTCATTCTTGCCGCTTGATGGCTTTGCCATCAGCCGCAAATAGTAGAATCGTTGTTCTTCGGAAAGACATTTGTCGTCGTCCTTGTCTGTACTCGAAAATCGTAACATTTTGTATCGCAGTTATCTTATTGCTGTTGCTATTGTTGTTGTTGTTGTTGTTGTTAATGATGATGATGATAATAATAATAATAATAATAATGATAATGATGATAGCGATAGGGTATATAGTGATGATAACTGGTGAATGAACGATTGTTCGGCACATGTATAATAAAGAGAGGAGAGCTATAAATGATTATAGCAGGTAATACGTAGATTTTTCGTAAACAGCGTAGATGTAGATACTCCAGAGGAGGATAATAAATCCAAAGCTCTGGGCTTAAGAATCAGCTTCAAATTTTTGTTAGAGATAATGGAATATACACAGAATGTATTGAGGCTTTTGTCGCCTATACCACCTAAACTCTTCGTATCAATTTAATTTCAACATTTAATTACAACAGTTGAAAAAAAAAAGATAAATAAAAAAGAAAAAAAAAAAGAGAAAGGCGAGAGATCTATGAAGAATCCACAAAATCCATCAACAAACAAACGATTAATCAAAAGCAAATCTCAAATATTGCAGCAAATTTAATCAGCAAAATAAATTCAGTCAGGTCAAGAATGCAGAAATATGTCGCAAATGTAGCTGCAACATTTTAAATATATCAGACATTGCGAAAGTTAATTTAATCATTTCAGGCTTCATCCATGTAAACTTTCATAATTAAGCAAATAAATTGACCCTTTGTTCTATATATTAATATCTTTTTAGACCATTGCTTCCTTTAACATTTAAGGGAATAATACTGTCAGTAGGAATTTCACACTTATCAGAGGTTAAAAATTCCGTTTCAAGGAATTTATATATTTGCCAAAATTACAATGATGCTGTCGCATTTTGTCATCTGGAAGTATTTATTATATCCCAATAATGTATTAGACAGATTATAGAAATCGCGAAATAATAATAATAATAATAATAATACATGAAGTTATTGGCAAGAAAATTTTTCGTACGAATAAATTATACCACAATATAAGATTGAGAAATAATTTTCAATTTCCAATTTAATAAGGAAATATTTTCAATTAATTTTTAAGATGAAAATGTTTGAGAATTACTAGATAAGTTTGCTTGAAATAGTTATTGATCATCCTATTTCCCCATTCATTAATAAACAACATTTCATATCGTTAGGAAATGATATACTTAATTTCTATCAAATTTCAAATTTGTGATATCATCGAAACTTTTCTTTCATCCTTTATTTTTACATTAATGGAATTTACTCTATCGCTTTCTAAACTGAAGAATTTTCGGCTATTTTCTTAAAATCTCTTCCGAAAAATAATTGCCTAATTGCATGATAGATATGATAAGAAGATAAATCCTTTCAACTAAAAAGATAAAATTATATTTCTGTTCTGATTCATTTTAAATTTTAATTAAAAAATGCAATGTGGTATTTATTAAATAGAATAAATTTGTTAGTTAAATGCTAATACATACTTTTCAGATATTAGGGAATAATTTCTATTCATCTGAATTATTGAAGCAGTTATTTGCAATGCTATTGATTTTAATGTTACTAGTAATTTCAATCTTCAATCATCTAATCAAACATTTTACACTTTTGTTCTAAATTTAAATTTGAATTTATCAATTTGAGTTCAATGATTATTTCGCTCATTTAGTTGATGAAAACAAATCAAGAAGTTGTACGGGAAGAACAATCGATTGTATCAATTGCAAACGAAAAATAATGATAAGAAATAGATGATAAATTTATTTTGTATAAAATTAACAATAATTAAATATAGGAAATTATTCTATGTATTCTAAATTTTTGTATAATAAAATGAATACAAATTATCAATGGAATAGGCAGAATTGTGATACAATTATCAACATGATAATAAAGATAAATATAATTTACTAAGAAAAGAATGATGTAAATGTCATCTTAAACACCACAACTAAATAATTTTTTTACCATCCAATAATCGAATAACACAACAATGAAAGGTATTTCTTAACTTCTCTTCTCATAAGATTAAATTTTTGGAAGATTTCAAAAAAAAAAAGAAAATTAACCAATACAAATTATCTTATCAATTAAACATTTATAATTTATACCTTTTTCAATGCAAATAACACAAGAATATTCCTATTTCATTATTTGAAATGAATTAAATGATTGGAAATTAAAATGACTCATCATAATATATGAAAGTTAGCTGAAAGAAACTAACTATACGGTTGTTTTTAAATCAGCAAAATGAATGGGATATGTGAGGAAGGTAATAAAGACTAAAGAAAGTGTGGAAAAAGTTGAAAGAGAAATTGCTTGTAGATAAGTATTGCATGTGAGTGTTGTGATTTTTCTTCATCTTCAACTTAAAGAAAAAAAAAAAAAAAAAAAAAGAAAACGATGATGATAATAATGATAATGATAATGATAATGATAATGATGATAGTAATAATAATAATAATAATAATGATAATGATGATGATTCGGGAAAGCACAGCTGTCAGAAAATGAAGCACTTCATAGCAGATAACATCAACGAATTCGACTCAAACTTAAACTACCAAACAAACCAAACTTCTATGCAATCATCATCTTCCACCTCATTCTTTTTTTTTTTTTTTTTCTTTTTTTGTATAATAGAAAGAAAAAGAATAGGTATGTATGTATGTGTGTGTGTGTGTGTGTGTGTGTGTGTGTGTTTGTGTGTGTGTGTGTTTGTGTGTGTTTATGTGTGTTTATGTTTATAGGTGTATGTATGTATGTATGTCTAAGTAAGAGAGAGAGGGAGAAAGAGAGAGAGAGAGAGAGAGAGAGGAAAAAGAAAGAATGAAAAAAGCTGAAATTTCCTCCTGATTTTCTAAATCTTTTTGATTTGAAGAAAATTTGTCAAAGAAATAAAGCAAGCAACAACTGCGGATAAACTAAGTGAGTAATTTGCGAGAAAAATAGACGAAAATTGAAAAATTTTTTCACGAAGAAAAGATTAAAATTGGCAGAGAAAATGAATGATAATGAAGAAAAATGAAAAAGAAAAAGAAAAAAAAAAAAGAAAAACGAAGAAATATATATGAGAGAGAAAAATTACAGCTAATAATGATGAAACTTAACAAAATTTGAAACACAAATTTTTTTTTTTTTTTTTTTTTTTGGTTGAAATTAACAAAAGCAACTTTTACTGCATATTATTACATAATATTCATTTCAATAATATATGTATAAAATGTATATCATCAAATAGAAATTATTGATAAATACTATATCGTTTCATTTATCATATTTTTAATTTAATATTAATTACAGTTAGCTAAAAAAATGCAACAATAAATATAATAAATGATAATATGATAACAAAAAGGATTATATGATATTAGTAATTATTGTATGATATGGTTTAATTTAGAACTATTTACAGTTAGCAAAAATTGATAACAATTTTAGCTGTAATATGGTAATAATGATAATAATATGATATTATCAATTATTATTGCTCAGGCAATAATAGTAGTAATAATGATGATAATAATGATCGGTTATGATGTGATTAATAATCGTGATAATTATTTCAGTAACATAATTGGGATAGTTCTAATGATATTAAAATGATTATGGAATTGTTATTGTTCCTAACGAGGAAACAATGATATAAATGATAAATTTGTTAATCGATTATTGTTGTCATAAGGATCATAATGGCAAAAGTAATGAAGATCATGACGATAGTTGTGATGATAATCGTTGACATCTGAGCAAATTGTCGTGATAATAGTGATTATATTGATGATTGCGTCATTACTATGGTGATAATGATAATAACGATGGTGATACTGGTGATGATGATAAACGGTAAATAAAAATGGTGATGTTGATGGTGATAATGATGAATGATGCAATTATGAGTGGAACACTTGACAAAACGATGCTTTTAAATCACTCATCGAGACAGACTTTAATCGATCCATTCGATCAAATGGATTTGAAAGTTCAAAAAACAAGGAAAATTTTTTAGCAACTTTAGAAGTTAAGAGTGTTGAAAACTTTCAGATCGAAAGAAAGATATTTGCTTAAATTATTATTAATTATAAAAGACAGAAAAATGGTCTGTCAATATCATTTCAATTATCAACTGTGAAATTTTCAGCTTATCCTTGAAATCGTTTTCCTTTACTTGCTATTTTACTCAAAATACTTCCCAAACATGACATTTCAGAATATTTTCCTGAATTCTAAAGCACTTTTCAAAAGTGAAATTTCACTCATCGTGCTTCAAAAGGATATATCAATATCAATTATAGGATTATTAAAAAATTATTGAAGTGAACAGAATTTTTAGGATGAGCAACATTATAAATTTGCTAAAATAAAAAGAATAATCTAAGCAAATGCATTAATTATTAATTAATCAATTACTGACTAATAGCGAAACATAACTATGTAATACGAAAATGATGAGAATAAAAAGTTAATTAAAAATTACATTGAAATTAAATTAATCATAAGTGCAATTTCCTACATGCATAACGGTTCAATTTTAAAAGTTGTCAGCTTTTACTGCTCTCAAAGATATTATTATAAACTTTGATTGGATTGTCAAGAATAATGAAAATATATTAGCTTCCTACTTGCTAATTATGTAGCGAATAATTATTTTCCAAAATAGAAACACATTTCAATATGGGAATATAAGGGAAATCTTCGAAGTGTTGTTTTGTTGAAGCATTTTAAAATTTTCCAAACAAAAAACGTTTCGTTTCTCTCATTGAAATACATGAAATGTATCGCTATCATCCATTTTGTAGTAATTGATGGAAAAAGTTTTTTTTTGCAAAATGTCTGAGATTATTTTTCGTATACTATTAATATGCATAAAAAGAAAAAAAAAAAGCCTAGCCAAGATCAATTAGTTCTAATAATGCTCATTCCAAATACTATAATCTATGTTATCATTTCAAAAATCTAGATAAGCTGAAAAGGGGAAAATAATGATAACGCCAAGAAACTTGATCAATTGATATGATCATAATTGGTATGATAGAGCAGTTCAGGACATTTACATTTGCAATCAACAAGCAAAATTAAAGAGAACGATTAATAAAATCTTCCATGAAATTTTCCACATTTGCAGTATTAGTGAGGAATAATTAGCAATGGTACTCAGAAATACCTAATAGAATTATTAATTGCTTAATTTCAAATCAATTACAATCAAATCTTCAATTTATTGCATGCTTACTTGAACTATTAATCTTAGAAATAACTTAATAGAATCATTGATACTGGTGCATATATCCAAATTTGATCAAAAAATTATCAATCATACCAAAACCTAATATTTATCAGCTGTCTTTCACGATAAAATAACCATCACTATTCATTTACAATACAATTTTTCAGTGCTTTATTATGACACAATGAAATAAATTGTGAAACTAACCTGATCTCAAATTAAAATTTCAAGCCAACAAAAAAAAAAAAAAAAAACTCAAAACCATAATTGTTGGAATTTAAAGCTCACAACAATTGCTACTTATAAATTCAACATAATGAGAGTAATTAATGATAATTTCACGATGGGTAAAATTTGAGTTCTCAATCTAACCTTTGCAAACAAAATATTTCGCATTAAAGAACCATTTCTGATAATAAATAATTGATCACATAAAAAAATCATACTATATTCCTTACAAAATAAGTATTATACTACAGAAGAATCTTGCAAATTTAATTCAAAAATTTCTAAATTATTCAATTTTGAAAACAAAAAAAAGAAGAAAAAAAGAAAATTATTAGGAAAAAAAGATATAATCTTTTGCAAATCATTTCCGTAAAGAGAATTTTTATTCACAATACATTTTCTTCCTTTCTTTTTTTTTTTTTTTTTTTTTTTTCAAAATTAAATTAATAGAATCTGTTAGAAAATAGCAACCTAATTATTTGTTACTAAAAATTTTTCCACTTTTAATAAATAAATAAAAGCTTGTGGAAAAATGATAAAATGCTTATTATCATATGCCATATGGTATCTTTACCGGATATCACATGTTGTTATTTTCCGGAAATTATAAAAAAAAAAAAATTCAAAATTTCCGGTGCATGAAAATTATTGTACTTCAAGAATACATGTAAAGATTGATAAAAGAAAAAGAATTTTATTGGAACAGATGAATGTTCGGCAAGAAATTAAAAACGATGTGATATGTTCTTTTTTTTTTTTTTTTTTTTTTTTTTTTTTTTTGAAATTTTATTGGAATGAATAAAATTTATATAATAACAATCTTCGGGTAATTATTTTTTTATTCTTGGGTAATTCATTTTTTTTCTTTCTTATTTTAACCAAAGCTTATTAGAACATTTCATTTCCGTTTTTACATGCTTTTTTTTTCGAACAATTAAAATTGAACTATGATAGTTTAAAAAAAAAAAAAAAAAAGGAAAAAAAAATCGAACAAAAGATTTTCGTTTTTAAATCTTATCAATGTGTCAAATTTCTACTCTGATATAGTACAGATTTGAATTGTAGGAAAATCATACTTCTAAAAATATCCTCCAATATTATAATTTTAAATAAGCATAGATCATCGTCTAAAAAAACAAAAATATCTATCTTTACATTTATCATAACAAATTTTTGTTCAACAATTCAGGTTTAAAATCTCTTTAAAACATTTTCCTTTTAAGAAAATTGATAAAATAGTGTGAAAAAAGATTTAATTTTTTTTTTTTTTTTGTAAAAGAATATTTAAATTGAAATACTTGATATACTATTCAAGTTAGTTTCGTGGAAAAATTGTCAATAAAGAGAATTTTCAATACATTTAAATTTTCCATAATGATATCTGTTTCAGAAATTTATAGGAAAGAAAAAAAAAGAAACAATTACTACTAAATTTATCCATTTTAATTAAAAAAAAAAAAGAAAAAAAAGAAAATTCTGTTACACGAAGAAAAATATACTCAAAAAATTTTCCTGAAATTTCGATAATTTCTTTTGTACAATTGTCTCTTATTTATTATTTTAAAATATAATTTGAATAGTATTTAGCAAATTATAAAAGTAACTCTTGTAATTCGTTAAAAAAAAAAAAAAAAAAATTCAAAACTATCAGAAATTTTAAAGTGATGAAATATTTTTACTGCTACAATAACAAAAATAAAATTTTATTAACAAATTAATTTGGAATATTTCTAAACAATTGCAATAAGATTTATGTTTATAATTTATTATTTATCGCTTTATTTTTTTTTTTTTTAAATGACACACTCTAAATTAAACATGCAAAAATCAATTTTTTTTTTTTTCCTATTTCTATAAAAAATTTCATTAAAGATATCTGAAATTTATTATGGATAAAAAATTAAATGAAAATTTAAAAAAAAAAAAAAATAAAAACCTTTTTGGAAGATTTGAACACGTTACATTTAAATGTGTTTGATGCACCATCACGTGCAATATAAGAGAATATTTGTAAATCCTGAGAATCGTGAGATACATAAAAAACCCTGGAATTAATATAAATTTAATCAAAATTTAATTTATACTTATATTAGAATTTTTATTTTTATTATTTACATAACATTTTACATATATTAGATTTTTAATTTATATATTACTTAAGATTTTACACTACTACTAAATTTTTCATTTATAATAAAAAAAAAAAAAATCAATGAAGCTTCGAAAAGATTAATTAATATTATTTATCATAACGATTAAATAAGATGGAAAATGATCGTCGTAAATGATAGAAAGGTTTTTATCATCAAAGTTTTGTTTATCATAACGATTAGGTAAAATGGGTAATGATTGTCGTATATGATAGAAAGGTTTTATCACTAAATTTTTGATTATATTAGCTCTGTTTATACAAATTTTGCCAATTATACTGATCCTTTTTTTTTTTTTTTTTTTGTTTCCGAGAGGGAGAAAAATTCGTAAAGGTAATGTTGAAAAATTTCCGTCCTAATTTACTCGCAATAGAAATGACAATCATTCACTATTCCCATGATCTATATGATTTATATTATTTGATCATAGTAATCTAAATCAAATGAAAACTAACCGATCATAAATTCTTATCGAATATTTTCAGGAAAAAATTGGAAATTTTCAATTTTTTTATTAAAAAGTTCAATTTCTCAAATTTGTTGTAAAAATTATGAAGTTTAATAATTAGTTATGATAACATTTCTATGATCAATTTAATCTTTCTATTATTTTGACATTATCACAATACTTCTAATTTTATATCGATGAAAATGATAAGAATTTTTTGTATTTAAAGGATAATTCAAGGGAGAGGGGAAAGAAAAAAAAAAAAAAAAAAAACAAATAAATGCAAACCTATGAATGGGATGAAACATCACCAGAAGTTTGCTTTCGTCCCAAGTTGCATCTTTTTGATTTTTCTAAAATAATTATCTTTTTTAAAAAATTTGCAATTTTATTTATCAATTTAAAATATTTCATAATTAGCGAAATTCTTCAACAAATATCACAGAATAAAGAAGTAATGTTCATTTTTTGAAATGGAAATATATTAGAAAGTTAAGGATTTTTTTTTTGAATTGAAAAGGCAATATATTAGTTTGGAGACCTTTTTTCGATGCAGAACAACTTTAATACCATCAATGGAAACGGTAATATCCACCGGACGTTTTTTTATCCCTCGTGCTTTGAATTCATACTGCAACAACAACAACAACAACAACAATATGTATCACATACAGATCTAATCTCATCCAATAATACGTATCATTTTTGTGGAAAAAATAAAAAGCAATTTTGAAGAATTTTCAGCAAAAAATGATCAATAACAAAAGAAATTTTTGATCCTACAAAAAAAAAAAAAAAAAAAATCAGATAGTTTCTTTTCCAGTAAAAGAGCACCCACCAAGCTTTTATATAGCTTAATTTTGATTATTGAAGGGGAAATTTTTCGTTAAGTTAGGTAAATTATTTGATAGAAATGAACTTACCCGAACTCGACGCATTGCAGCGACAATTTCGATACGTGAACCGGGTCGCGGTATTTCCATACTTCCTACGTACTGAAATTGTGAACAAAAATTAATTTCATTGTTCATGAAATGAATTTCTTTAATACAATGTGATCATTGTTCATTTGAAATGTGTTTGAAACTTCATCATCTTCTTAATCCAATTCATTTATCAGTACTTATCACTAGACTAATTTTATTTTGTTATGCTATAAAATTTGAAATGGTACTAATCATTACGTAAACATATCGAACCTTAAATCAAATAATAAATAATAAATAAGATAATAGTTATTTTAAAAACAAAAACATTGCTAAAATTAAACTTAAATTTCAAAAAAAAATATTACAGTTAAAATCATGTCTAAAACTATTTCGACCCTAAGGTTAACTTTGTTTTTTTTTTTCAGAAGAATTATCTCTCCATTTCATAATTATCAATTTGCATATATTTGGTGATAAAATGAAAATTGGAACTTTTCGTTTAAGAAATGAAATTAGATATGAGCAGTGTGATCTTTGCTAAAATTTCATCCCATTTTGTTTTTACTTTAAATTATTTGAGAAAATTTCAGCACTACAATTTACAGCTTCGTTTAAGCAAAGGATGATAAAGCATGCTGAGAGAATTTCAACAAAAAAGCTAAATGTTCATTTTCGTTCCTTTCTATAAAGAACTATTAAATAATCTTTTAACTATATGTAAAAAGGTAAAGAGATAAGTTAAATTTGTTTCCAAGCGAATTTTTTTAAGAATTTAAAGGTCAAATGCTACCTATAATAACTTATTATGCCTACGATGTTTTATTCATTTTTCAAAATGAATCGCTGAAATGTCACTTCCCTCCAAAATCTCTACATTTTTAATAATTTTTCTTTTTGTTTAAGTCTGATAAATTCTAAAATTTCGGGAAATTAAAAATGATTAATGATTTTTCTGAAGAAAACTGGATATCTATCAAGCTAATAAAAATGCTAGCAAATTATTAATTTCATAAATACGCTGATCGCTGAGTACATTATATCATTTATTTTAGCAATTGGCAATTGCATACATTTGAACAATTAACTTTGCTACGACATTGTTGCATTTTATACAGCAATAGTTTTTTTTTTTTTATTTTGAAATTAATTTCTTCTATGATCCGATCATCTATCATTCATTATTGTCTTATTTTTATTTGCTAAATGAAACTAAATATTGCTTATTCGATATGAAATTTTATAACTTTCTTCACATTTCCAAACTATTCTTTGTTATAATTTCTTTATTTCTATGAAATTCTATTATTTTGAAATTTCGAATCTCTTCTTTTTTTTTTTTTTTGGCGTGAAATTATACAAGATTTTCTTGTATGAAGCAATGTCATCATAATGTGAAATGTAAAATATTTCAATTTGAAAAATTATTGATTTCGGATATTTTTGAATCAAACCTTCAATTACAATCTTCAATAATGCATAATATCTTCTCATTCTCATAAAATGTTGAAACAAACCTTAGCATCAAAGTGAATGCCATGTTGATAGGCGAGTTCATTGTGCAATGGGATACGGCAATCGTAGAGATCCTCTGATATTATATCATAAGATCCATGCTTCTTCTTACCAGGCATTCTATCTATTCTATAATTATTACTTAATTTTTTTTTTTTTTTTTTTTTTTTTTTACCTCTAAAATTTTATTCAATAAAATTATTCAATTTCTAGTAAGTAATATTTTCCATTAATAGCAATAATTGAAAAAATGTTGATAAGATAGGAAGTTTTGTTTGAAAAAAAAAATGATTGTTGTAGTTGTTAAACAAAAAAAAAAAAAAAAAAAAAAAAAAAAAAAAAAAAAAAAAAAAAAAAAAAAAAAGAAAAAAAAAAATGATGTATAAATAAGTAAACAAATAGCTAAATAAATAAATGTATGATAATATTAACTTTAAAAGATACAAAAAAAAAAAAAAGCCGTCAAATTGATATTATCGACCAAAAAAGTTTAATGATAACATAATGTCAAAATTTTATTGATATTAACGTTTATCAATTTGCATTAAATTTTATTCCTAATTTGCAAGCATATTGTTAATTTTTACTTTTTTTTTTTTTTTGATGTAAAATATGGCAAAGAAAGAATTCTATTTTAGCAAATGAAATGCATGCAAAATTTTATACAATTATATTTTCTGAAATTATTCGAAAAGATGAAGCCAAATTTATGAGAAATGAATGGATGGAAGTAAAAATGTTGACAATTGAAGTGTTTGATAATTATCGGAAGCGGTAGTCATGCAAATTTTCCATGCAAATGTAATGTGGTGGAAAAATTCCAAATTCGCTAAGATAACCTAATTGCATATTTGATGAAATTGGATTGAAATGTTTCATCTAACTGAGCAAACGATCGAAGACTTATCCTTCGGAAGGATTTATCAACGATGAAAATATATCGCATGGCTATACAACATTACATCAATACTATAATTAGGTTTAATTATTGAACTGGAAAGATTGAATTAGAAGAATTAATTTGAAGAAAATGATCTAAAGACAAGCTTGTCTATTGCAAGGTCAACAAGATTGTCACTTAAGAAGTGATTTTTTTAAGCGCTTGTAGAATCTTTGAATGATGGAACAGATGCATTAGACATTGTAATTTAAAAAAAAAAAAAAAATTTGAATAATGAAAAAGTAAATATAAATTTCAGTGTAAATTGTATTTTTCCTTTTAGTTTCAATTCTTGATGAACACAAGAAGATGCATGTAAGATGGAAATTGGAAGAAAATGAGAAATAGAAAAAAAAAATAAAATGATAAAATTAAGCCCAAGGATATTGGATATCTCCAAATTAAAGTTTAAAATTTGAAATTGAAATGAAATATGTATACATAGTGTAATCCAATTCATGGCGATAAAAAATGCTAACAGAGAATGGAATGAAATAAATTGAAAAAAAGAAATTTCAAATTTCAACCATACAAATTAGTTTTTAGTTGTAAGTATAAAAATAGTGCTCAAACATTGAAATATTATTAGTTTTGGTGAAAAGTTCAGGACAAAAATTCTTGAAATCTAAATTAAATCTTTCTAAAATAATTATTCCATCTGTTTTTAAAATAACAACTTTTTCTTTTTCGCTATTTGTTCCAACTAAAATAAATTAACGAAAAAAGAAAACTTAAAACAAATAGTCTAATAAGGTTGTTTTTTTTTTTTTTTTTTTTTTTAATGAAGTAGATAAAACACAGTTGATTACTGTAAGCTTAATTAACGAATAGCTTTTTTTTGCAATTGTTGTAGAGCATATTTATCAATTCATTGTAGAATTAATCATTTTAAAATGGAAAATATTCAAGCAAATTTTCATCCCAATACTTTTTCAAAACAAATCTTTCCTAATAAGTATTTTTTTTTTACCCAAAACTTTTAGTACAACTAGGAATACGAAAAAAAGAATCAATTAGTGAAAAAATTAGTTATAATAGGAATAATATTTGCAAATGAATTTCCTTCAAACTTTTCCATTAAGTGGAAACAAATATTTTTATAAATAGTTATGAATATTTTGGAAACTTTTTAAAATAAATCAAATTTAGAGGGATTTCTGATTTAAAATAAAATCAAATAAACTTATCACTTTATCAATTTATACTTTAAGATTTTATTTTACTGTTAAAACATTCTTCCTCAGATATTTTACTTCTTCTATTCCATTATGCAAAAAAAAAAAAAAGTTAATTTTAACTTTCTTTCAAATCACTGATAGAAAATTCAAATATCATCCAATAAATTACTATTAATTAAAGAAATGATAAGAAAAGAAAATAACGGAATGATATTAGTGAAACGGAACAAACTTTTTCTTGAACTCATTCTTTTCCTATCGAATGCAGTTATTGCAAATTTTAACCAATTTTAAAAAACTTTTTATAGGAAAAAAATTTCAAGTTAAAATTAAAGAAAAGATATTTGTTACAAAGTAAAATAAAATTCTTTTTTTTTTTTGCAATTTTAATTTGAAATTAGAAAAAAAAAAGGCTAACACTGTTGAAATATATATTTACTCTAATAAACTTATCGAAATTTCTGAGTTATGACAAATTTCTATTAAAACATTTCATGTGAAGATTCTAAAAAGAGAGAGAGAGAAAAAAAAAGAGGAGAAAGAAGCAATTTCGAACAATTTTCCTATCATCTCACTTATTTCTCTTTTCTCTTATCATTTTATTCTGTCCTCAAAATAATTTTACTCATAATTTAGCAAATGTAAATTTAGGAATGAATTCGTAGGAAATGAGGCATTATGGAGAGAATTAGAGAATTTTGTAAATGAAAAGAAGTTAGAAAATTGCAAAATTAAAGAATGCAATAAACTATGAACAATGTTAAAGTACATGAAAAGGAAATTATAATTAATTGGAAATAAAATAATGTATGCATAAGAAAACTATCCCATTTCATCGATTACATCGATGACAATTATTTTTCTCAAAATACTTTTCAATTCAAATAGATACACCGTATCACACTTATCAATATTGTTTCACAAAGCATGTTTCAGCTAAAATTTTCTACTAACAATTCCTATTTTAAAATTTTATTTAAATTTTAAAATTATTGCTTTAGGAAAAGTGTATGCGTAAAATACGCTTAAATTTCTACAAACTTTTAGACTTTTTAGTATAGGAAATTTATTTTAGCGTATTGTATGTGTATATTTCGAGAAACAATATTGGATGAAGCATCCCTGTGAATTTCAACATTTCATTTAAATTTTAAAATTGTTATTTTAGAATGAGAAAAAAAAGACTTGTAATTATGAAAATCATTAAATCACAATGAAAAAGGAAAAGGGAAAATAAGTTTTTGATAAGCACTAAAAAAAAACAAAAAACAAAACAAAAATCATAAAAATTATATAATTTGTCATAATTTTTTTTATTGGAAATTATTTAATAAATTCTTATGAATGCAAAATATTGAAAATGGTTAATTTTGTCAATAATTTAAGAAATATGTATAAAGCTAAAACAAAACAAAAAAAAAAAAGTTCAATTTTTATTTTTAAAATGAAAAAAAAAAAAAAACAAAAAACGAATAACAGTCACAAATACTTTGTAGCAATCAATGAGATGAATAAATAATTTATATGAATGGATTATCTTAGAAAGAATTGTGCCACAATGAAATAAATTTATATGAAAATTGTTTATAACATTAATTGTGCATATATATAAATATAATAATTAAATACTCAATCATTTAATATGAAATTTCCTACAATAGTAGAATTTTGAGGAGGAAAAAAAAAAAAAACTATATTAATGTTTCGATAAATTTTATTAGTTTTATCGTAATAAATACTATTAACAATTAAGACATATGTTAATTAATTGTTTTTTTTTTTATTTTATATTTTTTTATTATCTTTTTTTTTTTTTTTTTTTTTTTTTTTTTTTTTATCAATCTAATGAGTTAATTGAATATCTGTTTGAAATTTCTAGATTAATAAAGAATGCTCATTGATATAGTTGTAAAGAGTTTGAACATTGTTGATGAACAAGTATATCCGATCTGTACTTTTTTTGATTTATCTTTTAAAATTAAAAAAGTTCAACCGCTCTTCTGCTGTTATTCCAACATCCATAAATTTGTTTTTTTTTTTTTTTTCCCCTTCTTTAAATGCCCCTCAAATTTTGATTTTTGAAATTTCCTTCGTTATTTGCCCATAACTCTTGCATATTTGTTACATTTATATGCTTGTAAAGTGTATAATCTAATCTAAAATATATATCTTTTGAGTTTCCCTTTCCTCCTTCTCCACCGAAAAAAAAAAAAAAAAAATGAAATTCTTTTAATGTCATAGTTTGTTACTTATATTAAAAATTGCTGTAAGAAATTTTTGTTACCTTGAAGTAAATCTTTGGAAATTACTTTCAAATATACTTAATCATAACTGAAAAGAATTGCATTTTCTTTTTTGCTTTAAATTAAATAAAAAAAAATGTTCCAAATTGAAAATTTTGATGTATGAAACAAATTTGAATAACACAGATGAAAAGATTTAAAATCTAATTTAATTGCTTAAAATTTCAGGTAAGTATTTCAAAATTCTCATGAAATGTTCATATCACAATATCAATTTGTTTCAACTATCATCATTATTTTACAGAATTTCTAAACAATAATATGCAGTTATTCAAATTTGAAAAATTAATTCAACATGAATGATATCATTGAAATAATTCATAATACTACTTTTATCTTTAAAAAAAAAAAAAAAAAAACAAAGTTCCCCATTGCCAAATTCTTTTTTTTTTTAATTGAAATTACCAAATAATTTTAATTCTTGAAATCGATTTATTTAATCAAAGTTTATCTGGCGACATATTCATGTAAGCTGATTGTAATTAATCATTGTGATTAATTATTCATTAGCGTCGGATGATAGAAAGAAGCATAGGTTGCAATAGAAAGATGATTATTATCCAATGATAACAAAGAGAGAGAAAGAGAGAGAAAGAGAGAGAGAGAGAGAGAGCTCTAATCTATCCATTAAACTAAGCTGTCGGCAATTGCTTCTAGTCTTTCGTGCTAATAATTTGAAGAGTTTTTAGGTTTCTTTTTGTCTTAAGCACTAATCTAATACAATTATAATATTTTAAATGTAATAATTAAATTGATACAACATTTCATTAACTCATTTCATTTCATTTTTTTTTCTTATTAAAAAAATTTCATTGTTTATTCAGTAACAATTAGCATGATTAATTGAAACTTTTCACATTTGACATTTTTCCAATACTAATCAAAAATAGAAAAAAAAAAAACAATCGATGAAAAATTCTTTCGTTAATTATATACGATATATTATTTTGATTATTACAGTAGTAATTGTTGTATTATTATTTTTACCATTTCTAGATGGCATAAATGTATTCTTGGCTTTTTTCCTACGATACTACAATAACTACCGTAGCTTTTTTTTTTCCCCACATAAACATTTGATATATATTATCGTTTTCTTTCTTTCTCTCTCTCTCTCTCTCTCTCTCAATTTTCTTATTCGTTTCCGTTTATTTTAAGTAAATGAGTTAGTTTTACAATGACTAATTTTAAGTTTCAAATATTTCGAATTTCGAATAAAATGAATCAAAGAAACTTAGTGGAAAAAAAAAGAGAAAAAAAAAAGAAAACAAAAAAGAGAAGAAACATATGTTAACGTCTTTGTTGAAAAATTACTACAAAAAACTGCACAAATTTCAAATTGCTTCTAATCTATCCAGTTATTCAGTCAACAATTCATCCATTTTATGTTAGCAAAAAAATTTTTTATAAACATAAAATTTACTTAAAGCAATGAATCACTCTTCAATCTATCTTCTGACTAATCTTATAGAGTACAATATTATTATGTGAGTAATAATTATGGTATGCTAATTAATTAGTGGGTTAAATTAGTTTTGACAACATTAACAAAGCAAAGGTCACCACTGGTGTATAGTTTCAGAGTGAAGCATAAATTGGCAGAGATAATCAACGAATAAATAATTATCCCATATTATTACAATGTTAGTATATTCAAATTAGTGATATATGAACCAAACAATAACAATAGTAAATAAGTAATTAAAAAATTTAATTTCCCCTTTCACATTTAAAGTTTACAAATTTTCCTGTTGCAATCATTAATGTTACCATTATGCTCATTTCGAAAAATTTTCAACTTTCAATTACTCAAATTTAAACGATACTAATATGTAATCCTAATATATTCATGATAATAATGATATATTGAAATTAATTTTTTTTTTTCCCTTTTTGTTTTGTCAAAAAAGTAGGAAGAAAATTAAGACAAAAAAAAAAAAAAAAAAAAAAAAAAAAAAAAAAAAAAAAAATGGAAAAGAAGAATAGATAGAAAAGATTAGTGAAAAATGAATGAATAGAAATCTAAAGCTAAAAATGAGGAACAAATTCCTTTACACCAGCTATCATCATTTTTGAACATTAAAAATGAACATGACAAATAACTGCTCTTCGAAATATTGGAATATTTTGTTTCCAATGATTATCAACTTTAGATTAATCACTGTTAATAAATATTCATTTGTTAAGTTAAAAAAAAAAAAGAAAAAGAAACAAAAATGATAGAGTATCAAATTTAAATTTTGAAAAAATTTATCCTAATAATTTACTGAAGTGATTAAATTAAATTCTTCAAATTTGTTCATATTTTATTTTAAAAAAATTGTGAGACTTTTTTCTTTTCTTTTTTTTTTTTTTTGATTTTGAAATAAAAGAAATTTCCAAAATATCCTACTAAAGAAAAATTGAATTGAAGAAATGAAAGAAGATTTAGAAAAATTTAATAGAAAATACACAATAATTATTTAGCTTGTATTAAAAATATATTAATTAATATAATCAAAAAGAATATTTAAAAAAAAAAAAAAAAACTAAAAAATACCTGAGATCTTAAAGAAAGCATATCGTTGTCTGCTCAGATTCGGTGTTCCTCATAATGTACACCAACTGAGCCGTTGTTGTTGTTGCCACCTGTGATACTTTCACTCAGCCTAAGCTAATTTTTTGCAAAAAAAAAAAAAAAAAAAAAAAAAAGAAAAGAAAAAAATATGAGGAAAAAAAAAAAAGAAATTCAGCAATAGCAGTAATTCAGAAATTTCAGCACCAAAATAATTGCCACAAATGAAAGCACAATTAAAGAAGGCTTTCAATAATTATTAAAGAATAATTAATTACTTTGTAGTTTGTCGCCTGTATTGGCTATGAAATAAACACATAAGGCCAAATCATTTTCTCTCTCTTTCTGAAAATATTTATTTATCACAAATAAATTAATTGATTATACGCTGATAAGAAATGTAATGACGTTTGCTTTACACGTCGTTCGTTTAATAAACAATTATTGTTATTGACGTAAAATATAATTTAATTTTGGAGAAATAATTACAGAATTGAGAAAATAAAAAAAAAAAGAGGTAAAAAAAAAAAGGATAGGTTCGATTTTAATTAATGCAATACGAGTAAAATTAAAGCAATAATAATTCATCGTATAATTTAGTGAAATCGATATAACATTTTCCAAAAATATTGAAATATTTGTGATAATTTTGAAACTGTTAAATATGTAAATTGATAAAGTGATAGCAAATCTTTTTAGTCTCACCTATAATGAGCAAATATAAAACCACACGACATATTTTATCAAATAATATCTGGGGAAAAAAAAAAAAACACAGATAACAAATCAAGATAATAAATCTGATAAGCAATATTGTCACACAAGGATAAAAATAAAATTTGATGAGCTTCATTGAAATTTCCTCATAAGAATAAATTTTATGAAAGATCGATTGAATGATGAAGTTTAGAAGGTGAAAAATAATTACAATTTTTAATTTTGATAGTGGAAATGATAAGAGAACAAAAAAGTACGAGCATATAGCAATTTAAATTTTCTGAATTTGTAAAAAGAAAAAATAATTTTAAATTCAAACATAACTATGCAAAAATAAAGAACTTTTGAAGATATCTAATGGATAAAATTTCTAAGTTCATCTATTTTTATCAGTGCAATGATATTCCATAGTAATTAGTATCATCTACCTTCGCTTATCACTAATTAATAGGATGCTCTAAATCTCCCCTAATACAAACCTATCACGGTAGCAATAATTCTTATCACAGAAAATATCCCTTTTTTAGCTTTCTAAAATTTAATTTGCATTTTTGATTTAACTGGTAATCCCAATAAGATGATTTTTAATCGTTTAATCTAAAACAATATCAAATTAGCTTCAAGTAATCAATTCCTTCGGTTCAAATTCCTATCATCTTTTCATCCTGAACAATCTAAATCTTCATTTTGATAATTCTATGAATGATAGAGTTAACGCTATATGATAATTTATAGATATCATTGCTTCTTTCTCATCTTTCAAATGCCAATAATAATTATCTATCATGTATTATCTAGAATTTTCTTCAGGATTTACTTCAGCAGTATTCGGTAACAAATCAAATATTGCAGAAGTTTTAAATCCATTAATTTTAGATTTAAAAATTATTTGCAAAATCTCAAGTGATTTCAGAAGTAGCAAAAAAGGTTTAATAAATTGTTGAAAATTCGATCGATCGAAGATATTTCAATATCGATAATGGTACAGTATATGAAGTCATATTTAATCAATAAATTTAAAGGTTTTTTTTTTCTTTTCATAAAAAAAGTTTCGTCACAGTTTTAAGAATCTGAAGCACAGAATGCTGAAATGCATTAACAAATCTATGAAGCATAAATTTTCAAAAAAAAAACAGACTGATTTTGTAATGATGAAAAATTCCGTAATTTCGACAAGTTATTGCAAAAAAATTCCACCTACTAGCAGTATACAATTGGCTTTTCTGAAGGAAAAGTATATAATAATACCTAAATTTAAAGGAAAAAATATTGAGTAATTTCCTTTAATCTCAGGAACACTTTTCATATTTGTTCTATCAACATCACGTGAATCACGTGAATCACATTTTACTTTCTGCTTGATCATTTGCAGAAATAATCCTCAAATATTGATGAATGCTTAATAGCATTACACGCTGAAGAAACTTGACATTTATCTGTTCAGGTCATCATCTGAAACGTTCAGCTTTAAGTCCAAAGTAATCTCAAAATTTCTAGGTTTTTGAGCCAAAAATTAAATAAATTTATGCAAATTGTGAACCGAATTTAAAACCACTCATTTTATCGAATTAAAACAAAAATCAAATATGCAAAATTCTGATTCAAAAAATTTGCCATAAAATAATGAAATTTCTGATAGCTACTACTAAATTAAACACCTATTTCGTAAAAAAAAAAGATTTTAGCTAATCGTGTACTCAAAAATTAAACCTTGAAACAAACAAGAAAAAAAAGGTTTCAATAATTTGTAGGTATTACAATCGAAGCTCATTAAGATTCTGAAATGCGCAAAATGGAAAATTTCAACAAAAGACATAATTAGGTTACCATTCAATATCATCAAATAATGATCAATTAACAACTCAGCTTCATCTTTTTAGGCCCAAATTTACTTTCCTTCAAGAATCTCATACTTTCTATTTAATCCACTCTGTACTTCTGCTTAGATTTCGCTATGCGTAAAATCAATTTTATTTAGCATTGAAATTCTAAATCGTTGCATTTTTTTTCCTCTCAATATCACTAATTTGTCAAAAAAGGGAAAACATTCCAACTTAGCCAATTACTAATTAACATTTTATTGTGATGAGAAAAAGGCAGAAGTTTTTTGGATGCAAAAGAAGTATCAGACATGAAATGGAATTGTAGCAGGAAAATTTTCCATCATTGATCAATTGATTTGTTGGTCTATGATTTGTAAAAAATTAATCCAACAGTTAATGTTTTCGCATTGTTTATCTCTCAAACAGCCAATGTAACTTTGAAAATGAAACTTATTAATCTCAAAGTTCATTCAATTCGTTTGAAAATTGTTATTTTAAAGTATAAACAAAAGTGAAAAATTAAACAACGATTCCAAAAAATATATGAGCAACATTTGGAACAATTTTTAATGTGAAATACCAATTCAATTTTACATTTCAGCTCTTTTTTCTTGTCTTTTTTTTTTTTTGTCAAAATTTTTCAAAAACAATTCCAAGTCCGTACGTGGTTCAACATTCGTATTATTCATATTCAAAATATTTATTTAAAATAAATATTAATAAAAAAACACCATGCTAAAATTGCCAAATATAGCTTTAGCACTATGTCTGCATTATTTTAAAGTCGATACAATGTTAAAATTATACAGATAAATGTATCTAATCAATCTAAATTGAAATTTAACTTATTCAATTAATTCAAAATTTCAAAAACATTAAGCATAGTGAGCATATAAGAACACTACTGAAATTTTTAAAAATACTTTTTAAAAAAACATTGCATTTTCCAATTATAATTTCAAATTTAATCATTATAGTGCTAAATTTGGCTTAAACTGAAATTTAACTTATTTATAGGTTAAATTTTTTTAGAGAAAAATTGAAACAAACGAAAATTTTAATGCGTCAATTGGCATTAGAGGGAGAAACAAAAAAAAAAAAAAAAAATGACACAATAACGAATGAAATAAACTGTTCAACTAATTAAAATGAGAAACCAAAAGGAACCGAAGAAGTTAGCAAAATGATGCTTTTGAACTGAAATAAATTTATTGTTTTAACTGACATTCATATTTTCTCTGTTAGTGATTTCTTGATAAGTTTTTTTTTTTATTGGAAAAAAAAAAAACAAAAGGGGTAATTGGTAATAGATGAAGAAAAACAAAAAAAAAAAACAGAAAAAAAAAAAAAAAATTCAAAAATATTTGGTGAAACTTTTTATGCCAATATGTCAATCTTTTGTCATTCGAAAAAAATCAGACGCTTTTTTTTTTTTCTTTTTTATTTTTTATTTTTCATTCTTTTTACATGTTAACAGGGAAAGTTTAGTGAAAATTTCAAAATATTAAAAATTTATTCCATTTCAACTAATCTTGCATTATCAATAATAATAATCTGATCATAATTTATCTATCTATGAATTACTTAAAAAATTTTTTCATTTTTTTTTTTTTTTTTTTTTTTTTTTTTACCATAATTATATGGTTATGAGTTAATTGCTGGATTTTAGCCAGAACTGGAACGTCATTAGGTAAATCTCGTAAAAATTGTCATGTAAACTTTGACGTCATTGAACTTTTAATACTAAAGAAGCTATTATTAATGATGTTGTGCGAAGTTAGTTAGTTAGTTAGTTTGATTGCAACAACATACTTCAACAGCAATTTATAGCTTAAAATTAAAAAATAAAAAAAAAAAAAAACTGCTTTCTTTAAAAATGAAACTTGCAAGCATTGAAAAATTATAAAATTTAAAAAAGGAAATTTTTATGTATTTTTCAAATGTTAATTTCATCATAAAAGCTAACTTCAATTATAGATTCAAGCTGAAATTGTTTGTTTATTATTTACTATAAACTATTGTTAACTGTGAAAATCGCATTTATTTTTAGTGACGTATCTAAGTGAAATGGCGATAAAATTATCATAATTTTACTTATTTAACTTTGATTTAATTTCAAAAATTTTCTAAATCACTAATTCCAACTGCTAAATATTTTATGCAGCATTAATTTGCATTTTTCTGTAATGCATATAATTTGTTAATATGGAATGAAATGGATTCATAACCTTAAAGTGTTATTATTATTTCGTTAAAAAACCAAATATCATAGAATGAAGTTTAAAAACAAACAAAAAAAAAAAACATGACGAATATTCGTATGAATTCAAATTTACAGTTGATTGTTTCTTAAACAGAAAAATTTGTTAAAATTAAATTTAAAAAATTTGATTATTAAAAATAAAATTTTGTAATTTATTTTATAAAAAAAAACACAAATAAATGTGAAAATTTTTTTGTTTGTTACTATTAGTAAAAAAAAAAAAAAAAAAAAAACAAAACAGGAAGGAAAAATGTGAAGATTTTTTTTTTTTCTCATTTTTCTTTTTGCATATCAAAAAAAATTCATTGATAATAAAAAGAACATATCAATCATTTTTTTGTTCTTTTTCAAAAATTTTTGCAAAATTTTTAGGAAGTTTAAACAAAAATTTTACATCAAAAAGAATTGGTAAAATTCTTAAAAGCTGAAAGAAAAAAAAAAAAAAAAAATTGGTCAAAGGAAAAAGTGTTGCAGGCAGCAAATATTGAGTGTTCCATATCATTGAAAATTTGTCGATTTGTACTGAAATCATTGTGGTGATGCACACAGCTGCTACTTGCTAGTTCGATTTAACGAATTCATTGGCTTTAGATTTGTTAGTTTGAAAAAGATATGGTTTAGTAAATTCGATTGACAGCAAAGATATTATTGTTGATGGATGATTGGATGTTAGCTTATCGATGACGAATGAAACGATAGAAAATAATACTAATAATAATAATAATAATGGTGATGATGATGATGATGATGTTAATGATAATAATGATGAAAAATGTTTAGATAATGTTTTAATAGGATTCAACTTATAAATTTGGCGACTTTTTTTTTTTCTTTTTTTTCTTTTTTCACTTTTTCTTCCTTCCATTTCCTGCTCTTCTTGTAAACTTATGAATTTGTTAAATGTATCAATTGCTTTTTTTGTTTTTTAAAGAATTCATTGAATAATTGAATTTTTATCAATTTTACTTGTTCAAAATTATGAGAATAGTTTTTTTTAGTCTTTTTTTTTCTTTTTTTTTTCTTTTATACCAAATTATTTAATGGATTGATATTTGTACAAACAAAATTATTAAATGTAATCAATTGAATAAATTACAATTGAAATATTGTTTCGTCATTTTTTTGATTATATATGCAACGATATGTTACTTTTCTTGAATTAAATATTTGCAGACAATTTTGCATGTTATAAAATTTAATTAATAAAATAGCTTGTCAAATTAGCAATTTAGCATTTAACAAATATCTATAAAATGTCTTCTTCATTCATCTCATTCTATTCAACTAATTTAAGTAAAACATATTGGAATGAAATAGCGCAAATTGTTTCCGGACGATTAAGGATTTTCTTTTCATACTGTAATGTATGTAATTTAGAAAGATTTTTTTCATTCAAATAAAATTATTATAGGATAGAATTTTTTTTTTAATATAACAAAATAAATGTTTAATTGGAAATTTGAGTCCTCAATTAAAACTTATAAAATGATAATGATAATGATGATGATGATGATAGCGGAGAGAATTTCATTTAAAATTTATATTTTAGTTCGATGAATTTAAATGAGTTATGAGATATTGATTGCATATAATAATGGTAGGAAATTTGAAAGTTAAAGATAAAAAAATTAATGGATCAAATAATAGAATGGATAATTCTGAATTTTATACACGTAGAAATATTAACCAAAAAAAAAAATAATAATAGTAAAATTGATATGATCCAATGATTTTAAATTTCTTTTGCTAGGAATTTAATTGTCATATTATTATGGATATTATATGAGAATGATTAAAAGTTTCAAAAGAAAATAAAATTTAAAAAAAAAAAAGACTCCTTGTATCAAAGATACAATTGCATGATAAATATTTGCACAAAAGATTCGACGAAATTCATCCAGTAATTAACAACTAATCTAAATATATGATTTAATATTATTATCATGCAATTGTATATAGGAAATCTTATCAATCAATTAGAAATTTCATTAATCAAAATCATATTAATCAATTAAATTCTTAACGGTAGCACATCCGTATTTCTAATTTTTTTTTTTTTTTTTTATATAATTTTAATCTTAATTTACCCTTTTTCATTTCAAATTAATTTAGTCATTGTTTTCTTAACCAAAATAATAAAATAACATCCGGTGAGTATTTTCTGCTTAATGTAACAAAATAAAATGAATTAATCACTTTTTACTTACAATGAAGTTAAACTTATGAGATGATGCGAAATAATGTTGCAAATGAATTTAATGATGTAATAAAGTATTTTGTGATTCAATACATTTTCAATAGGTAAAAGATTCATTAACGTTTATTTTAAATATGTTTCGGATTTTTTTCCATTACTTTTTGGTTTCATTTTTTCCTTCATTTCTTTGTCAAGTTTTAAGTTAACCAATTAATGTTAAAAAAAAAAAAAGATGGATATGATCAAAGATTTTTAAAAACAAATAAAACATTGGTAAAATATCTTAACATTATTGAAAAAACAACTGATGATTTTTTTTTTTTTTAAAATGTATCCCATTTATTGTAGTAAAATAATAAAAATATGAATAAACTTCTAAAAATTTTATTCAAATTGGTTCAATATTTGAAAAGAAAAATGACTAGCAATTGAAAATTAATGTTGCATATAATATTTGAATAATGTGAAAATTGCTAGTAAACTCTTTTGTTCGTAACATAAAAATTTAAATGTACTAATAAAAGTTCAAAAAAAAAAAAAAAATTTCGATATAGCAAAATTACATTACTATTTGTAAGACGAAAAAGTTTACCGGTACTTGGAGTAAAATTAGGTTACATAAGGTAGATATTCATCATTTTAGCGTACGTTAATTGGAACTGCTAATAGTTATAAGTTGTACATCAGTTAATTCATTATATTTGTTATTTGTTATTTTAATTGCATTAATTAAATTCATTTCATGACACTATTATTTATGCATTGCATTTTATCATAACATAATGATGTATTCACATAATAGAGCTAATAATATCAAAACGTATCATGAAACATCTGGATATGACAATCGTGAATTCTGCAGATGAAATATCATGAAACAATGAATGTGACATTGGAATGTCACGGAACATTAGATGTGACATTGTGGAGAAAAAGAAAAAGCATGAAATCATAATGAAATATCAGAATTTAAGTTTCGAATTATTGGAGTATTTTGTAGGAACACTTGATATAGTATCATAAGAGTTGAAAAATATTTGGATCAGATTAGATTAAGTAATATTTTCAATATTTTCATTTTTTCCACGAATAAATTTTAATATATTAGTGGTAGTTTAAACATTATAACTGTTAAATAGATTGATGAGAAAAAGAAAGAGAGAGAGAGAGAGAGTTATGAATGTTTTTGAAATGGAATAGTTAATTTGAAATTGAAATTAATTAAACATTTCTGATAAAGAGTGAAAAATTCATATATCATTCATTCGATAAATCTCACAACACTATTATCACCATATAATTTAACCAATTAAATGAGTTAATAAATGTGATATTGTTGAAAATTAAATAAAATAGATAAATTAAATAGAGTTAAATAGTTAAACATTTATTACAATAATAATACATTTATCAATATGTGAAACAGTTATGTTATGTTATGATATTATGTTCAGTAACAATCATTTTAACAAACATCTTTGTATAAATTTATTGCAATAATAGATGAAAATGTTTACAAATTTGAAAAAAAAACAAAAAGAAAAAAAAAAAGAAAAGAAACTCTTTGTACAAATACCGCTGTATGTATTAAAAAGTTTTTTATGATTGAAATTGCAAAATTGATCGTTGATGATAGAAATAATGTTTAAATCTGATTCGATCCAAAAATCTTATATGATATGATTTAACAAAAAAATTTACATTTGTGATAAACATTTTTTTTTTTTTTTTTGATTGAAATAATGTGTAAATATTAGTTGTAGCGTATTTATATTGGAAATAGATAAATGAATTTGGGATTAATATAATAAGGCTAAATTTAGGAAATAAATTTAACAATGTTATTTATATTTGTAAAAGTTTAAACATACTATTTCTATGACTAAACTTTTTTACAACATTTTCAAAATATTTCGATAGCCTACAACTACGATACATTCAGTTGTCAATAGCACAATTAAGTTTTTTTTCACTAATTCAATTTTCAATCCTAACTGAAATTGACGTACATTTGTGAAAAAGGTTTTGGTGTAAAACGAATTAGTAGCAGAAATCGTAGCTTTGTGAAAAAAAAAGAAAAAAAAAAAGAAAAGAAGAAGAGAACATAAAAATAATACTTAGGAGATATTTACTTACGAAAATTTTCGAACAATAAATTTATTTGAGAAAATTAAAGGAAGAAATTAAGTTGAAAAATTTTTGATGTCACATTTGATTTATAATAATTGAAAAAAAAAAAAAGGTCAAATATTTGATTATACAACTCATTTTGTGAGTTTTGCACAACAGTTTATATTGATTATTGTTGAAAAGAATGGAAAATAAATAGCAGTAACAGCTGTTTAAAATCAGTAAAGATAGTTCGATAAAAAAAAAAAAAAAAAAAAAAAAAAAAAAAAAAAATGAGCTAATATTATTTTAAATTAAAATTTATTATTTATAAGATAAGAAAAAGAATTAAAAAATAATTTTTTTTTTTTTTTTTTTGATAAATACGATTAATTTAAGCATTTAACAGATGAATTTTCGATCATTTTAATTTATGAATCAAGAAATAAAACAAAAAAAAAAAAAAAAAAAAAAATAAAATAAAATAAAAAATAAATAAAAAAAAAATTTAAAATATAAAAAAAAAATATAAAAAAAATAAAAAAAAAAAAAAAAAAAAAAAAAAAAAAAAAAAGAAAAAGAGAACAGAAAAGAAATGTAATAAATGAATTGATGAATAATTAGCAAAAATTTAATTAACTATACGAAATCAATAAAACTGGACATTTGAAAGGAATATAGCTTAGAAAGTGAAAAGTAATCATCAAAATGTTAAAATTGAAAATATTAGCTGAAATAACGCCGGACGCTTGTTGATGTAGCCTGGGCTTTCTTCTCCTTGAAACTTAAAATATATGTGTGTGTGTGTGTGTGTCTGTCTGTCTATGTCGGTATGTATGTGTCTGTCTATCTGTGTTATGTTCATCGATAGGATATTTTGCGATAGAAAGTGATAGATTGAGCAATCCTATAATAAACACAATGTGATCCAATCATCCATTTACAACATACAACTGATATGCACAGACAAAGAAGATTTACAGACTTACACAACAGACAGACTCTAACATACACACATACACACACATACACACACATTCACACACATACACACACATACACTACACGAAATATTTAACAATCAAAATGTTTTTAAAATTGATGAATAGATAGACTTAGGTAGACTTGGCCAGTTCTATTGACATTTAGGTAGACTTGGCCAGTTCTATTGACATTTAGGTAGACTTGGCCAGTTTTATTGACATTTAGGTAGAATTAGCCAATTGTATTAAGATTTAAATAGACTTAGCCAATTGTATTGCTTAAAATGCTAATTTCGTTGAATTTTATCGTATAGTATCCTTGAAATTTCATTTAATCATTGCCAAAAATTCTCGTAAAAGAATTGAAATGATGAAATATGTATTTGATTAGATATATGTTATCAATTTGATCAATACAAAAGTTTATCATGTTTTGTTGATCATTTTGATTTATATCTCGCGTCATTTATGATACTAATCATTAGCATGATTATTAGTTAATCCATTTTTTTTTTTTGATTTGATTTGATTGGAATGATGATAATTACATTTAATTAATTTTCACTATTATTTATTTAATTTTTATTTTTACTTCATTCACTTTTTGCTACTACAGAAATATGTATTATACGTATTATGTTTCGGTGATACGTAATCATTACGATGAGATGTTTGGGTTAACTTTGATAATCGTTGATTAGGTGATACAGGCAGATAGTAATGCAATTTGTTATTGACTTATTTGTGTAATTTTTATATTTGATATTTATTTGATAATATGTGTTTCTTGAAAAATTAGAAATGATAAATATATTGTTGATATGATATGATATGATTGTACTTTTTTCATTCTGATCACTTCCATCCATATTTAAATAAACGAATTGCATTATCGATTGAAATGACTGTTCTATGATCAATTAGTTTGAAATATTTAACCGGACAACATCATCCATTTTAGAGTTATTCAAAATTTTATCTCGTGAAATTTTATTTCCAACAAATGACTTAAATGCATTAAATCAGTTCAATCAATAAAATGTAATTTTTTACTGGAATTGTTAAAAAAAAAATCTATTCAATGTATTCTAATGCTGGATTGCGATTAACATTCTAATTCCGGTTAAATCTAAGTCTCGTCATGTCAGATGAAACGGAAAAGTTAGAGTGTAAAATCAGTAGGCAAATATAAAAATGAAAACGAACTGTTGGAATGGATTCCATAATGATATCATTGCAGTTGGAATTGGTTGATTGTTTCAGAACCAATTCTGTTTTCTTAAGTTTTCGTTTTTCTGGAACATACAATATGAGCAGTCTCGGAATAATATTATTTTCCATAAGCCGTTTATTATTATTTTGATTAAATTAGCGGGTGATTCATGAATTTGTAGAAATTGCTCAAAATTATTGCATAGCTTTTTCCATATCAAAATTCAATTATTTTAAAAAAAAAAATCAAATTGTTGTAATTTCTACTCTTAGCTATCGAAAACTAAAAAAGTTGACATTTTTAATTTGTGAAATATAACATCATCTTATCAGTAACTATACTTTCGCTAGATTTTTTTCGTTCATTGATATATTTCCGGAATGATCGATCTTTTCCATGCTGTATTCGATCCACCATATACATTCCCATAATAAACAATATCAGTGCAATAACGAATAGCAGGATTACGATCAAGATTTCGTCCCACTAAGGTAGCCTATCATATCAGTAATTTGAACGGAACGCAATTAAGAAAGAGTAGAGAATATTGCAGTTAAAAAAAATTCTTGTTGTCATGATGAATTATAAAAGTGGAATAGATGAATTGAAATACAAGAAATGATTTTCAGATAATAAGTTTTATGAGAATGATACTAAATATTCCTTCTGTTATTAGTTTCGTGGAATTTATTTTTCTTTTATTTTCCTCAAAAATTGTTATGTTTGATTCTCCAAGTCTGAAGTATCTTTTAATGTGTTGATTAAACAGCACAAAATTTAATGCGTTGCAAGAGATTATTTTTTTTCAATGATTTTCAGCTTAAAAAGTATTCTTTAAATTATGAAACTATGATTTACCTCTGATACGAAATTGATTAAAATTTAAAAAAAAACACCTTCGAATTTTCGGCGTCTTAAGCTGTTTCATTTTACGTACTGAAGAAACTGACTTTAAAAAGTTTAAACTGTACGACATTCTATTAGGAACTCATTTACTCATTTACTTGATTTCGAAAAAAGAAATAACTTACTTTCAACGGGTCACCAATATTCGATCTATAAAGCAAGTTTTTACGATCTGTTATTTGTAAATCATTTCGGATTATTTAATTTTTCATCATTTCTACTAATCTTTACTATCTTCATTGATTGTTCATTGATATCTCATAATTTTTTTTTGCGCTAAAATTTTTCGAAAACTTTTTCATTTCAGCAAAATTTCAGTCTATTGTTGGTGACGAGCGCAAATGTCATCAAACTTCTCGAAGGAATTTTGTCCTGTTAAAAAATTAATTTATTTCATTCCATCCATTGCTTAGCTATAACAGTGAAGAGTTTTTCTGTTCTTGCATTCTGAGAATTTTGATATTTCGTTCCTAATTTAACCACTTTTAATTCACTTTATTTTAAACAAATTTCCATGCATTTACTAATAATTGATATCTATCACTTAATTGGATTTATAACATGAAGTAATGATAAAATATAGTTTATTAAGTGGATAATTAGTGAACGTACATGGCAACGGAGTGTACTTCCATAACAGAAATATTTGCAGTAGAAACTTCTGCAAATCAATATTCAGTTAAATTCAGAAATGAACTAATATGAAAATATTGAATTTATAATGAAATGATGAAAAGAATGATAGGGATGTTAAGAGATGCGATATAAAATTAGTTTAGCTCCCCTCAAACAATTAGGTCATTAAACTAACAAGCAGAAAAGCGTTTATCAATTTACATTTGTTATCTGTGAATATAATATCATTTAACAATGACAAGTAATGAAGTATTTTTTTTTTTATTCTCAACGGAAATTTGCAAAAACGATCAAAATAATTTTACATTTGCGGCAAAAATATAATGTTGATCTTGCATGTTCATTAACTATGCTATTTATAAATATACTGTAGTCTGTTGGAACTAGACAAAACATTGAAAATTTCATGTTGTTAGCTAAGCTATGTAACGTCTTTTTTTTATGATTAGAATTTTCAAAACAATATATAATATTCCGTTTTCAAAAAAATCTGAAAAAAAAATTCTGAAAAATTTTCAAAAAAGTTTGAAACACTTTCTATTAGGAGAGAAAAATATCTAAAAAAAAAAAAAACATTTCTGAAATTATTTTATATTGTAATAAGTATAATAATTATTATTATGTTGCTGTTTATTATTTCTCCTATGCAAATTTCTTCCGAGCAAATTTTTTTGCAGGCTTATCTGAAAGAAATCTCTACGAGAAATCTTTCAACTTATAATTTCTTCATATCCAAAAAACACACCAAATGTAGTACTTGTCATGCCTCTTTTTACTGCTTCCTGAAATTCTACATACTGTTACAATTAATTTTATTCCAACGAGAATATAAAATTTGAATACCTATCAATATCAACTATATAAGTTATTTGGTAAGGCTTTTTTTGATAATTAATCACCTAGTTGCCCAACTTTATTGCTTTTAATGTATTTTATATACATATTGCTTATGCTTGTATTTCAATATCATTTAAATATGTAATCACTTGCCTCATTCTAGGACCGAATGACTCGATGGGTTACTGTAGATGCTGTACTATGGATACTGTAGATAATACAGTACAAAAGAAGTGAATAAGCCATTGCATTTATTATATGATTGAATAGACTTAAACTTTTTACTGAATAGATTTCAAGACCTACTAAATTCCTTTAGAAAAAAAATTAAACGATTTCAAGACCAATTGAATACCATTTAACAAAAAAAAGAATAGATTGAAACGATTTAAGGACCAATTAACTATCACTTAGCGAAAAAAGGAAGTAAACGGAGAACAAACCACCATCACATTATTTGCAAGTTGTTCGATTAAAATTATTGTTGTCAAAAAGAGAACAAATGTTCGTCGAAAAAATATCCTGTAATAAAATGTAGATTTTCAAACATGTATCAATTTATGGTCACATTTTATGATATATTACTTGATAACTCTCATAAGAATAATATTACTTAATGACTTCTATGATAATTGTATTACGTAATAACTTCTATGGTCCTACTAAGATTGATGAAACATTTTTTTTTATTTTAAAAAATGGCTTAATAAAAAAGAGACTTAAAAGTGATGTTGACAAAGGTTTCAAAATATACTGTATTCATTTTTTTTTTTTTTTTTTTTTTTGTTTTTTTATGGTTTTTTTTCTATTTTTCTTGTCTTGGCTTTGTTTTTTTTTTTTTTTTTTTTTTTTTTTTTTTTTTTTTTTTTTTTTTTTTTGCATTTGGCCTATAAGCTAGAAGGAAATAAACGAATTTTCTCTGAAATGCTAATTGTATCGATCTTGCAATCGTTTAACAATAAAGTAATTACCAAGCTAAGATTCGTGTTTCTGGATGAAGTAATACTAATGCTGTACCAAACAAATGAAAAATTATTGGAATACTCCAGAAGCTTTCTGCAAACGTCCGATCAATTTGAAATAAATCCATATCAAGATGATGACTGTTATACATCGTTCTTCTATGATACTCTCGATAATTATTCGTGATACGAATGGTAAACAGGATAATTGAGCCGATGAACCTAACAATGAGTAATGGAAAGATAATTTCATTTATTTCAATGTTAGAATATGAATGCAAAATTTATTCTTTATATGAAAATTTTTTATTTGAAAATAAAATGAAAGAATTCGCGGAAATGAAACGTAGAAAAAGGTTACACATATATCAACGCATTATGTCGCAAGAGGTAAAGTATTCGATACGGTTATTGCTAGATTTTGTTTTGTTTTATTAAAAAATGTTTGATCAGATAATAAAGTCTAAATTTCTCAACTGAGAAATAGATAAATTTCGTAAGTTATATCTATTAATGATTGAATTGATCATTTTGAGGTCGAAGTTCATTTCTTGCATCTATTAGCAGTAACAGACATCACTTAGTCAGTAAGCTGAAAGTGTTGTAAAAATCAAGTTTGCTACATAAAATTTCTGCGTATTTGCCTTCTAGGAACTGCAAAGTTGATACGGATGTCTGTTTGCACAAACTGATTATATCGCTGATGTCGCGATAAGAGGTGGTATACCGAATTGGTTCGGAAAAGATCACCTCATCCGTTGGATCCGTTTGAAAAGGTTTAAAATTTCTTGCCATGTAATTTCACAACAATTAATCCATTAGCATCATTATTTAATATTCCATCTATTATATTTTATTCAAATTAGTTATCAATCATAGAAAATAGCGAAAATTGACATAACTAAGTGAGAACTGATAATTAGTATTTCTTAATCGCAAAAAACGGGAAGCATTATAGCTTATAATAATAAAAATAAATTTAAAATATATCGAATCACAGATCAAATTAGAAAGTAGAAGAAAGAAAGCATAACAGGGCGAAAGCTGCTGAATCCAAAATATCACAATATCAAAATTGTCACTGTCACAACGAGAAAATGGTTAAATAGGATTTGACCTAATTTTGAGATATTTTGCAATAGATAGATAAATAAGCAATAGCCTTCAAACGTATTAGATGTTTTTAATGAGCAGGTGCTTATGAAAATGATATTATTATGCTTCAATTATTGATATTTAAACAAATTTCACCGAAATTTATCGTTCAATTTCTCAAAATTTCGCTGGTTTATAAATGCCCGAATTTTAAACAAAACTGAAAAGACTTTAAAAATTTCATTATTGCTTTCACTTATTTTTTTTTTAAATGACATAGGAAAAATTCTAAAACAGCTGGAATTGAATTCATGTGGTATTAGTAAAACAGCACAAACTATGTCTTTTTGTCTTTGCTTTCATAATTAAATATTTCATGACAGAAGAGATGAAAATCGTTGGAGGATATAAAAATTAGGTTAAATACTAATAAAAATGGTTAATTAGAATTGCAGAAATGAAGGAAAGATTGATTAAATGTATTACAAAGTGATTTTGAATATACGAATTGATTTGCTTCAACATAGATTTACTAATTCATTTCTTGAATTTATACTTCTTGAAATTTCAAAAGTTATATTTAATCTCTGATGAAATTCATCGAAATAATTACTGAATGGAAGGCTATTTTTGAATCATCGAACATTTTCAAAAGCTTTCAAATTTTTTGTATAGCAATGAGAACAGTTCTTTTGTCTGTCCGCATTTTTCGTAATTGATAATACCACTGAATGAGACAAAAGAAAGCAACTCATCTATTGCAAAGCATACAAATGATAAATATATTTGAGGTAAAACGATTAATTGATTGGTTAATTAATTAATTAATGAGCAGGGACTCGATCAGTTTGACATCTGTAGTAAGCTATTTCGGCACGTTGCGGTTGCTCAACCGGTGGATCGAAATATTCAGGAATTAAAGCTGAGGATATTTCATCATAGTTATGTTTGACGATTTGCTTCGTTTCGGGTTTTATCAAATTTTGCATTTCCATTGGTGATGGAATAAATTTTGATTTTTCTGAAAGCATCGAAACATAGTGATTTCATTGGTACCAAAATTTGAAGTTTACAGCACCATTTATTTCATCCTTCCGCAACTAATTATTCATTCCCCATTAAGTAAACAGTGCAATATCATCCTGTAAGGAGTTAGCATTTAGCAGTAATAACTCAAATAAATGAAATGATTAGGTCAAAATATGGCAGAACGAATAACCTAAAAAATTTCAGTTTTAATTTTGGAACATTAGTTGTAAGACTAAGGCTTTTAGGATATTTTCAAAAGTAAAACAATGAAGATTTCTAGTGAAATATTGGAACCTTCTAAAAATTGTTTCTGAAGGAACGACATTAATTGGTTTTACCTGTCACCTATGTTTGCTTCCATTAGAATCTATTAATTATCATTGGCTAATGATGGGAAGATATCCAAATTTGAAAAATGATAGCCAAATGTAACGGACAAAAGCAATTCACTTCTATTTTAGAACAAAAATAATTTTTTTTTTTTGGTTAACTTCGAATTTTTCTAATTTCTACGACACTTTTTTAAGTGGTATAACTTTTGGAACACTATCCCTGAATACATGCATTTCAGTTGAAAGTTTTTTTTTGTTCCAAATATCTTTCTAAAATACGAATTCTAAATTGATGAGATTTTAGAATTTCACTGATTCCAAAATTTCTTGAAATCTTGTAATCAAATGTTTCCAACGTTTTTCGCAATAATATACATTGCCAATTTAAATAAGTACTTTATAAGATTTCTCAGAACTCATCAGTGCAACAGCTATCAGTCGTGATAAATTCTTCATGGCGGATCAAATCCATCTTTGTAGAGCCAAAAAGTCAAGCATAGACGGAAATTCTTTTTTTCTATGAATGTTTGCAATCAATGATAATTTTCATTATCTTGGATAATGTTGCAAAGTTTTAAAATTATAATCATATGAACCAGAAGAAAAATAAGTATTGCATGACTTTTCATTCAAGTTGTTTAATCTGAAGGAGATTATACTGTGAGAGGAAGAGAGAGAGGAAAAGAGACAGAAGGGAAATTCATAAACTTTTTTGAAATCTTTTGAAGTTAAATTCTTCTAATCAAAAATTTTTGCTAACAAATTACTGCTAATTAAAGATTTTTTGGAACAATAAGAGAAATTTGTAAATTGCTAAAAGTGTGTTTATGTTACTGTATTAGAACATTTTATTTGTAGCATTCACTGGAATCTCTGGAATCGAATTTTTTTTTTATTTCATTTTTTTTTTTTAACTTTAAATTTTGGTGAAAAGAAAGAGTTAAACTCTTTATTCGACATTACCATTATTATCATTTCTTCATAAACACGACAAATAATCTCTTTTATGCACCGCTCACTGAAGTACCATTAAATGGTTGGAAAAAAAAAAAAAAGTATTTCGAAAATGTTAGTTACACCATACGGTACATTATGGTACTTCTTTTTTTTGTTGTTGTTAAAAAATAACATTTCATCATTTGAAAATGGTACTTTTCATTCGTTCCATAAATAAGAAGTGAAAAGAAAAGTGAGTTGGCATGCAGAACAAGTTTTATCTTTTCTTTTTGAAAAGATTCGCACAAAATTCTTCGTCAGAAATACGATTCTAACATTCTAATCACTATCATTATTATTATTATTATCATTATTATTATTATTATTATTATTATTATTATTATTATTATTATTATTATTATTATTATTATTATTATTATTGTTATTATTATTATTATTATTATTATTATTATTATTATTATTATTATTA